>OZ014494.1:12734847-13277174 GCA_963966045.1 Xestobium rufovillosum
CACATGTATGTGATTTCTGATGATGTTCCTAAAGTCATTTTTAAATTAGCAGATATTTCTTTCTTCCTATATAAATTTATATTAATTGAAGAACCACACAAAAGAACATTAACTAAACTAGCTATTCCTGAATTTCAATGTTAAAATTAGAAAGCTCATGAGCTTTTTTCTTCACTTGTGGATACTTTCAGTTTAGACACGTGAAAATGACAATACTCCCTCTGAGAAAACTGGAGAACTAGTTTAATCAGTGGAAACAACAATAGAACTTTTGGTTACTGGATCAATCCTGGATTCGCAAATAGAACTCGGAAAGTAAAATAGAAAATGACAAGAGAATCACTTTCCGAAAGACTTGGACATCTACAAAAAAGGTTAACGTCATTTTGCGATTGCAATTTCCTTCCAATTCCCTTCCAAAGATGGAATCATATTCGGAAACTATTATACCAGTTTATTCAAATGCCTACATGAAGAAACGAATTTCTTATTCAATTATGTGTAAGAAAAACTTTTTTGTCAATTACCCCCGCTTTTTTGGAAGTTCCAGCAGGGGTACCAATGCAAACTTTTCTTTATTCGATTCTACAGTGACATTTACTACTGAAATCCAAAAATTCAACTTATTAAACCTATATTGACTGAGCTAAGTAAGAATTTCATAGACTACCTCGAAAGCCAGTCCTTATAATTTAAGGAACCTTCGTCTTCCAGGAGATCGTTGGTAACAGACAATTCCGTTTTCGAATACCCAGTTGTCGTGGTGCTATTGCTAAATGGGACTCCTGTTCTTCTTTTCATTCTTGCGTTCGTCATTTTTGAAACAATTTGTTCCGCTATGTAACTCCTGCACTGATATTCGTTCATCATCGACCTGAATTGTCACATAAAAAATGTACACATAAAGTTTTCATTTTTTTACTTAATTTCAATGAAATGCGTACTCCCTAATCTATGTGCGTACCTATGAAATCCCATAGTGGAAAAAGCATTCTCAAAAGAGCCATCCAACACTTTGGTCTCCATCGTGTTCCTCGTCGTGTTCGAAAATTCCTCATTATATTCTTCAGGATTTTCAAGTACCAGCAAACTTCCAGGCATATACTCATTTGCCAAGATATCGTTTACATCGATAAAGCTTTGAGTAAGGACTGTATTCATAAGTCTAATACCCACAATTAACAATATAAAATACATTTTCTCAATATTTTAGGAAGTAACTGCTTTATATGAAACCTCGAAGACGACTGTTATGTTTTTCTGCACAGATAAATATGTCGTTTGATGCACGAGAACACATAGTAATTTCTTGGATGCTTGTCCGTTAAAACTCGTGAAACTTAACGAACCTTATAATACCTACTTCCTGTAATCATAGAAACAGTTTGAAATAGAGCAAATGCACATTCCATATCTGGTTTATGTACCTAACCCAAAACTTGGCGATTACAGCGACACAGCAACGAGGCAATATATTCAAGAATGGCGAGCTTTGATTGGTTTAAAATTCGACGAGTGGAATAATCAAAATTTTCGATGTCGTTTTCAGGAAAGTTTCCCTGATTCAAAGTAACATGTATCTACCATTATCGCTCTAGTAACAGGGAAATAGTGTGAGTTTACAGCTGATGCGCTTAAAAATCAGAAATATGGTAATGAACGTGTAAACCTATCGAAAAAGTAGCAGGAAAATTTAGGAGTTCCTTTATATTTTGTACTGTAAATACACACAGTTGTTCATCTTAACTTTAATATGTGTGATATTTGACAGGTTGGCTTTACCAGAATAATTTAAATAGGTATTAAAATGTAAAACAAAATTCTGGCTTCTGTCTGGAAACGTAAGTGTAAGGTATGTAAGAATGTAAGTAGTAATCAGATGTTGTCATGCATATAAACTGTAAGAGATTTTCTAAAAATATTTCTGCTTAGATAATAATTAATTAAAATATTGAACTGTCATATATACTAGAGAAATGTACAGAGTGATCCGTGTACGTAGGGATAATTTAAAACCTCTGTAAGAAGTCCTTTATTGAAAAATAGTGTTCAAAAATCTTTGCTAAAACGACAGATCTTCTAAATCCTCACATTTTTCTCCGAGTACCTAACACATTACTTACTAATTCTATAAATTTAAATTATTACTTCTTACAAGACCAAGAAACAACCAAGTGACCAAGAAGATGAGGAAAATAGAAATACACAAAATCTGGATATAGTTGTATATTTCAATTCCTGGCGTGGTATTTGCCCGAGGAGTAGTTGTTCGAACGGTCTAATACAACTTAAGAAAATTTAGTCAGAAAGCACCAGCAACGCCCATGTAAATTAGGGCTATAGTACGCCGGATAGTGACATCAATTTTTAAATGATTTTAGCGTGTGGCAGAGGTTGTAAATTTGGTAGTTTGTGTGATGGCAAACAGGAAAATTGACCCCTGCCTACTCCGCGTCGGACATTTTACAATTGACATGTCTTCGAAAATTTTAAAGAAAGAATAAGTTAACGTAAACCTTTTCAGGGCCCCTGCCTTATGATTCAACTTATTAATTAAATCATAAAAAACGAGAAAATACCCGAGGCAGAGGTTCTGAGCAGTCCCTGGGCAGAGGAAGAGGTTCTGAAAGTGTTTGGAAAGTAGGTCTACTTAGATTCAAACGAGCTGAAATGGCTAAGTAGAGCTACTTTTCTAAACACATTTAAAACGTCTTCCTTTGATCTGAAGCTGTTCAGGATCTCTACCTCGGGTAATTTATTGTTCTTTATGATTTAATTATGAAATATTATCAAAAGGCAGGGGCACTGAAAAGATTTAGGTTAACTTTTTTCTTTGGCATTTTTGAAGACCTGGCAATTGTAAAATGTCCCACGCTGGGGTCTCGCACATGGATATTCCTGATTTCCAACAAACAATTTACAATTTTATATGAATACGAAGGGCGCTGAAATGAGTTATAAAAATTGTCGCTATACGGCGTACTACTAGAGTGTCAACAAATATTTTTAGCAGCACGTTTTCAATTTTAATGGACGAGTATCAAAAAAGTTGCAATTTCGGAGATAAAAGTTTGGAAACATTATTTTTAAAATGAAACGGCAACTTTTAGTTTAAGGTTAAGCAGTCTAAGGATGAAGGTAATAAATACATAAATAAATAAATAAAAATATAAAAATATATTTATTGTGCAAACATAAATAATAGATATAGAAATTTGATATTAAATAATGATTGCCCTTCTGAATAAATCGGTGATCTATACCTATTAATGATCTGATCTATGTGAAGATCACTTTTTCAATAAGAACTGTAGTCTGATCTACATAGATATATCTCAGTCATATGATCTTGATTTTGGTCCAGATTCTGACAAAGATTACAACACCGGTATAAGAATAGCAAAAATAAATAAATAAATAATCAGAGAGAGCTGAGAAGAGAGAAATACAGGGTGTCGCAGAGAAGGTGGGACAACACTTAACAAGAGATTCCTGAGGATAAAATAATTCGATTTAACCCAATGTATGTATATTCAGAATTGCACCCCTACCGAGATACAGCCCTCTGAATGTGACCAGCTTGGTTGGTTTTGCTTATAATTTTGGAATAAGTTGACTCACGGACGTGAAATTTTGCATAAATACTTTTCTATTCGAATGTGATTTGCAGTAAGAGTTTGATGAAAATTGGCAAACAGGGAGTTTTTTTAAGAACCGCACTAGCCCCCCTTTTACTCAGAACTTGTTTATCTCCACGCTAATGACCATTTTTGTAACAAAATAAGAAAGATCAATTTATTTACGACAACTTTAGCAAATATTTATTTAGAATAATTTTATAATAAATGCTCAGTGATTGCCATTTCCACGGGAACAAGCAGCAATCCTTTTATGGGGCTGAATTCTACAAGCGTCAAACAAAGACTTAGCTATTTACATTTACGACTGAAGCATCCGGGATACTCACAGTCTAAGCGTTTGTTTGTAGAAAAGGCAAAACAAAGCAGTCGACCAGTTGTGTAGTAAACAGGTATACAGTTGCGGAAACGGAATATCGCGGAACATTCGTCTGGTCAGTTGTTTTGTTTGTTTTTATGCTGAATAGTGCAAAATACGGTCTTAATAGTTTTTTAACATTTTATATTGCACAAGGACGTGTAGGTAAGTGTTTTAGTAAACCTGTAGGAAGTTGCATTAACGGTCGTCCAACATCTCATTTCATTTGAAGATAAGTTCATAAACGTGCATGAATTTTTGCAATGCATGTCTTGAAAGATAATGTAATTAAATCTTGTAGGCATATAAGGGGACGTGAAATGCCATTATTGCTCGTATCATATTGATCTTTTTAGTATAACTTGACTATCCCTATTCCTTATTATTTTTTTTCTGATTGATCCCTAAAACAGCACGCCAGTGTGTTTGAGGAATAAAATAACAAACAACGCTACCCACGACCCGCTGACCTACAACCATGTAGGCTTCACAACAAAATCAGCTGTTGCATAAGAACGCTGGGTCCATTCTCCAAGTCTTTGGCGTCGAACGCCTTATGATGAAGAACTGTTACAAAGAATGTTTTTAAGTAAAATCAACCAAGTTAGCCCCCATTCAGATTGCTATATCTGGGTAGGGGTACATTTTTGTAGGTATGTACATAAATTGGATTAAATCAACTTATTTTTTCATCAGGAATCTGTATAGTTAAGAGTTGTTCCACCTTTTCTGAGACACGCTGCATATGAAAGACAATTGAGAATAAGAAATGTTAATGAAGGGCGGTAAGTCACCTTCTGGGACACAAATACTTACACCTACTTGAATTCTTTCCTGTGCAGTATTATATGACGTGTAATTCTCTCTTTCTAAAATACCAAATTCCCTGTCAGCTCCTGAAAGGTAAACAAAAAGAAAGATTTACTAAACTGAACTCGGCACGCTTTGCGGCGTTTCAAGCCCCATTTCCTAATACCGGTTCGTGCCGCTTACAAACACAGCGATCATTTATAACAGTGACAATAGAGCAAAACGGCGAATAGGTATAAAAGCGGTTAGTTAGAGAGGTCCATACAGAACTGAAAGATCCTTGCGCATGTTCCTGAAGCGCCAATGGAAGCTGGCGTCTGCTTTTCAATGCATGATGGGATGAACTCCGAATATTGATAATAGTCATTAGCATGCCTTATTCAACCTCATAAAAAATACATTATTAGAAAAAATGGCGACAATTATGAAATTACGCATCTGCTCAAATATAGAGCTTCGCAAGTAGGTTAGGTGTTTTACTTTTGGTTAGAGTTCTAGGCAAATCTATAATAAACTTATATTTTAGCTACTAAATCCTACAATTCTATAATTAAATACGAGAATTTCTTGAAAAACCATAACATGAAGAACTAAAAGTGAGCAGTTTTTTTAATCAAAAGAATTAAAATAAAAATAAATCACCCTATTATTACACTTATTTTGTTTTATTTTTGTTTTATTGTATTTAATTAATTAGTTACGTTGTATACAAGCAAGGGCAATAAAAACATGAAACTATGAAGACGAATTGTAACTTCAATAGATGTCTAAGTATAACACTTTTAAAATAATAATAATAATAAATCGGTATAGGAGAACAAGCTTGATGATCAATAACTTTCAAAATAATTGAGTTAGGGCAAAATTCATGGTAACAAAAATTTTTAGTCTTAAAACAGGTAACGTTTCTTACATAAACTTTTTTCCATAACATACGCCAGGGGCGTAATTACGGGCCCTCGAAGCCCGCCACCGCGGGCGGGCCCCGGCGCTTTTGGGGCCCCGTGCTTCGCTTAATAATTCCGGAAACAAATGTTTTCAAAGTTAAAATTATGTTTTTTGTTAATACAGTTTTTACTTTAATTTGTTTTTCAATGGGGAGGGGGGGCATCAGAAATTTTGCGGGAGGGCCCCTAATTTGAAGTTACGCTACCGCATACGCACCCACGCCCAGACTTCAAGCCAAAAACAACTTTTCTAGACGTTTTGAGGTTAGTAGATACAATACGAACCTGACCTTACCTAAAACACGAAATTTTGTCGGTTACAACGCTTTCAGTGAAAATTGAACTTTGAATTGAATTTCGTATAAGTATGCATGTGACAATATTTAGGTTTTTGGAAAAAGTTCGAGAAACAGAATAAAAGAAATTTCTTGCGCCGGCCTGAATTGATTCGTAGATAGTTACATGACGAACTACTATGAAGGTACTAAGAAGACTTTAATACTTACATAGGTAGTCAAATATATAGTGAGGCCACGGATGGACTTAACTAGGTAGGTACTTACTTGTAAAAACTTTTATTTTCAGTTTTTCGATAAAAGTCATTCTTCATTATTTCTTTTGCTTGTTATATAAATACGATTCACGTTGAGAAACTTCGATTTTGTTGTACAGGGCAAAGACTTATAGAGGGGACTTTGCTATTTACATTTTCGATTGAAGCAGGGTGAATACTCACAGTCTAAGCGTTTGTGTGTGGAAAATGCAAAACAAAACAGCCGACCAGTTGTGTAGTGAACAGGTGCCGCCGCGGTAACAGAATATCGCGGAACATTCGCTTGGTCCGTTGCTTGAATATAATAACAAACAACGATCCCCGCGACCCGCTGGCCTACGAACGTGTAGGCTTCAAAACAGAATCAGCTGAATGGACGCTAGGTCCATTCTAGACGTGTTTGGTACAGGGTGCGCTAGAAATATAAAAATGTAGATTTGCAAAATTAAAAATATTTGAATCAAACTTTTTTGAAGCATCAGAATGAAAGAGCTTAGAAGGAGAAATCGAAAATCCAAATAAAGGTTTTTCCTAGAAGTCATGGTTACTAAGATATTTGATAATAATAAAATCGATTTTTTGTTTTTCCGTATCTAATATCGATTATTATTTTTTCAAGACTACTATTAATTTGTAATGAAACGTTATGTGCAACTATTATTAGCAAATTTAGGTAGGTATAAAGGGTGTGTCAAAGTTGACGTTTGAGGGTTCCAGGTTGAATAAAACTTTACTCTTTGTCATTGGATTCTCTCTCAAAACTGTCACGCAAGCATTGTTTATCGCTAAATCAATCGAAATCAAAGGTTATGTTATTTGGTCGTATAAAACTGCTCGATTAGTGTCGGTTCCTAAGCTGAACATAAAAATAGATGATGAACCTGTCTTACTTACCGAGGTTGCAAAAAATCTCGGTTTAATCTTAGATTCACAACTGAAATTCAATGAACATATTAATAATATCATTAAAAGGTCTTATTCAGCTTTGAAATTAATTTATAACAATCGTCATCTGCTTAATTATAATCTAAAATTACCCTGTGCGAGTGCTTAGTTTTGTCGAATTTGAATTACTGCGACGTGGTATATGGCCCGTGTTTGAGTAAGTTCAACTGTCAGCGCTTACAGCGCATCCAAAATTCTTGCATTCGGCTCATCTACGGCTTGCGGAGGAGAGATCATGTTAGTCATAAACTGTTAGCGGTGGGTTGGCTTAGGATCGACATGCGTAGATTTTTGCACTATTCCAAATTATGTTATCATGTACTGTTGAGAAACACGCCAAGTTATCTATCAAATAAAATTACGTATAGACATGAAATACATTCTGTGAATATTAGATCTGCAAATATGATCTCCGTCCCATTCCATTCTACCACACACTTTCAGGGAGCATTTTCGTATGTGGCAGCCAAAGTTCTGAATATCCTTTATCAAAACAACACTGTTTCTGTCAAACAGTTGAGACGCTTTCTTGGTAGTGGCAGTTTCAAATTAAGTTTTAAAATATGAACACAAATTTCTATTCTAACCTCGTTTAATTACCAATTATTTGTTTATTTTTTGACTCACATTTTATTTTTCTCTTTGGCAGTTCATTCTTTTTTTCGTAAGCACATAAGCGGAGTTTTTTTTATGTATTGTTTCCTTTGGGCCATGGGGAAGATCAACCTTGGGGAAATATGACTTTTTTTCTCAAGTTTGATAATGGCCTTTGCTGTAACATTTAATTAAGTATTTTTCTATGTTTATTATGTATTGTTGCAGAATAAACCTGTTTATTATTATTATTATTATTATTATTATTTACCTCAATGTATCAAGTTAAATAAATATTGATTTTTAGCTTTTCGATTTCTCCTTTCTCACATTGATGCTTCAAAAAAGTTTGAGTCAAAAATTTTAAATTTTGCAAATCTACATTTTCAAATTTTTTGCGCACCCTGTGCAACAAAATGAAAGTTTCTCAGCGTGAATTGTATTTAAATAACAAGCAAAAGAAATTCTGAGGAATGTATTTTTTCAAAAAACTGAAAATAAAAATTTTTACAGGCCTGTACATGCTGGTTTGTATGCAAATTTTTCGTTAATCTGATTCTAATATTATTTTTTAGGGCATATAATCAAGCTTGATGGAATTCAACCAGCAACCAATCTTCGGCATCTTTCTCATTTTCCAAGTTACATCTATTCCAGCTCTATCAAAATGTGCCTATACGTCTATGGTTATTATGGTACATTATGGTCGAAATTTGAATTTCGAAAATGCAAGTGTGTCGAAAAAGTAAAAATAACAGTTTCGGCTGTTTTAGAAGAACTCTTATTTATGTTGTCCCATATTAACACGCCAATGCAAGATCCTCCGTTTCAAACACCAAAAAGCAAGAGGATTCCAAAAAACCGAAAGTCAGTTCTCTGAACAAAGCTGCTTCCTCATATTATAAAAAATCGATAAATATTGTTATTCATTTCGTTACATTGTTCATGTCACATTGTATATGTACATAGTCTGACGATTCCCTTATCCGACGGTGGACATCTGAATATTTCACCACAAGAAAATCACTAGAACATTGTTACCTACTTCTTGATAACCACATTTCCCACATCAACACTGATATTCTAGAAGCGGCTGCTATTATCGGAATTATTTTAATGTGTTTGTGGCCTGAATCAAGTTTACAATCTTTGGAAAACGCAAAGAGGTACTTAAATGGTCAATTTCTTAACAACACAAAAAATATTTCAAAAAGGAAAAATGACTCGAAAAAGAATGGTCTACAAAGCAACGTTAAATTAACAACAGAAAAGGAGAAAATGAGGGTGAGAAGAATTTGCAAATGAAGGAAATTTGAGGAAGTCGAAAAGAATAGGATGACGAGGAAATTTTGGATAGTGCAGGAAAATGAATGGCCAATCTGAATAATGACTAGCTGTGGAACTATCTCACCGAGGAACTATCTTTATTCTTAGTAACTTTTTATATCTCTAGAGCTCCTACCATCGCGAGTTATATGAAGCTAACCTAACTAGGTATAGTTTCAAATTTCAATACAGATAATTTTCAAACACCTCATTATTTCAGTACCTAGTTGTCCCTTTTCTTAACATATTAAACAATTAATCTTATGCACAAAAAGCAGATGATGGTGGATTATGAATAAAATTGATAGCCCTTATATTCTCTTTAGACGATCATTTTTTACTCGAGTCTACCGCAAAACTCCGCCGTTAGTTTAATAACAAGAATGTGAATGGATGTGTCTGAAACACCTGTTTAAAACTGTATAACCACCCATGAGGTTTCCGACCACCGCTTGACACCTAATCGTAGAGAGATAAATCACGGCTAAAAGCTCTTCACAGCTTCAGAGCCTGTTCAGAAACACTCAACGCTTCAATGGGCAAGTTTAGCTGCCGCGTTAGTGTTTAAATTTATCATATGAAAGTTGTTTTATGTTCCATTGCGGGTGAAGATTTTTCTTTTCTCATGTCTTGCCTGGAAATATTGCTGTGCGTGCGTGTTCTATAGACGCTTTAGGCGTCTAAATCTTTGAATGACAGTAATACATTATTGGAACAGTTCAAATAAATGTATGCTATAGAACAACAATAATTATTTTAAAATCAAAATATTTCATTTATAATATCCTCGTATTGTCACGCACTTATTACAGCTATCCTGAAACGAAGTTAAAAAAAGTTTCTCCCTCATGGAAGACAATTCTCCACAATTTCTATTACATCTTCGTTATAGAAGAGAATTTGCAACCTTTAAAAGTCTTTGCAATTTAGGGAGAAATGATAGTCCGACGGAGCCAAATCTTTTGAATAAGGAGGATATTAAGTATAGTAATTTGAACTCATAAAAGTATGTGGCAAGAATTGTATTCATAAAGCGCGAGTTTATTGCGAAAAATGCCATCCTTTGATCTTTTCTAGATGAGAAACTTACACTCTTCGTCTTTACTTTTCGTTATAAGTACTCGGTGCAGTTATTCAGGAAGCTTCCACACAACGTTGATCACCAGAAAGCTCGTGCGTCCCGCAGCCAGAAGAAATTCTTTGAAAGAAACAAGCCACCTGATGTCTTCGGCCTATCAATTCCAAAAGTGCTGCAGCATAACCCGCTGACACTGCCTACGGGATGAGCCAGTTTTATTAACTCCTGGCCCTAAATGCAGGGCAAACATTCCACAGCTCTTGCTCTATTTTCCGACAGTGAGGTAAACGTCAGTCTGGGAACGATCAGTTCAAGTCTATAAACCTGTCTTGACACAGTGCTATATCAAAATTCCCGATTGATGGAGTTCATTTACGAGCAGAAGGGTATATGTCGTCATCGCAGTAATACAATGAGGGGTGAGGGGAGATGAGGCGTACCAATAATAGCAGTTGCTCTTAACAATGGCGTGACGTGACACAAAAACTGACAATAACGAAGCAGCTGCTGGTTCCCTAGTCGCCTTATAACAAAATTTGGTATCTGCGCATTCATGATGTATCCTTCTAAATCATGAATGGAGTCTTACTTATACATATAATGTATCTATCAGATACGGGATTGCAAGTCAGGAAGAAATCAAAGATCAGGAAACAGATCCACGTAATCCTCTTTATGGGCTCAAGATTAAAACCTGTCGCACCACTGGAAGACCATCAGTCGAGCAAAAACGGATCTTCAAAGGGGTATCCTAGTTAACAAACAGGGCAAATAAGCTTTCACCTAGCGACGAACTTCCATGGGCAATTTGGAAGTGTTAAAATCGACTGCTGCCTCAAACTAGGAGACACAGAGTATACGAAGTGAGATGGTGAGCAGACCTTTGCAAATGCGGGAACCAACAGGCCATAACTCACATGCTCAGTTGCCCCATTCTACGAGTACAATGCGCTTACATAATTAGGGATTTTGTTGCTAATCCAGCAGAGGTAACATGTTGGGCAACAAGAACCAGGTAATGTAAGAGTGCGCCTTTTGAATTATTTATGATGTTATGCTGTGTTGTTATTTTGGTTTGAGGACGAAGAGTAGTAATAATAATAATAACTTATTAAGAATTCATAGTGAATTTACGTCAAAGTTCTTGATCCAACTACGCTGTGTGGGAAAAGACCCAGTAAGTTGACAACCCCGATTTGCACTTTTAGATACATTTTTGGAGTTTTACAGCGTATCCGTAAACTTTATTATTTTTTCATTTTAAGTCTTACCGTAAAGGGGGGCTACTTTGCCATGGGGGGTAAAATTACCTTAAAATGCAATATTTTATTAGGGGGTTGGTAACTCCATCAAATCAAGGGTACTGTCAGTTGTTTACCTGAAGTGGCACTTGGGGCGGTAAGTATAAATTCCCAAATTTGAACTTTCAGACATCATGCGTTACTAAGGATTGCTAAGGGTTGCATTGAAATAGTGACTTCTGCTGATTTTCCCAATAGTAGATTATAGATGTATATACTTACTGTTAGTCACAGATTACTGATCACTACTTCATAAAAAAGATGATTGTTTTGGTAAAGTTAGACAAACTTTATTTTTGCCGCCAAATGTTAAAGCAATTAAGTTAGTGTTTTCATCACTTCCTTTTATTGCTTCCAGCACAAACATGGTAAAAGTAGGTATATAAACGAATGCTGGGAGCCAGGAATTATAAAATTTATAGCAAAGAAACTCTAAGGATAGCTGTAGTTCACGTAAAAGGGGGAATCTCAACAGTCGGTATGAAATACCTAGAAGGACAAAAAATAATTATTTTTAGTTTCCCTTTATCTGGGGATATAGGTACTCTATCATTTTTTGTAAAAAAGAATGACTTACTTTTTGTTTAAAATAAATGTTGAAAGCACCTGTCGGGGTATTTGCCCGGGGAGTAGTTGTTGGAGCAAGTTCGGATCGATTATTATTTACTAAATATTTGATCCTACCAAAATATTTTTTAATTTGTTAGTAAAGCTTATGTGATCACATCAAAAAAATCCCTACAAGCTGGGTAATTCTCAATTTTTTTTAATTTTTTTGTGGTAAAGATATGCATTTTTATGCATTTTTGCAGTTTTGGCAAAGTTGTCCTAAAATTAGGGTAAGATTACCAAATTTAAGAGCAAAAAGATAATTTCTAGTGCCTCATCGGCAAGTATCATGTTACGGGCAAATTTTATTTTAGAGCATTTATGGTAGGTATAGAAATGCTTAGACAAAATACGCATAGCTAAAAGATTAAAACATTTCTTTTATTGAGTATAAATACATAGATATTAGGTACTTACAGTTAATTTGTTTATTGCTCTATTTTATTTGTCTTCTAGCATTTCTTCAATTAGTTCTTCGTCCCCTTTTCATTTCAACTCTTTCTGATGTTTACCATTTGTACCTTAAAGTATTGGAATAGTTAATATCTCAGGTTGCATTTGTTGTATTATTTGCGCTTACCTTATTGTTAAATTCTTCACAATCATTTGTTGTTTTCTTCCATGTGTCTGTTTCGGTTTGTTGTTTGAGGTTATCTGTCATCTGTTACTGTTGGTAACTTCCTTACCGATAGGTTTCAATTGTCACCCGGTTGAGGTCATTGCACTCTCATTTGATTGATGCTCCAGTGGCGTCCAGGTTGATTTGCCCCTTTTCTAGTGTGTTTCTTCTGTTTTCCTTTTCTTTCTTTTCTTACTTTCTGCTTGGGTTATCGTCGAATCTTCACTGTAAATGAGTTTAGATTGTATTTTTCTCGGTTAGACGTTCCCAGGTCATCTTTTGTCTCACTTCCATCTTGACGGAAGCGACGCCTTTGTCGATTTCTGAATTTCTCGTTCTGAACAAATTTCATTGGCTATCTTCTGCTACCTACGTTACCTTTTTTTTGAAAATTCGTAAAATCTTGCCATCGGTCGATTTTGGCCATTCGTCTCTCGCTAGTGCTCTACAAAGCGACGGTAGTTTTCTAGAGTCTATTGAAATATTTTCAAGCCACGTTTGTGGGATTTTTCTCTTGGAAAACTATTAAGACAGTTTGGATTGTTGCAATTGGTAGTGATTTTGGATCCGCTGTCTGTCCATTGAATTGGGATTGTCGCCGTGCTGCGTTTGAAGCATTTGCGTTTGAGAGAAGGACAAAAAACCCTTTTTCTGAAGGTAGGCCACGTTTCATATTCTATTTTCTTTCTTCCCTGATTTTCCTTTGCGTGTTCTTATTTCATTTGATTTTTAGGGTTTTTCCCGAGGGTTTTTCTCCTGGGGTACGTTTTATGAATTTACACCTGGCATTCACCCAGAAACCAGAATAAAGTTATTATTCTATATTGGAGTTTTTTTATTGTGTTTGCGGACGGCTGCGGCGTCGGTCCACCATTTTTGGATCATCCGATCATCGTACTGATAAGGTCAGATTATTTATTTCATTTATTTTGCCATCGTCTGGAGCGAACCAACGAACCACGTGTGATTTGGCTTTTCCAGTTTAGTTTTTGCTAGCTTGACTTTTATGTATAGCCTGGTAGCGGCGTAGCGTTACCAAAAATATTGTATTTGTTTGTTTATGTATGTACTTACCTTTTTTCTTACGCTTGCAGTAAGTAGTTTAGCTTAGCTAATTTGTATGTATAGCCTGACAGCGGCGTAACGTTGTCAACCACCTCGCTTTTTGGCATTTATTTTCTTATACTTAGTTATTAATTAGTTTCATATTTCTTTGCTTTGCTTTTTTTTACAATTCAATTAATTCTGTTTTTTATGCTTGATAGTGCTGGTGTTAGTAGCGGCACAGATTGTTGCGATTCGCGTTTGTTTCGTGCGCGGTAATCTTGTCGGTGCGTCTGCGCGTGCGGGGCCTCGTTCATCAGCGTATGGTCGGGTTATCTGCGGTTTGTTAATTACCGTCTTTTTGCGCATCGTTTCGTCGGGCCGTTGCTGATTTTAGCATTCTTCCAGCCATTCATTTTGTACTTTACTCATAGTTTATTTGTGATTTTTTTTTTAACTTTAATATTTTGCACTTACATTTTGGTAACTTCAAAAATTAATTATTATTTTTTATATATTATATTCAGATTTTCATTTCAATTAAATAGTTACACCAACTCTTAATTTGACTCGTGCTTTTATTATTGATCGTACCTTTCGTAATTTTGAGGTATACCACGAGGGCAGTTTGAAAGGTAGGTCCCGTAAATTACGTGGCGCCCATTTTTAAGATATTTTTATCCCGATTATTACCGCACGGCCGTCTTCGACTGAGCCTGGCTGGGACAGGGCCTATCTATTTTGAGTCGGTGTTTGTTACTTTTGATATTATTTTGTGAGTTAATAAATTTGGCGTCACATTTTTGGCGCCCAACGTGGGGCCTTTATTGGAAAAAGTGCATATTTTTTGTGTTCTTTTTTTGTTACCGATACTGTTATATTTTTTGTGTTGAAATTTAATAACAGTGTTTGAAATTATTTAGTGAATTGGTGTGCTTGTGTTTATTTCGTTCACATAAGTACGCGTGTTTAAAATATATTGTTACATTTCGCTATTCTTGCCTGAAGTGCTTATTGGTGTGTTTGTGTGAATTTATTGCTGGCATTTGACACTCGGCGAAGATGGCACGTGCTATGAGCATTAACCGGCTGGCACAAGACGAGCTTGTCTACGAGCTAAAAATTCGAGGTATTGGTGACGGCACTGTCGTGGAAATGCGAAGGTGGCTATCCAGTGCTCTTAAAATGGAGAAGGCTGGTGGAAGTTTTACTTACCCTGGACACCCATATACATTTGAGGAAGACTCAATTGCGATTGAGGCCAAGTTGAAGGAGATAGAAACAGAATTGGAAACTTTTGAAGGTCCTAAGGGAAGTGGAGCTGCTTTGAGGATGGAGACGAAGTTATCGCATGTTGTAGGTCGTGCGGATAAGATGGAAGCCGACGACGATGAAAAACGGAAACTTAAGTCTGCATTCCTCACAAGAATACTTAACGTAATTTCCTTGGTTGACGGGAAGTTGAATCCAGATTCTGATGTCGAAGAAGAAGTAGTTTTACCAAACTTGGAGGCAGTAGATCCTGCAAATACTGTTGTTGACGATGTTCAAGCTACCGCTTCTACCTCGGCACCAATTGAAAGTACACCACCTTTATTAAATTTGATGGAGAGCGAAGCTAATCGCCAACATGAGACACCTCATCCATTCCATAGATCGGAACGTATGCGTCATTCTAGTATGGTTCCTACAGTACCATACGTTTTTAAGCCAGTCCCAGTTAATAAATGGGAACTAAAATTTTCGGGAGACAGTAGGGATATGTCAGTGGGTGCATTTTTGCAGCGAGTTGAGGAACTAAGAATAGCAAGACACGTTAGTAAGGAGGATTTATTTGATTCGGCGGTGGATTTATTTATCGGAAAAGCATTGTTCTGGTACCGTGATGCTAGACAAAGATTATTTACTTGGGATCAGTTGGTATCTTCGTTGCGAGAAGAGTTTCAACCAGTCAACTATAATGAAAAATTGTTCGAAGAAATAAGGCGACGCACACAGGGACCCGATGAAACCATAGGAATTTATTTGGCTATAATGTCGGCAATGTTTAATAGACTTGATTGTCCTATATCTGAAGGAACGAAGTTAAAGATTTTATTGCGTAACATCGCGCCCTATTATCAGAGTCAGTTAGGATTAGTTGAGGTTACTTCTATAGAGCAACTTAAGACGTTGGGTAAGAAGCTAGAGGCTAATCGGGAATCTGTCGAAAATTTTGCCCCACCCTCACGTCGTGGACATGTTATGGAACCTGACCTCGCCTATGTCGAATCCGTACCGTTGGTCGAGGCAGTGCACTCGAACATTCATCACCAGGTACCGTCGACTAGTAGAACTGGCATAGTTTGTTTTAATTGTGATCGTCCAGGACATCGTGCTGCAGGATGTGTAGAACCCAGACGTTTACGGTGCTATAGATGTAAAGCTGATGGGTTCACTACTAAAACATGCCCAAAGTGTTCCAAGAAGTCGGGAAACGAGCCCCGTCGCCAATGAGAGGTCGTTTGGTTGGTGACAAGACTAGGGAATCTACGACCACTACAGAGGCACTTTTAAGTTTTGTTTTGGCACATGCGCAGAATGACGAAAGACCGTACTTGGAGGTGACAATTTTTGGGAAGAAAATTATGGGACTTTTAGATTCTGGATCGACTCATACAGTATTGGGAGGCAGAGGATGGAAACTGATGGAGGAGATGGGTGTAAAGTTGGACAGGGAGAAATCTGGAAATTGTAGAGTGGCTAGTGGCTCTCTGAGTAGTTGCATCGGAACATGTACATTGCCTATAGCGATACGAGATCGAACTGCGATTGTTGAGGCCTTGGTTGTACCTGATTTTCCTCATCTACTCTTCTTAGGAGTTGATTTCTTTAAGAAAGTGGGAATAGTGCCTGATTTACGAAAGGGTGAATGGAATTTTTCGCAGGAACCAATGTTGGTAGATACTATGGAATATCTTAGGGACCAGACTGCTTTGAACGAACATGAGAAACTTCTCTTGGATGACGTTATTAGTCGTAATAAGAGTCTTATGGGCCCAAAATTAGGTTGCACCAACATGGCAGAACACGTTATAATTACGAACTCCCCACCCATAAAACAACGATACTACCCAGTGTCTCCGATTGTACAAAAGCAGATCGATAAGGAATTGGATGACAGGTTGAGGAATGATATCATTGAACCGTCGGATAGTGCGTGGGCTTCGTCAATTCTTCTTGTGAAAAAGAAGGACGAAAGTTATAGGTTCTGCGTAGATTATCGAAAATTGAACGCAGTAACGCAACGAGATAGTTATCCGCTTCCTTATGTGTCAGACACCTTGAATAAGTTGCGAGATGCCCGCTATTTGTCATCTTTAGACATCAAATCGGCTTTTTGGCAAGTACCAGTCGCGGAGAGTTCGCGCCCATATACTGCTTTCACCGTACCTAACAGAGGCCTTTTTCAGTTCAAAAGGATGCCGTTTGGCCTCACGAATAGTCCAGCTACGTGGCAGAGGTTGATTGACAAAGTTTTGGGATCTGATTTGGAACCACATGTATTTGTATATTTGGACGATGTGGTAATTGTAACCCAAACTTTGGAAAAACATCTTGCCGTTCTGGAAGAAGTGTTTCGACGACTTAGAGAGGCTAATCTTACCATAAGTCTGGAGAAATGTTGCTTTTGTCGTCCAGAAATGAAGTACCTAGGATATGTAGTCGATCGCCATGGATTGCACGTAGATCCGGCGAAGGTTGACGCTATGTTGAGACTTCCTAGACCTCGATCTGTCTCTGATGTGAGAAGAATCTTGGGAACCTTTTCATGGTACAGAAAATTTATTCCGGAATTTTCCACCAGAATAACCCCTCTTACCGCCTTACTGAAGAAGTCGAACAAGTTTGAATGGAGTGTAGCGTGTGAGGAATCCTTCGAACTTATTAAAAGGTGTTTAGTGTCCGCGCCTATACTGTGTTGTCCCGATTATTCTTTGCCCTTTCAAGTTCAGACAGACGCGTCGGCATATGGAGTAGGAGCAGTTTTAGTACAACCGCATCCGGATGGAAACCGTGTGATCTGCTACCTTAGCAAATCTCTCACCAGAAACGAGCGAAATTACTCCACTACCGAAAGAGAATGTTTAGCCGTGTTGTGGGCAATAGAGAAACTGCGCCCCTATATAGAAGGTGTGAACTTTACTGTGATCACCGATCATTATTCTTTAGTGTGGCTGCAGAATATGCGTGATCCCACGGGAAGGTTGGCGCGTTGGGCTGTTAAACTCCAACAGTATGATTTCAAGGTGGTGCATCGGAAAGGGAAGGATAATGTCGTGCCGGATACACTCTCTCGAGCAATCCCGGATTGTTGTGAAGTTGAATGGGACGATACTGTTGGTTCGCAGGACAGATGGTATAGCAGTATGCTGAAGAAGGCAGAAGATGGTCCTTTGTCGTATCCGCAGTGGCGTATCTCTGACGGAAAACTTTATAAATATGTCAAACCTAGTTACCCGAATCTTTCTACAGAGTCAGACAATTGGAAACTGGTGATTCCGAAATCCCAACGAAAGGCTATATTAAAACTATCACACGATATTCCAACAAGTGGTCACTTGGGAGTATACAAAACGTATAACCGCATTTGTGAAAGGTATATCTGGCCGAAACTTCGAGATGATGTCGCTCGTTATGTCAAATCATGTCAGGAGTGCGCGAAATTTAAAGTGGAGAGGAAGGCTCCGATTGGATTGATGACTTCTCAGCCGAAGGCATCGAGGCCTTGGGAGATTGTGGCAGTCGATCTTATGGGACCATTTCCAAGGTCTACTAAGGGTCATCAGTATATTTTGGTAGCAACTGATTGCTTTTCGAAGTTTTCCCTTGTATTCCCACTTAGGACAGCTACGATGGACACGGTGAGAAGACACCTTGAGGATGACGTATTCCTATTGTTCGGAATGCCCAAGACGCTCATATGTGACAACGGCTCACAGTTCAGAGGGAAGAAGTTTCAGGACTTCGTCAGTTCTTATGAGATACAAGTACGTTTCAATGCAAATTACCATCCGCAAGCAAACCCTACTGAGAGGTACAATCAATCTCTGAAAACCCTACTTGGTATCTACGTCTCTGAGAATCATCGATGTTGGGACATAAATCTAGCGAAGATTGCATGTGCCTTGCGTACTGCTCGACATGAAGCCGTTAAATTGACCCCGTACTATATTAATTTTGGACGCGATATGGTTCTTCTCGGCAGTAACCATAAAGAATTGAAGGATGATACGAGCTTGGATAGTTTGGTGGATTACTGTGACAGGAGGAGAAATGGATTCGCGGGATTATATGTAGACGTACGGAGGAGATTAGATGAAGCTTCAAAGCGAGGACAGCACAGGTATAATTTGAGACGGAGAAATGTGGAATTTCTGCCCAATCAGCTAGTATGGAAGAAGAATTTTGTTCTTTCGGATGCCTCTAAATATTTTACTAAGAAGCTAGCACCTAAATACGTCGGTCCATATTTAATTGGAAAAAGAGTTTCTAACTGGATGTACGAGTTGCGGGACGAAAAAGGCATTTCGAAGGGCGTTTGGTCAACTAAAGACTTGAAACCTGTTTACCAGTCGTGATGTTTACGGGGTAAACATCTTTAAGTTAGGGGGGGATTTGTTACGGGCAAATTTTATTTTAGAGCATTTATGGTAGGTATAGAAATGCTTAGACAAAATACGCATAGCTAAAAGATTAAAACATTTCTTTTATTGAGTATAAATACATAGATATTAGGTACTTACAGTTAATTTGTTTATTGCTCTATTTTATTTGTCTTCTAGCATTTCTTCAATTAGTTCTTCGTCCCCTTTTCATTTCAACTCTTTCTGATGTTTACCATTTGTACCTTAAAGTATTGGAATAGTTAATATCTCAGGTTGCATTTGTTGTATTATTTGCGCTTACCTTATTGTTAAATT
This sequence comes from Xestobium rufovillosum, assembly GCA_963966045.1. Classification (NCBI taxonomy): domain Eukaryota; kingdom Metazoa; phylum Arthropoda; class Insecta; order Coleoptera; family Ptinidae; genus Xestobium; species Xestobium rufovillosum. Next base: position 12,754,633 of record OZ014494.1, read on the forward strand.
CTTCACAATCATTTGTTGTTTTCTTCCATGTGTCTGTTTCGGTTTGTTGTTTGAGGTTATCTGTCATCTGTTACTGTTGGTAACTTCCTTACCGATAGGTTTCAATTGTCACCCGGTTGAGGTCATTGCACTCTCATTTGATTGATGCTCCAGTGGCGTCCAGGTTGATTTGCCCCTTTTCTAGTGTGTTTCTTCTGTTTTCCTTTTCTTTCTTTTCTTACTTTCTGCTTGGGTTATCGTCGAATCTTCACTGTAAATGAGTTTAGATTGTATTTTTCTCGGTTAGACGTTCCCAGGTCATCTTTTGTCTCACTTCCATCTTGACGGAAGCGACGCCTTTGTCGATTTCTGAATTTCTCGTTCTGAACAAATTTCATTGGCTATCTTCTGCTACCTACGTTACCTTTTTTTTGAAAATTCGTAAAATCTTGCCATCGGTCGATTTTGGCCATTCGTCTCTCGCTAGTGCTCTACAAAGCGACGGTAGTTTTCTAGAGTCTATTGAAATATTTTCAAGCCACGTTTGTGGGATTTTTCTCTTGGAAAACTATTAAGACAGTTTGGATTGTTGCAATTGGTAGTGATTTTGGATCCGCTGTCTGTCCATTGAATTGGGATTGTCGCCGTGCTGCGTTTGAAGCATTTGAGTTTGAGAGAAGGACAAAAAACCCTTTTTCTGAAGGTAGGCCACGTTTCATATTCTATTTTCTTTCTTCCCTGATTTTCCTTTGCGTGTTCTTATTTCATTTGATTTTTAGGGTTTTTCCCGAGGGTTTTTCTCCTGGGGTACGTTTTATGAATTTACACCTGGCATTCACCCAGAAACCAGAATAAAGTTATTATTCTATATTGGAGTTTTTTTATTGTGTTTGCGGACGGCTGCGGCGTCGGTCCACCATTTTTGGATCATCCGATCATCGTACTGATAAGGTCAGATTATTTATTTCATTTATTTTGCCATCGTCTGGAGCGAACCAACGAACCACGTGTGATTTGGCTTTTCCAGTTTAGTTTTTGCTAGCTTGACTTTTATGTATAGCCTGGTAGCGGCGTAGCGTTACCAAAAATATTGTATTTGTTTGTTTATGTATGTACTTACCTTTTTTCTTACGCTTGCAGTAAGTAGTTTAGCTTAGCTAATTTGTATGTATAGCCTGACAGCGGCGTAACGTTGTCAACCACCTCGCTTTTTGGCATTTATTTTCTTATACTTAGTTATTAATTAGTTTCATATTTCTTTGCTTTGCTTTTTTTTTACAATTCAATTAATTCTGTTTTTTATGCTTGATAGTGCTGGTGTTAGTAGCGGCACAGATTGTTGCGATTCGCGTTTGTTTCGTGCGCGGTAATCTTGTCGGTGCGTCTGCGCGTGCGGGGCCTCGTTCGTCAGCGTATGGTCGGGTTATCTGCGGTTTGTTAATTACCGTCTTTTTGCGCATCGTTTCGTCGGGCCGTTGCTGATTTTAGCATTCTTCCAGCCATTCATTTTGTACTTTACTCATAGTTTATTTGTGATTTTTTGTTTAACTTTAATATTTTGCACTTACATTTTGGTAACTTCAAAAATTAATTATTATTTTTTATATATTATATTCAGATTTTCATTTCAATTAAATAGTTACACCAACTCTTAATTTGACTCGTGCTTTTATTATTGATCGTACCTTTCGTAATTTTGAGGTATACCACGAGGGCAGTTTGAAAGGTAGGTCCCGTAAATTACGTGGCGCCCATTTTTAAGATATTTTTATCCCGATTATTACCGCACGGCCGTCTTCGACTGAGCCTGGCTGGGACAGGGCCTATCTATTTTGAGTCGGTGTTTGTTACTTTTGATATTATTTTGTGAGTTAATAAATTTGGCGTCACAATCAGGTGTGTAGCTAGTGACAAATTGCATTATACATTGCAATAACATCGAAAAACCGACAATGTAGCTCTCCTTTACGGTATTTAACAAGAAGATTTGCTGATTCTAAAAAACTTTTAGCCACAGTCCGAGTTTCGAAATAAGGTACAGGGTGGTTCAGAAACAAGTGAACGAGAAATTGTACTAAGAGGAAACTACCAGTTATCTTCATAAAGTTTTCAGTTCGAAGACTGGTTGGACATACTTTCCTATTCTGAAATAACCTACGCATTTCCCCAAAAGTAGAACACCCCACATCCACTATTTGAGAGCAGTAGTCTAATCTGGGCCTACCCCTACCTCTTTTTATTCCTAATCCTTCTTGCCTCAGAGGGTGTCCTACACACTCCTGTCTCTTCCATTCTTCATTGTCTTCCATAGCTTCCGCTTTTCCGCATATGATAAAAGATAAAAGATAAAAAATGTTCCAGGAAAAAGATGTTTCTAATGCCAATGAAAGTTCAGGTACGATATTTGAACGTTGTATCCTTATATCGCCTTCATTCGGTACTTGGCGATTAACAAAACTTCAAAGTATTATCAGAAACAAGAAATTTTATGAAGGATGACTTTCTCTTTAAAAATACGAAATAAAAAAGTTTACAAATATAGTTAGGTCCATCCGGGGACACACTGTATATTTCCCAAAGTACTTAAAATAAAAAAAACAAACTAAACAGTTAAGTTTGCACCAATAATAACTTCGTTACAATTAGGTGATTATACCTAACTATTAGCAGTAGGTAACAAAAATATAAAATGAATTACACATATTTGTTATCACGAAGGACATAAGAAAATTTTCGTCAGTAATATCAGAAATATGCTGGCTTTTATTCAATGTTTCCTTAAATAAATTTGCAAAAACGCTGTTAATAATGAGTTTCTACAACGTTCTATTCAGCTTTATTTCATCATAGAACCAATTCAATATTCAATTCGAGTACATTAAGAGAGAGGAGCAAAACAATTTATTATTTGTAATAAAATCCATCATGGCACGCAACATCTCGAATCACTTACAACAAACAATAAAGCGGTAGATGCAGATTCACGTTGTAAAATGATATCAACCACTTAACTACATTTATCTCCCCCATTTGCTGAATCCTGTTAACCAGAGAACATTAAATAACTAACACAAAGGGCGTTAATGCGGCTATATCTCGGTGTTACGAAAAACTCAGCTGCTTGAGTAGTGTGGGAGAATTATAATAGGAACGTGTGGATCCCAACCAGTGATTTCAAACAAAGTTTCAAGAACGTTTTTATTTCATAACACGCAGGTACCTAGCGTACCTACTTTATTTTATTTTTTATAGATTTTCCCACTGGTTCACTAATTAATAATAAATTATATTTACCAAAACACAACTGCGTCTGTCGTCCTATATCATTAGCATAGTTTCTTTTTGTAATCAAACAAGTGGAGCGCTGCAGCAAATATGTTTTGAAATTATTTGATATGGATATGTATGGTAGTGAGAATTGTACAAATATAATATATATATAAGTAAGTATTTTATGATTGAACTATTGTAATCCTTATTAATAAGGGACATAGTCAAACAAAGAAAACAATCATCTTACTAGATGGGAGCACGGTGGCAGGGGGGGGGTTGAACACAAAAATCTAAATGGTAGCAATCCCAGTCCGTTATCAGTAAGAGTTATCTGAGATGTGCAGTAGGGCTATTTAGAAACATTGTTCACTGATGAGGACAATCCTGATTGCAGGATGTGTGGAGAAAAGGATGGAAATTACCCATCACATACCATGCGAATGTAGCAGCTAAGCTTACAAAATTTTTATAGAACCAAACCTAATACAAGATGCGGCCAAAAGTGTAATCCTCAAATCCTTTGAGAAGAAAGAACTTGTGAGATAAACAGACAAGACTCTGCAGTCACGCGGGGAGGTAAAAATAAAAACAAACAATATTCACCAGCTTTCATCACATACTGGTGGACCGTGCGAGAGTTGCGCTTTTATTGAGTAATTTATAAAAATGTATTTGAAAGATTCCCCTTTACGAACCCCTTATTTTAGATGCTCTAAGAAATTATTATCACTTACTAGACCATCATGTTTATTTATTTTTAATAATGTTTTTAATCACTTGAAGGACTCATTTTAATGTGGCCATGAGATTGAACAGGAGCGCTGCCCAAACCCCAAACAGAAGGCATCCTAGTTAAGGCCATCAGAGGTGCCGATCAAAGGCTACGTGAAACTGGAAATGTTGCACCTAAACCAGAAGCAGAAGGTGGTAGACAAAGAAATCCAAATGTTGAAGAAAACGTCTTAGAGTTCATAGAAGCTCAGTCAGGAGCAAGTACTCGAGGTATTGCTAGAACATTGGAGTTGCATAAGTATGCGGTTCACCGAATTCCTCCGGGCGATGATTTGTATCCTTATAAAAAGATTAAGATTCATCTTTTATTGCCAGCTGACTATCCACAAGGACTTCAATTTTGTCAATGGCTTCTGTATGAAAACAATTTGGACCATTCCTTCATCAGTAACATTTTGTGGACACATGAAGCAACATTTACCCTTGACGGTGTATATAATTTGCAGAACAACCGCAATTGGGCGCAAGAGAATCCTTTCTCCACTCATGTCCGAAATCGTCAAGTTCGCCTTAGTATTAATGTTAAGGAATTGTGGATAATTACCTAATTCGCCCTGTTATTATTCCAAACAGGCTAAATGCCCAAAACTATTTACAATTTATACGTGATGAAGTACCAATTCTTTTGGAAAATGTATACCGCTGGGAATAAGACGTGATATGTGGTAGCAACAGGATGGTGCTCCTGCACATTTTGGTATGAATGTCCAACAGTGGTTAAACCAACACTATCCTGGGAGGTAGATGGGGCGAGGTGGTCCTGTGTCATAGCCTCCAAGATCCCCAAACTCGACGCTCTTAGATTTTTTTGTGTGGAGCTATTCAAAACATTTAGTTATAACATCAAAGAACTGGAAAACCGTATCACCGAAGAAGCAGGAACTCTATACATGTGCATCTTCAAAATATGCATAATTCAATTGCCCAGAGAGCAGCAGATTTCATTAGGATTGACGGTGGCCACATTGAACCATTTTATTGATTTCCTTTTTTTTCCATTTTTTTTTATTTTGTTATTATGGGTCGTTTTCTAAATAAATATACAATATTAAAATTTAAATTATTCAGTTTCAATTTTCCCAAGTTTGTTTTCTTGTTCCCTGATTTTTCTATATAAAAATAATGCAATTATTTAAATCTCAGTTATTCAATTTCAGCGTTGCCAAGTTTATGCACGTCTTTTGTTGCCTTGTAGAAAAAATTAAATTGGGATTTTTTTAATTCAACATATTTGCATTCAGGGGAAATGAAGGAAGGTCACTATGAGTAGCTTTTCCCTAGGTTGTGGAACACCCCGCATATGGTGTTACCGCTTTTAATTCCTGAACAATTCATCTCATCCATAGATGTATAAAATTCTCTTACTGAATGTCCTTTAATGTGGTTCAGGTGTATGATTTCATCAAGACGGCTCACTTTTTTGAATGTTTGAACTGTCAACTATGCGTACAGCAATAAAATAAGTAATATTACTCGTTGACGAAAAACGCGATAAGTAAAGAAAACAGGCGTGATAGTCTAATCGGTTGTACGTTACTACAAATTCAATTTCTAGAACCCGTAATCTTACATCTGACAGTATTTTCACCTCTGAGCCAACTTATTCCAAGGACATGAGTACCTACGGTAATACCTGGGGTAATAATAGGAGGCCTAAGACGTGGTGCTTGCCATATTGCCCTCTGAAATAAACTTAAAAACGAAAAAGTAAATGCTAACAAATTTAAGTTAATAAATAAAATAAATAACATAAAATACAATAAAATTTCTCCAACTGAAAAAAATTGTACATTGAAATTCCCCTATCAAGAAAAATTCCCCGAAATACCCCGAAATACCCTGAAATACCCAAATTACCCCCGCATTCGAAATACCCCGAAATTCCCCTGAAATTCCTTGCCTTGTACACTAAAATACCCCCAGGGGGGAACTCACTGAAAAAAATTGTACACTGAAATTCCCCTTTCAAGAGAAATTGCCCGAAATACCACGAAATTCCCCAAAATACCCCGATATTCGAAATTGACCAAGACAAGGCTAAAATAAAATTCAAGACAAGATAAGAAATGAGTGAAGTAACAAAATGTCTTCTCATGGTGAAACGCACCAATAATGGAGTAGCAGAAACTTTGGTCGCCATAGAATGATAGAAAATTCTAATAGTGACACACCCTATAAATAGAAGTTCCATTTGTATCACTAAATCAACACAATTTGGCATTAACAAAAACCTAATTGGTTCAAACTTTCTATTTTTCAACGTTAACGTCGACAGTAATAAGTGAGATCCATATTTGTTTCTCTGATTATAGTGCGTTATATGATTAGCACACACAGTAATAAAAAGTTGAGGACCACATGTAAAAGGAAGTGTAAAGGTGTGAAGATGGATTTTAGGGCAACCTGAAAACACGCGAAATACCAATCTGCGGCGGCGGTTACCGAGATGAGCAACGCGGGGCGGGAGTTTCTAAGAGGGAGGGACAGGTACGAGGTGTTAGTTGATTCAGCAAAGGACCTAATGGACCAAACCAACACGCTACAGTAGCTAATAGGCGACCAGTCGTTACCACAACTTCTTATCATTCACATCTACAAGACAATTTTAATATGCAAGATGGAAATTGCTGTTGTTAGTGATCGTGACACGTCAGAAGATGATCAACATTGCACCGATGACTCGGAATATGCCACGGACGATGACGAATGCATCGACATCATCAACACTAACTCCGATATCCTCTCACCTGAATCGGAAGACCATAAAGACGGAAGTTCTTGTGACGACACGGCTAACGCGAATAAATTTTCAATTGACACTATATTAGGGCTTAAAACTAAAGACACAGAGTGCAAGACTAATCATTTACAGTTAAATAAGTTTAAGTGCGCCAAAGAAAACAAATGCATCAAACCTACTCCAATACCTGCATTACCTAGAGGTAAATTTTCCTAGCATGAATACTATGAATACTTCTTAACAATATTCATTTTTCTATAGTGTCACTGTATAACTCAATAATGGATATGCCACAATACAGCAGACCGGACCCGGTGCCGCCGGATCCGGGGGTTCTGGACTTTCTGGCCGGACCAAAGCTGTCGCCGGGACAAAGCAATACAACCGAATCTCCTTCATATTTACCGTATGGTTTGCACCCAGGAGCTAGTTCTGCATCTTTGTTATATTCCAGTTGGTTAGGGGGTTCTTCAGAACACAAGAGTACTAGTCATATATTTGGATTACAAGGTAAGGCGAAATTCAAGTTTCTGTCCATAATTTTTAATAGAACAGTATTTTTTAATTTTTCCGTCGGCAGAAATATATTTTTTATTTATTCGCCTGTAGCTTATGTGTATTTTTCTTTATAATATTAAGAACAAAACGTCAAGGCTTAAAATACGTTACAATGTTACATTTTTAACAATGTGGGAAGAGTCCTAGATTATATTTGTTTTTCTAGCTTTTCTCCAAAAGTTCATCAATTTTAAGGGCGTCAATTGCAGACACAATTTTAAATATGTATACCTGTATTCCGGCTCTGTGCTAGAAATTACGCTGAAAATTCGTTATAAAATGTGTCTCAGATCCAAACTCCTTTCTCGTACATTTTAGAGAAATATAGTTGTAGAAGACATGAAGAGGTACTTTTAAGGTATTTTCATTTATGCTTATGTTCTTTTTCTTCTGCACCCTACCTGACTTTGTTTTTATAGATATACAGAGTATCCCATTTATGCTTCAAAAAACCGTGGGCAAGTTATTCATACGTCATACCAAAAAAATTCGGTCATGTTTTTCACTTACACTTCTTGGCAAAGGCAGAGGGCGGTAAAAGTTCTATGAAAGAAATAAATTTCTACTATAACTTAAAAACTAAAAAAGATTTTTATTTCAAGTTTTATTTACCTGTTTCAGTTTTCATTGCCCACTTTTTGATAATAAAATTAAGAAAAAAAATAGTCATTGACGTACCTAACAGATGAAATTGAAACCCTTTTTGGGAAAAAAAGTGTTACGTCAATCCTTTTTCTAAATTTGTTATTTCATTTTAAAATCTACGTACTATCCACTAAAAAAAAGCTATACTTCTTAAATGTTTGTAGATCTCACAGTTTTCAAGATAATTTCTGCTGAAATTTTTGATAATCTCATGCGTTGAAAAAATTAGAAAATAATAATTTTGTACACTACGTATAACATTTTTACTGGACATTATTTATTAAATATTACATCAATAATGTCCAGAATAAAATTAACAATGTTATAGGTACGTAGCATTCTTCGATTTGAAAACAAACGTATTATTTTTTAATACCTGTACTTTTCAACACTTGCGATAACCAAAAATTTCAGCAGTAATATTATCTCGAAAATGGTGAGATCTACAAACATTTAACAAGTATAGCTTTTTTTAGTGGGTAGTAGGTACGTAGATTTTAAAGTCAAATAAAAAAATGTAAAAAAAGCATTGACGCAACACTTTTTTCCCAAAAAGGATTTCAACTTCATCTGTTAGGTACGTCACTGGCTATTTTTTTCTTGATTTTACTATCAAAAAGTGGACAATGAAAACTGAAACAGATTAATAAAATTTGAAATAAAAATATTTTTTAGTTCTTAAGTTATATAGCAGAAATTCATTTCTTTTATAGAACTTTGAACACCTGTATCTTCGCCAACAAGCGTCTAAGTGAAAAAAACCCATTTTTTAGCATAAAATAAAGCCACGTCTAAGAGCAATTATTATTGGGGATTAAAAATCTAAAATTTTATACACGGCCATAGTGGAGTAGAATATGGTGTCCCTATGCGCATGTTGCTGATTACTTTCGACAGTTTTTCGTTGCACTTTTGACGTTTTGTAACATCCCGGCCTATTTTTTCAACAGAATTTAATTCGTACAAACTTTATATTATCATTTTTCGTCCTAATAATACATATGGTTGAAGCAGTTTATACAGCTGAAGAAATACGACTACAAATAATATTCAATATTGATGTTAGAAGACCCTTCTGCGTAAAAAAGCAAATTTTGTGACAGTACCATTTTTAGTTTGTTCATCAATAGATCAATAAATACATTAAACACTTAAAATATAGTTTACGAACTTGATTCAACAATTATTGTCAGTATGTGTGCGAAACTATCAAGTCATAATGACAGTTAGAGTTGACCAACTATTAATAGTTAATTTCAAAACATCGATTGTTTGTAAAAAATAATCTAACTATCGATATTTTAATGAACATCTATGCGTAAATCATAGCGCGATGGAATGTCTCCCACTACGTACTCATACCGTATATTCCGTGTATCTTATCATTGGTTAAGTCTTTGTTTAAGATTAGTATTTTGTTGCATTTCATACCGATTAAACCGATGTTTCTTACTGACCACCTCTATAACTGACAATCGACAGTGACAGAAAAAATGAAATAAATCAGAATATTTTGACGTTTAAACCACCAAACGTCTTGCGCAGAACCAGACGAAAATGAATGGCCTCGCGCGTTCCCATATTTCATCTAAACCCAAATTGATCTTCCCATAATATTTCTTTCGCCCTTTTCTCCATCCTTTTGTATATTTTCAAAATGTATAGCCTATAATATGTGATCAATCTAACTCTGCACAGGGTCTGAAAGGTTTTGGCAGATACCTTAAATAAATTAATTCCTTCAAAGGGTTCTTTGAATTCCGGAAACATTTTTCCAGCACGTTTTCTCCCTTTTCTCTTTGCCCTGTTGTACAAAATTTGACTGGAGGTCAGGTGGCAAGTATAACGCTACTCTAAGACTTCAAATCTTAGATGAGGGAAGAATATGGATTCGTAATGCCCGATCTTTGCCGTGTACGTGAGTGTTACCAAAATTTGAGCATGTTTGGTGCCAAACAAAGTGATGAAACTAGGTTACTGTTTAGAATTCATGTAATTTAACTCAAAATAACGAAAGCAGCGTTTGAAATAGCGCAATTAGTCATATCATTTTAAGATTTTTCGTTCAATTCTCGGCGTAAAGGGCCTAAGAAGTTTAGGTTACGCCCCTTTTTTTGGTGCCGAATGGTAACAGGAACACCTGCTTTGTTATTCCTCCTCTTCTTCTCTGAGCTTCAAATGCTTCTTAGTGCAACATGGCGCCCCATGTAATCGCAAACCACAAAAGTCAAAACAGAATTCATTGTCCTAGATTACTTTGTACTACCTACTATTGCCCAGGGTGTCCAGCTTATTGCCTTTTAAGCCTATATTAAGCAAGACATATGTTTCGTCTTTGTTTCATACTTACTAACTTGCTATACGATCAGATATGAGTAAGGTGAGATGAGTAATACTGTACAGCTATGAATGTTTCAAAGCCAGCTTAGCTAGGGTAGTATTCAGTCATACATCAAAGTACAAGAAAAATCTTAATTTGCTTGTACATTTCAATGCACGAGGAGCAGACTCTTTAAAGTGATTTCACATGTAAATTTGAAGACCCTTTACCAGTAGCTTCGCAGTTTACTGCGAAAATACCCACGTTCTGAAAAATAATTCAAAAATACTTGGCCCATCTCATCAGGACGTCATGAATAGGTCCGCCATTGAATAAACATAATACCTATATTAACAATAGAGAGAAACGGACGACGCAAAAAGACAAAATACGTCTCGCTTCAGAGCATAAATTTATTAGCACTTGGGGGAGGTTTAATAATAACACAACAATAACTGGCATTCTCGATTATGGTTTCTATTTCCCTAATTAAAGTAAACACATTTTATGTGGCCTTATCATATTTCAAGAAATTCGCATCGGCTCATTTACGTATTTTTAATTTATTGTAATAATCCAGTAAAATTGTGTTTTTACCAGGAAAGTTGTGGGGTAGTTTTGATTTCTTCCATTCTGTATGTTTTTTGGGGTACTTAATCCGAATCTGAGGTTTGCTAACAAAATTTCGTGACGCAACATTGAAAAAAAAATGCAAGAAAGGTAAAAAAATTTAATTTTTTTCGGTTTTTTGCTTATAACTCGAAAACTTTCAACTTTTCGTAAATAACCTCCCTATTCAAAATAAAAGCACATAAAATTTCCTACAAATTTCATTATTTTGGTTTTGCTTCCGACGAACAGTTCGGGCTCAAGCGCTAGTTGAAAATTGGCGTATTTTGTCTGTCTCCGCAAAAACCAACTTTTTCCTCTCCACTCTAAAATTCTAATTTATTATTAAAGGCTGTCAATTGGTGAATTCGTCCCAGTTCTCTGCATATACCTTATTTAGATCGTATATGTAAAGGTGCAGGTCATTTTTCAAAAATTACATAATGTTACATTACATAATAATCTTGAAAAAGTATTACATATTATTACTAGCGGGCCCGGCAGACGTTGTCCTGCCCGACTTTAAAAAAAATTCCTTAAAAAAATCCTAGAACCCGATTGCAGCGCCACCTACCGGGTCTAATTGTGAATGTAAACCATTCAGGGACCCACTCAAACACACACAAACAATTTCATCAAAATCGGTCCAGCCGCTTTTAAAAAAATCCTAGAACCCGATTGCTGCGCCACCTACCTGATCCAACTGTGAATGTAAACCATCCAGGGCCCTACTCCAACACACACAGAAAATTTAATCAAAATCGGTCCAGCCGTTTAGGAGGAGTTCAGTAACACCCGATTACAGCACCACCTACCGGGTCCAATTGTGAATGTAAACCATCCTTGTACCCACTCCAACAAACACAAAAAAATTTATCAAAATCGGGCCAGCCGTTCAAAAAAACTCCTGGAATCCGATTGCAGCGCCATCTACCGGGTCCAATTGTGAATGTAAACCATTCAGGGACCCACTCCAACACACACAAAAAATTTCATCAAAATCGGTCCAGCCGTTCAAAAAAATTCCTAGAACCCGATTGCAGAGCCACCTACCGCGTCCAATTGTGAATGTAAACCATCCAGGGACCCACTCCAACACACACAAAAAATTTCATCAAAATCGGTCTAGCCGTTTAGGAGGAATTCGGTGACATACACACGTACAGACTGTCAAACGCGCGAAGTTAAAATAGTCGTTACATTTTCTCAAATTTTCCAATTTTCTGTGCAATTTTCTTAATTTTCCGTTCCGTAAGAACCTTCTACAAAGTATTAGAAACCATAAAAAAAAGATGAATGAAATCGGTTAAGTCGTTCTCAAGTTATGGCGTGACCAAGGGAAATAGGGATTCATTTTTATTGTTCATACAAAAATACTAAACTCTCGAATAAAAAAGGGGGGGTGGGGGTAGGAGGGTGAAAAATACTTTACGACCTATTCTCATACTTACGAAATGTCCAAAAAAATTTCAATTATTTGGATATTGTTCATACAAAAATACTAAAATCGCGATTAAAAATGGGGGGTGGGGGTAGGAGGGTGAAAAATACTTTACGACCTATTCTCATACCTACCAAATGTACAAAAGAAATTTCAATTATATGGATATTGTTCATACAAAAATACTAAAATCGCGATAGGGGGCGGGGGTAGGAGGGTGAAAAATACTTTACGACCTATTCTCATACTTACGAAATGTACCAAAAAAAATTTCATAAAAATCGGTCGAGCCGTTTCGGAGGAGTTCGACACGAGAATTTTATATATTAGATATTACTAGCGGCCCGCTCCGGCTTCGCACGGGTATAAAATATATAGCCTATGTCACTCACTGAAAAAATGATTAAAATCGATCCAGTAGTTTTGATTTGGATAAGGATTAATGCTGTATTGGTTAAAATCGCTTCGAAAATTAGCCATTATTTGTCGTAAAAAGTAAATGACAAAAAAATGTTATTGTGGGATATCCATAAGAGATAGACATATACCATCGCGGAGTTTTCTGTAGACCTTTTCAATGTGTACAATACTTATTAGCACATTATTTTGATAAATCTCGTAGGGTTCAGCCTGCGTTTGCAATGTAAGCGGAAAAAATGTAATTATTTACGACATCACATTAGAAACCTCAAAAATAAAAGTATTTCTCCACTATTTAATGGATGTTATTATACATATAAACCTTCCTCTTCAATCACTCTATCTATTAAAAAAAACCGCATCAAAATCCGTTGCGTAGTTTTAAAGATTTAAGCATACATAGGGATATAGGGATATAGGGACAGAGAAAGCGACTTTGTTTTATACGATGTAGTGATATTACATATGATTACATTTTTGCGCAGGGCACGAATGTAGATGAAATAGTTGACAACATTAACGCAGATTTGGATAAAGTTAGCAAATGGCTGAAAGTTAATAGACTCAAATTAAACGCGTCCAAATCGAAATCCATGATGCTCATCAATAACAATGCATACAGTATATTCACGGATAAAAATATGAAAATAGAAATAGACGGCCAAGAAATAGAAATGGTGGTGGAACAAAAATATTTAGGCATTGTAATAGATCACAATTTGAAATTCCAGAAACATGTTGATTACATATGCAAAAAGATTTCAAAAAAAATTGGTGTGTTAAGAAGATGCAGTAAAATGTTATCAACGGGCACGAGAAAAACAGCTTACAACACAATTGTTCTACCCCACTTTATGTTTGCTTCAACAATACTGTACATTGTGAATCAGACGGATAAGAATAGGTTGCAGAGGCTTCAAAATAAAGGTATGCGAGTAATATTAGGTTGTGATCGATATACCAAAATTAAGAACATGTTGAAAACGCTGAATTGGCTAAATGTGGAATCATTGCTCAAAAGAAATGCTATGATATTCCTACACAAGATAAAATTAGGGAGGATGCCGGAATATTTTGATAGAATTCTGAGACCTTTCGCCGATGTACATTCTTATGATACTAGAAATAAAGAAAATTACTGTTTAGATCACAGAAAAAAGAAGTGTACGCAGCAGTCAATATTTTTTAAAGGTGCAATTGAGTACAATAATCTGCCAGGCGAGTATAAAAATATTGAAAATATAAAAATATTTAAACGTGAAATCGAGAGGTATTTTAAAATGCAATAGGATTAATTATTATAGTAGGTGCCAAAGGAAATATCTCGGGAAATACATGGTAAAATTAGAAGATAGATTAATAATTAGTTAAGCATAGTAAGTAGTTTGGGCATAACCTGTAATTATAGTAAGTTAGGATACATAAATGTTTGTGACTTTGTATAATAAGTGTATAATAGCTGGAAGCTAAATAAACGTATTATTATTATTATTATTATATTATTACATTATTATATGAGCAAAAATTATATGAGCCGTTGTCGTTTAGAGGGTCCTGGCTGAGGTTCTTTGAAGGCGGCGGGTCCTGGCACAGGTTCGGGTTGTTCTATCGTCAACGTCAGGGATTGTTCATCTGGAAAATGAAAGAGGTGTGGTGAGAAAACAACAACTTGTGACCATATCTCGAGGAGAGATGAATGATTACGAAATAAATTGTGAGATTAGACATACCTTCCGCATCTTGTTAGCGTCTTTCTTCAGTCTGTTCAACGCTATCTTCCGGGGGCTCGACGTTTTCACACAGCCCTTCGCACAATGTGCAGATCGGGGAGCAATGGAGGCCTGCCTTTCTGCATCCACAATTGCGTTGGGGCCACATTGGCATTATTACAATGGCCATAGACGCCGTAATCATAACTCTGTCAAGTTTCCGTAATAATTAGCAGCGTCAATTTTTTTATGTATTCGCGATTTGTTTAAAGGTTCACTCTCAGACTAATAGGTACCTATATTTGACGTGAACGATTTTCATCCTTAACCGTAAAATTATACGTTCATTACGTACATGTACGTTTCCGAATAACGCATATAAGAAATTCATGTAGTAGCATTATCGAGATTGTGTGACGCTGAAAAAGTCAAATTTATATTTATGTAGGTATTGTACGTTTCTATAGCAAGGGCTGCTTCCCGTGTTCATATATCTAGTCTAAGGGGTACCTAAGTGAAACTTCCCATGGTTATTGCATAAAGTGCGGTATTCCACTCTCCAAGTTGAGGCTATTATTAACGAGGATGACAGTTTAAAAAGCCCTAGCTCTAATAGACAGGCGGTATAATTCGCTATAAGAGTTCAGTTCAATCTTTTAATGTGAAATCTCCGATAATTTTTTGTCTATCTAGCTACACACAAGCTCGAAATTTTTAAAAAGACGAGAGGATGGGATGCAGTTATATAGAAACAAATCCATCGTTTAAGTTTGTTTAAAAGACAATGCAAGAACTTGTTTGGACAATTTTTGTAAATAGAAATGCCAGACATCGGAAGCAAAGTGTAAAGTCATCCATAATTATTACACCTGTCGTAAAGGAAATTTTGTCACTAGCAATGTTAAACAACATTTTTAGCACGTATACTTGTATTAATTTTCGTACTATTATATTAATAATTATTTATACACATTAGCATGCAACGATAACACCTGATGGTAAATTAGGAAAAAATTATAGCTTATTTGAAAACGTATAGGTAACACAACTTACCTATTACATAATATTATCAAGTTTAAATTACATTTTTTATGAACAATAGGAATGTCTGCTCGCAACTGAATGCCGCCACATTTAGATACACGTAAAGGGCGCTCCAGACACGAATCTTTATCAGCAGCCGACGACTCCGATGTTGCCAGATTTAAACAGGCAGCAAATTTGAATTTATTCTGGCTGTGGGTTAAATATTCAAAGGCTACTCAGTGTAATGTTAGTATCAAGTGTTAAATGTGTTATTGCTGATGTTATACAGTATGTTCACTGATGGGGTTGCCAAGAGGAAAAAAGTTTGTAAATAATTTTAGATGCTGAAATAACATAACGTTTGCTAAATTGCCTATCATGATTTTTTATCCAATTCTGGACGCACTGTACAACAAAAACCTTCTACACTAAAAGACACAAAGATCAATGTATGCATTCGGCATATGTGCTTTATTTCTAAAATAAAAGACGTGTCTTTTTCACTCCCACTTTTTCTACCGAATTTTGTCGTATGATAATCAGACGTTCTTGATCTGTCTAGCACCTAATAACGAATATACATAAATCTTTTTATTTACTTGTACCTAACTTGTAATACAATAATGTAATAAATATGAATTTCATTTTGTGAAACAGAAACGTTAAAATTATTCTGACATAATATTCCAAAGTAATTTTTTTCTAAGTTGTACTGCAAATTAGATATCTACCTACATCCACGGAAATTTGTGAATAAGTAATTAGACAATGTGTTTGGTTTTATAGTTGTGCTAATCCTAACTGCAAATATCTTATTTTCGTACGGAAAAAAACAGTTGAAACCTGCACGCTAAACAAAAACTTTGGCATAATTATAATGCAAAACAGACTGATATCAGTTAATTTAAAATATCAATTTATGAAGGCAGTTCCACATTTTTATGCCAATTTGCTATTTAAACATACACAAAAAACATAATTACTATGCCATCATTGCGTCAATTCAAGGCATTTAAGCACCAAAATAAATAACTGATTAATAACAAATTGCTTGCAGTACGGAATTCTCTTGTTTCCATCAGTTTGTTTCATTTAGATCTGATTTTAGGCAAGAGTGAAGAAATACCCGAAGATAATTTCTTAAAAATGTCAGGGTAAATTAACGCAAAAGAATATTAGCTTAAGAGTCCGTCAATGCAGGTCAAAAGTTACACCTGCGGGGTTGCGGGTCGGTGAGGTATCCGTTAGAAGGCGGAGCGAACTATCAGCTGTGTTGCAACACCGTCGCGCTAAACACATTTATGGGCACAAGAACAACACACATTCAAAGCCCGCGCTTTTGATATCTAGTAAATGTGACAACGCCGCTCTGAGTTTACGCTCACACTCGCTACGGGGCGGCAGCACATACCAAGGCATAGTTTGCGTTTGTAGTGCTTTCGCTCTACCACGATTAAACCTTCATCCTAGTAAATTTAGCAACAGGAAAGCCTGATTATGGTAGAAGAAGGTATATTTTATGCCTCTATAGAAACCAATATTCGAAAACTGTAAATTTCTTGGCGCTGTGCACGCGTGAAGATGGTCAATTTCTTGAGTGAACTGACAATTTCTAAGATTAAATTTGTACATTTTCTTTCTAGAGAAGGTCGTAGAACTCCAGAACTAGGTTCTAGTTCCTGAAAAGATCGAGTTGTCCTTCGAATTTACAGGAGTACTAGGAGACATTTTCTTCGATTTCTTCGGGAGGTAAAAATCGATGAGTGTAATATTCGAAGTTCTTGGGGCCAGTTTCATGACCCCAAGTGCTCTATCCACCTACCATAAAACATTATGATTGTTGTTTTCGTTGATGGAAGTAAAATAAAATAGAGAAATTGAGGCCATCCCCGGAAAAAGGGCCCATATGCCAAATGGCGATTTTGAGAAAAACGCATTTAAAAATTTAACAAATTATTTTATAAACAAAGTTTTAAATTTTGGACTTTATTGAAAGTTTAACTAATAATATTGTATTTAAGCTAAAGTCACAATAAGATGTTTCAAAGATATTAATATATTTTTATATAAATATAATTTTTTTAAATTGGCTTGTCATGAGCCCCTTTTCCACAGAACATTTTCGGGTGTATGAAATAAGTTCATAAAAATGTTTATTTGGGAAATGACGTAAAAAATTAAACATCTATCTATATATATAAAAGAAAGTCGTTTTAGTTACACTATTTATAACTCAAGAACGGCTGAACCGATTTGGCTGAAAATTGGTGGGGAGGTAGCTTAGAACCAGGAGACGGACATAGGATACTTTTTATCCCGTTTCCGTTTCCGTGTCACACCAGTCTATAAACCGTCTATAACAAATTTCATACACTTTTTTAAATTTATCGGGCAATAAATCTGTTGTAGCTTCATTTGCTGTTTCAATTATATCTGCAGGAGTACAAATAGTTTCGTCCTCACCATCCGAAATCGACATTTTCGACAGTTTCACAACAAAATATTACAATTTTAAACTGACAACTTGAAATTAATTACTAACTTGATAATTTTGGTCATTGTACATAAATACACGTATCCATAGTTACGCATAGGAACGTAACGTTTTTTTAGGTAACGCTCGATTTTATAAATTTTATTTGTCAAATCTGACAGTTGATAAGTGTCATATCAAGCCCCTGCCTCGCACAAAACAAAAAAATTATGTTGATCCGATCGCTACCAAACTTCACAGGAACACTCGCTGGGCTAATCTGAAGATTAACTTACAGTAGGTGCCGCGCATGTCGTACCGGGACCGGGCAGCAAATAATTTATAAAGTGAAAATGCAAACGTCAAACGGCATATGCCATTCGCAGTTTATCAAGTTTCAAACGATTTTACCACAATTATTTCTTTAGAGGCAGCAACGCGCCGGGTACCAGCTAGTTATACATAAAACATTAAACATTAATACAAATTATTATACAAACAGACGTAAAAGAAAGTTCTACAGAAACTTCTTCTAGTATCCAGCGTATCCATTGTTCATCTTCTTGGGACAAAAACGAAAAAAGATCTCTCACGTCTGTTTCCTTCGCCGGCTTTATTCCAACCACTGGCACAGTCTGAAGAGCAATGTTTGTGTTTAGGTTTCTTCCTTTCCAAATGGTGAATGATGTGTAATTTTCCATGTATGTT
The DNA here is from genome assembly GCA_963966045.1 of Xestobium rufovillosum. NCBI lineage: Eukaryota > Metazoa > Arthropoda > Insecta > Coleoptera > Ptinidae > Xestobium > Xestobium rufovillosum. The sequence goes on from OZ014494.1 coordinate 12,773,326, forward strand.
TTAGAACAAGCCAATGTTCCGTCTTTTTTGTATTTCATTTGTACATACGGTTGAATGTTAAAAACAAGCCCCTTTGTTTTTGGCTTCTTTGGAAAAAGTCCTTCCAAATTTTCAGTCCAATTTTTGATTAGAGTTCTGTCCATGACAACATTAAAAGGAGAAGGATTTTTCCGACAATGCACCATTGCTTCCAAATATGGCTCTGCCGTCCCTATGTATTCCTTCTTTTCTAAAGATGGCTTTACCAACCCAAAATTGCAATCACACTGGTTAAAGGAATGGCCACGAATCGGAAATATATGACGAATATTGACGTTAAACTTTTGTGCCAGCCACATTCCAAATTTAACCATTGAAATGTTCTTATTTTGTCCTCCACACGTATCCACACGCATGGCAGTTAAATATTTTATCTATAGAGTGACATAGGTTTGCGACATCGTTGCCAAACTTGGCCGAAATATACATTACATCATGGCGGATCGAGTTAAACGATCTGCGGAAGAAGTGCCCATAGGCTTATGGGCCCTTCTTCCGGGGATGGCCTCAATTGTTACTCTTGAGTTTTCAAATTTTCTGTCACATAAGTCTAAATTTACTGGCGTTCTATTTTCCATATACTCTTGAACTACTGTTGCCTTATTATTCTGAACATTTTCTAGCAATTTTGAAAATGTCGTCGTTCCGTTCTCTGTGATTTCCAGTTTTATGCACGGAGTACCTATGTTAAACAGTGAATCAATCTTTAATTTGAAAACGAGTTGAAATTTAAAAAAAAAATTCGAAGACAAGTTTTCACGCAACCTTTCGAAAATGGGAGATGGTGGTGTTTTTCTAAAATCCTTTAAAATAATTTGTTGAACTCACCGCTCTCAAAATGACATTTCGCCAACCCGACAGACAAACTCAAACATAGTGTTCGCGCACTAGTGCGCGAAATCTAGCAAAAAGCACTGGCCCTTTCAGGCTTTCTAGAAATAATTTGAGTTGATAGTAATAAAGTTTGGTTAACAAAACGCCATTTCTCCAATTTGGATGTTGAAAATAGTGAAAGAATAAAGATAAATCGCTATTAATTCGATTGATACTTTGACAACTCAATTCAATAAATTAAACCAAATGTCATTTTCTACAATTGTCAAATGGAAATCTGTCAATGTAAGCTCTTGATTTTTTGAAATTTTAAATTGGAAACGTATTAGATAATAATTAAAAAATTATAATGTTCGTTTCAAAAAATATTGTACGAACCTCGATGCTCGAAGACGTCTTCGGCGCAAAATGTCTTCTCGCACTCGTTTCGTAAATAACTATTTTCGAATCGAGAAAAATTTTCATGACTAATGGAGAACTCTAAAAGCCTGTTTCCAGTCGGCAATTTTTATTGAGTGCAACTTATAATTGCTGCAATTCCTACCATACGCATGCGCCGTGAGCAATAAACGTCAAATAATTGCTCACGGCGCATGCGCATGACAGGAATTGCAGCAATTGCACGCAATGAAAATTGCCGACTGCAAACGGGCTTTAAGAGTTAGATGTATTACTTAAAGAAGCGACTCATTCAGGAAGTAGTGCTTTATTTGGCTACAAGTTGATGTTATTTTTATCGGATCAACCACTTATTCGCACCTTTCATTCTTGTCATTTTTGTCATGACTCTTCTTCTTCTTCTGCTTCATCTTCTTCCCTTTTCCATAATTTGTACATTTCTATACCATCAGAGTGCTTTGTTTACTATTCTTCTTGTGGGTGGTTCCTTGGGCTGCATTTCCCTCCATTTTTACGTTCTTACTTTTCTTTCTCTGGATGCACTGCAGGCATATTCTCAGTAGTAATTTCACAAAAGAGTGAGAATGAGTCGAAAGCAATTCGACGATTTTTCTAAAACTCGTTGCCAGGGCTTGCTTGGACCACGGAGCCTGTAAATTGGTTAGTATAACAATGTAAATGTAAACAAGACAAAAAATTATTACAAAATTCAGTTTTCTACGTTGAAATAGGTTTTCAAAATTAAACAACATTGTTACTTCAAGACCAGGAATGTCCTCAATAATACATACCTACTTGTGTGTCTCAAACTGATTCCCAAACATTAAGAATCACAGTTGCATACCTACTGAATTCATAGATACCTACATTTTCCTTCTACCAGGTTGAATAATATCATCAATTTAGAACAATTAAAGCACATGGAAAATAGGTACACTATGTAATACCGCAAAATACTCTGAAATTATACACTTTTACAAATGATAATAAAGTGTTTCAACTGAAGTGATTGGTAAATTGTCCGTTAGGTTATTAGACTTCCATATTACACCCTAGCACGCGATTCAGCCATTTTCACTGATGGTATTATTGTTCATTTGTATTGTGCTATAATGGATAGCGATTTACATCTATTATATGATTAATTGACGAGCTGTTAAAACACTTTAATAACGCTTCTCTTGCGAGCTCGCACCTTGCAAAAGATTTATAGCCTGCCAGCAACATAAGTGTAATATTACACAAAGTCCAGAACTCCGTTTCCGACCGATCACGGTATCCATACCATACTTACACAAATTCGCCTTGCATTATAAATAGGAATCATAAAACGTAACATCTGTATCATCAACTGTTGTTTGGAAAAAGTGGGGCTTTTAGAAGAGAGTCATCTAAGACTCTTTCAAGTGTTTGCTCTGACTTGCGAAATGTTACACTTAATATTGCTGATATTGTACTGCAGAAGGTGCCACCATCATAAAATTTTAGTACGCTGTTCTAGGGACAAAATAAACTGGTGGTTTCCCGTTGCCTTCCACACCAGAGTTAGTATCATAGTGCCATACCCACCCCCACTGTCTCTGCCACTCTGATTACTAAATGAGCTGCTGACCTCTTTCAGAGACTTGATTTAGTCTGGCTTAAGTTATCAAAGTTAAAATCACTTGCCTGTTCACTTTACAAAAATGATGGTCGCGTAGCGAGGCAAAATCTCGTGGAGCATTAAACGGGAGATCAAGAAACAAGAAGCATGGCCACCTAAGACACAAAGAAATTAACAAGTTTTAATAGTGGCCTATGTTTTAACTCTTATGCAAACTCATAAATCAAGTCCAGCGTGTCACTTCTATAATTGACTTCTTGGAAGAGCAATGGGTGTGAAAAAGAGAAATATCTTGACCAAGCTTTAAACAAACTATTAACTACTTTAACAAATACCGATTTTAAGAAGTGCTTCGTACACAGATATTTGAAACATTTCACGTACCTACGGTTCGTTTCCTACTAATCATAAAAATAACAAGACTACCAAAACTAAATATTGACGGCCCTTTTAAAATTTCAAGTTACTGTAACAGACACGAATATTTCATTTTGTGACAGTTTCTATTCTAATTATTTATGTAACTTACCAGGTTACTTCTTACTTGTTCCCAAATTAATGTCCATCATACTTTCTACAAAATAAAAGTTTCAATTTCTTTGTGCTGGATCCTGATGGATGATTGATTCTCTAAAGCAAGATATAAATTTTATAGGTCATCATCATCATAAGGTTCTCAGTCCGAAGACTGGTTGGACGCGTACCTCCATTCTTTTCTATCCTGAGCTAACCTACGCATTTCCCTAAAAGTAGAACATCCTACATCCCTAACTATTTGAGAGCAGTAGTCTAATCTAGGCCTACCCCTACCTCTTTTTATTCCTATCTCTGACTCTAGTATGTCACGAACTATTCCTTCGTGTCTTAGAAGGTGTCCTACCATCCTATCTCTCCTACTCTTTACTGTTTTCCATACCTTTCGCTTTTCCCCAACTCTTTCTAATACTTCCCTATTGCTAACCTTATCTATCCACGGTATCTTCATCATGCGTCTGTAGCACCACATTTCAAACGCTTCTACTCTTTTTCTATCCGCTTCTCCTATTGTCCAAGTTTCGCACCCGTATAATGCCGTACTCCATACATACGACGTTAAGAGTCTCTTCCTAGTCTCTATATTAACCGTTCTCGAGCATAACAGTTGTTTCTTTTTGTTAAACGCAACTCGGCCCTGCGCCATTCTTTGTTTTATATCTTTAGTGCTCCTACCGTCTTGAGTTATTTTACTTCCTAAGTAGCAGAAATCCGCGACCTCCTCTATCTTCTCATTTCCAATTTGTATTTCCATTTTAGTTCTATTTTCACATCCCCTACATACCAAAATTTTAGTTTTCTTTTTATTGATTTTCATGCCGAAGCCCTGTGTCAAAACTGCTTCCATTTCATTCAGAGCCGCTCCTAATTCTTCTTTGCTAGATGCTAACACTGCTATATCATCCGCAAATCTGAGCATGTTAATAGTTTGGCCCTGTACATTGATCCCTGAGGCTGTTCTTTCCTTAACAATATTCATCGCATCTTCGATATATAAGTTGAAAACTAGAGGTGACAATGCACATCCCTGTCTCACTCCCTTCCGGATATCTACTTCCCTTTGTTCCTGCTCACATTCTATAACTGCCTTTTGCTCTTTGTAGAGATTATGTATTATTCTTCTGTCCCTGTATTTCATCCCTACCTTTCTCAGCACTTCGAACATCTTCCCCCATTTTACGTTGTCGAAGGCTTTTTCTAAATCTACAAATCCTATATAGACGCTCTTTCTCTTTTCTATCGTTTTTTCTATAATTACTCGTAAAGCTAGAATGGCCTCGCGCGTTCCTCTATTTCGTCTAAATCCGAACTGATCTTCTCCTAATATTTCTTCCGCCTTTTTCTCCATCCTTCTTTGCACAATTCTAGTTAAAATTTTTGACGCATGGGAAGTTAAACTGATAGTTCTAAAATTTTCGCATCTATCCGCGCCTTTTCTTTTTGGCAAAGCTACTATGATGTTCCGTTTGTAATCTTCTGGAATCTCGCCTGTCAGGTATATGCGACTAACTAGTTTAAATAAACGATCTATTACCTCTTGACCTGCGCACTTTAAGATTTCTGCCTGCAAGCCATCTATACCTGGTGCTTTATTATTCCTTAAACTTTTTAGTGCTATCTCAAACTCTTCTCTCATTATAGGACTCCCTAGGTTATCCCCCTCTACACTGCTTTCGCTTTCTAATATATCTTGCACTTCCTGTCCCGCATATAAGTTTCCTAAATATTCTTTCCACCTATCTGCCTTCTCCCCACTTCCGATTAGGATATCTCCTGCCTCATTTCTAATGTTTTTGGTACTAGATCCAATTTCTCTAAAATTTCTCCTAATTATTTTATATGCTTCATCAGTCTTTCCTACTTCGAATTTATCTTCCACTTCTTTGCATTTATTATCGATCCATTGCTCTTTCGCTTTCCTACATTCCCGAATAATTTCCCACTTGATCGCCTTATATCTTTGTTTCCCTGTTTCATCTAACCTATTTTTATATTTTCGCCTTTCCTCTATTAGACTCACAATATGTTTTGTTATCCAGGGTTTCCTACTTTCATTCTGTTTATGACCCAAAATATCCCTAGCTGAGGAAACTAAACTATTTTTAATGCAATTCCATTCTGCCTCTATGTCCCTAACAATATTTCCACCCGTGCCCTTTAGTGCTTCGTTTGTCTTTTTCTCGAACTTATTGCGCATATCATCATCTTTTAGTTTCTCTGGGTCAAGATACCTTCTTCCGCTTCTTTTTTTCAAAATCTTAAATTTAAGATTGGCTCTCATAACGACTATGTTGTGATCACTATCTATATCTGCTCCTGGATAACTTCTACAATCCCTAACTTGATTTCTAAATCTTTGCCTAACGAGAATGTAATCTATTTGATATCTCCCTAAGTCTCCTGGCATCTTCCACGTATAGCATCTCCTAACATGATGGTGAAATAGAGTGTTCGCGACCGTTAAGTTATGTTTATCGCAGAACTCTATCAGTCTAACTCCCCTATCGTTCCTATTGCCTAATCCAAAGGGGCCAACTATTCCGCCCTCTCGCCCTGTGCCTACGACTGCATTGAAATCTCCTGTAATTATTAAATTTTCGTGCCCTCACAAAATCTAGCACATATTCAATATCACTATAAACTGCCTCTACGGCCTCATCACTGTAGTTAGAAGTGGGCATATATACCTGTATTATTACTGTTTTTACAGGTTTCGAATCTAACCTAACCATAACTACCCTGTCACTTTGCTGTACACTTTATAAATTTGCTAATGCATAAAACAATCTTAGGAATACTCCAGATTGTAACTGTATCCGTATGTTTTTGTTGCAAAATATAAACAATGATTGACAGAGCTAATACATTGTGTTTACAAATTAAACTTGTTAAATCGGATATAAACATATCTATAGCTGTTAAACGTATTAGTCTTCACTTAGGTATAAGTTAAATAAATATCAATATCTGTACAAATAAGTTGTTAATAATGTAATAAAAATGAACAACATATGATAACGGATACATCTCTGCCAAGCACCAAATTCTTTAGCGAAGCCTCTTTTTTTAAAAAGAAACTACTATGTACTTATCAAAATCTTTAAAAAAATCCGGTAGCACCAGAAATATGCAGTCTAGACAACAAACATCTTATGCAACCTGGTGTGCGCGCGCATCAGGTAGAATTATGGGCGATCCTAAGCAGCGGCGCGAGCAGGTAATATTTGAAACAGCCTGCACTTGTCATTATCACTGACTTTTTAAACAATAAATTTTGTAAATGTCACTGTCGTGCTAAATTTTGCCAAGAAAAATTTAATTAAATTATGCATAAAACAATAACATGTATGAATGCTTAAATTATAAATTAAAATGGATATGGAATATTAATTGAGAATATTGAAAATTTGTCTTACTTTATGAAATTGGAAATTTGAAGTACAAGAAATCTGGAATTTTACTGCAGACACCTAGGTATTTGGTCAGTAAATAAAAATTGTAATTTTAAAATTAATCATGACAGTTTTGAATTGAATTATATTATGTAAGATGTAAAATTAAGAGAAAGAAATGAAAAAGCCATTGATTAGAAAAATAAATACGCGTTTATGAGGTTATGGTTCTTATCTGTCATCAGGTCGCAATTTATTGTTTATACAATCACAAAAGACTGGAAAACGACGTAACCGTGCAACCAAATTCTACCTGCTGCGCGCGCATCGAGTACTCCCTATTTGTTTACCCATTGCTTTTAGTGTAATATAGAACACAGCAAAATAATGCGTGTTTGCTATATCATCAATTAACCAAAAATCCATCGTTTTTTAGATAAAGGGTACATATTTAAGTTAAGCATTGCTGGAGTAACGTTGCGAATATTTGACTGCACCCATCAATGGATTTCTTTTTAAGAAAGCCACTTAAATACTCCGCAAATTATAGATTTTTGGTTAATACAGCACACATGCATTATTTTGATGTATTCTATGTATTTCTAAAGTATTTTACATTAAAGTATTTTACATTAAAACTGACTGACTCATCCTGTAAAAACAACTATTCAATTATTCAATTATTCATTTATACAGGGTGTTTCAGGAGGAATGGTAGATACTTCAGTATGTTATAGTATCGCTCATTTTGAACAAAAAAGTTCATATGAACAGGTTAGATGAAATAGGGAAACAAAGATATAAGGCGATCAAGTGGGAAATTATTCGGAAATGTAGGAAAGCGAAAGAGCAATGGATCGATAATAAATGCAAAGAAGTGGAAGATAAGTTCGAAGTAGGAAAGACTGATGAAGCATATAAAATAATCAGGAGAAATTTTAGAGAAATTGGATCTAGTACCAAAAACATTAGAAATGAGGCAGGAGATATCCTAATCGGAAGTGGGGAGAAGGCAGATAGGTGGAAAGAATATTTAGGAAACTTATATGCGGGACAGGAAGTGCAAGATATATTAGAAAGCGAAAGCAGTGTAGAGGGGGATAACCTAGGGAGTCCTATAATGAGAGAAGAGTTTGAGATAGCACTAAAAAGTTTAAGGAATAATAAAGCACCAGGTATAGATGGCTTGCAGGCAGAAATCTTAAAGTGCGCAGGTCAAGAGGTAATAGATCGTTTATTTAAATTAGTTAGTCGCATATACCTGACAGGCGAGATTCCAGAAGATTACAAACGGAACATCATAGTAGCTTTGCCAAAAAGAAAAGGCGCGGATAGATGCGAAAATTTTAGAACTATCAGTTTAACTTCCCATGCGTCAAAAATTTTAACTAGAATTGTGCAAAGAAGGATGGAGAAAAAGGCGGAAGAAATATTAGGAGAAGATCAGTTCGGATTTAGACGAAATAGAGGAACGCGCGAGGCCATTCTAGCTTTACGAGTAATTATAGAAAAAACGATAGAAAAGAGAAAGAGCGTCTATATAGGATTTGTAGATTTAGAAAAAGCCTTCGACAACGTAAAATGGGGGAAGATGTTCGAAGTGCTGAGAAAGGTAGGGATGAAATACAGGGACAGAAGAATAATACATAATCTCTACAAAGAGCAAAAGGCAGTTATAGAATGTGAGCAGGAACAAAGGGAAGTAGATATCCGGAAGGGAGTGAGACAGGGATGTGCATTGTCACCTCTAGTTTTCAACTTATATATCGAAGATGCGATGAATATTGTTAAGGAAAGAACAGCCTCAGGGATCAATGTACAGGGCCAAACTATTAACATGCTCAGATTTGCGGATGATATAGCAGTGTTAGCATCTAGCAAAGAAGAATTAGGAGCGGCTTTGAATGAAATGGAAGCAGTTTTGACACAGGGCTTCGGCATGAAAATCAATAAAAAGAAAACTAAAATTTTGGTATGTAGGGGATGTGAAAATAGAACTAAAATGGAAATACAAATTGGAAATGAGAAGATAGAGGAGGTCGCGGATTTCTGCTACTTAGGAAGTAAAATAACTCAAGACGGTAGGAGCACTAAAGATATAAAACAAAGAATGGCGCAGGGCCGAGTTGCGTTTAACAAAAAGAAACAACTGTTATGCTCGAGAACGGTTAATATAGAGACTAGGAAGAGACTCTTAACGTCGTATGTATGGAGTACGGCATTATACGGGTGCGAAACTTGGACAATAGGAGAAGCGGATAGAAAAAGAGTAGAAGCGTTTGAAATGTGGTGCTACAGACGCATGATGAAGATACCGTGGATAGATAAGGTTAGCAATAGGGAAGTATTAGAAAGAGTTGGGGAAAAGCGAAAGGTATGGAAAACAATAAAGAGTAGGAGAGATAGGATGGTAGGACACCTTCTAAGACACGAAGGAATAGTTCGTGACATACTAGAGTCAGAGATAGGAATAAAAAGAGGTAGGGGTAGGCCTAGATTAGACTACTGCTCTCAAATAGTTAGGGATGTAGGATGTTCTACTTTTAGGGAAATGCGTAGGTTAGCTCAGGATAGAAAAGAATGGAGGTACGCGTCCAACCAGTCTTCGGACTGAGAACCTTATGATGATGAACAGGTGTCCAATTCCCAATGGCTACTGAGATACAGCTATTTTAATTTAGAGGGCATTACAGAGCAATTATCCAGTACGCTGCTGTAAAACAATTGTCATTTGACATTTAGCACTATTAGGATTGGCCACGGTGGTTCCATCAATTGACCAGCTAGGCCCCCGGACTTAACTCCATTGGATTATGGGTTATGGGGAAGGATGGAAAAAGATGTTTATAGAGAAAAATAGGCGCCCGTATTATGACCAGTGCTACAAGAATAAACGAGCGCCAGGAAGAACTCCAAAGTTTGGGGGTGGGATTTCCGAGCCATTCCTCTAAAATCTATACTTTATTTTGTACATCAAAAGCTAGTTGTCAGAATTAATGATGTAATAAATTATTTTATGCAGTAATTCAGCTGGCTGTAACTCAGTAACCATTGAGAATTGGACACGTATTCATATGAACTTTCTGGTTCAAAATGAGCGATACTATAGCATACTGAAGTATGTACCATTCCTCCTGAAACACCCTGTATTTTCTGTTCAGTGTCTTTTCTTCCTCGCCATTTTATATAACAAGAGTATGAAAAAATAAGTAACAACCTAAAAGCAATTCTTTGACGAAATATTGTCACTCAAATATTAATGTTCCACATTTTATAAGTAAACAATAGCTAAATTATTCCAACAGTATATACCTATATCAAAATCATAGTTACGCAAGTACTTTTGTACTTGAAAAGTAATATTATTTCCGTCAACAAAGCACCTATTATATAATTACTGAATAAATTGTTGTTTAATTGTTAATTTCATTGAGGTAATAAAGCGATTTTTTGCACAATCTAAACGAGAAATAAAGAAATAAATATATAAAATTGTCAGTTATATATTATAATTATCGGTATGATGAAAACTGTGTTAAAATTCATATCCCCATTCCTTTGTAGTTTGACATTATAAAGTTACAATTTAACAACTAAGTTTAATATTTTGCACATTTGTGCAATTTATTGATCTCTCTTCCTAGAAACACTTCACTTACTTATGCAAGAGTCACCTCTATTTTGAACCAAAAAATTATCATGCACTTCTGAATTTTCGACACTTTCAGGAAGAACAGTTTCGATATAGTGCTCCAATTACATAATTTAACATTGTTTCATTAAATATTCAACCGTATAAAAAATATTCTTATGTGGTGTTGTAAATTTTCTTCATCAATTTAATTCGAGTTTGTACAGCAGATGAGATATTTACCTAAACCAGGTAATGGAAAATACATGGAAGACTGTGTACATTTTCGGTTGTCGCATTTGATTACATACGCCATATTCTCATTGACTAACAGTTTATTTTCCCAGCAACACGTTGCATACAACTAAGTAGGCGCGAAAGTTGCCAATTGCGTCCACCCGTATCTATGCAGTATAAATAAAAATCGCATTTGTATATTAAGATTTTTTGAGGTGAATATTTAACTGTCGGTTAATGACAACATGGTCACGCCGCATGCGCAGACATCCATTTTTCGCTTGAAGGTTACGAATGTCATAAAATGCCATGTTCTAAAGCAATTTATTACTATAATTATATGTTTGCTTAATCATGCTTCGCAAAGGTGGTATAGCTGGTACTCTAAATTTCGCTTAAATGGGGAAAAATCGGTTTTGAGGCTTTATTTTTGATTTTTGAATGAGTTCCTTCAGCTATTTTCATAATTTCCACAATCGTGAAAAATACTAATTCTTCCCCCATTTAAGCGAAATCATAGCGTCAATAATAACAAAGTTAGCAATAACCTAGTGGCATCTTCCAACTTCATTTAGAACTCCCTGTATGCGTATTTTATACTTGTCGAACACTTCCAACCATATTATGCATCATAAGTAGGTACTTACCATCGCAATAAAATAAGTGTTTTAAGATTTAACCGTGGCGTTTGCTAAAGACAAATACACAGACGGTCTCCAAAATGCCTTCTCGCAATATTTCTAAATATACAGTATGGACGGCTAAGAAGCAAACTTAGGGAAACAAATGTGAGAGTTCAAGATGCCTTCGATTCGACTTGCAGTATAAAAAAAAGCCTGTTTCCTGTTCTTTTCGCGGATCAGCGCCTGTATCAGGTGTCTACCAAACCAATATAGGTAACATCCAAGAACGTTTGATCCGATTTTCATGCGCCTTCTTAAGCTAGGGTTTCCTAGGAAAGTGGTACCGTCATATAGCGTCCTTAATATTCCAGTACATTATGTTGTAGAAGATGGAGGTCGCAGCGTTTATTACGAGTATTATCGGAATACATTTTATTGTACTATATTGTAAATAACTATAATTAATTTATTCTGCAAGTGTGTTCGAACACAATGAGTGATAAGTATCATATGACGGAAGTTACCTCCTAAGAAATGAAACATAAAAATCTTCGTTACGTCCAATTTCGCGGTCGATAAACATCGACGAATTGTTTATTCGCTGTGTAGCACCGCTGTATTACTTTCCAGTGTTCAGTACCGTTTCCTATGAAACCATCGTGATTATTGCATAATGGAAACGCTATAACATTGCGGCTGTTATATGACGGCACTGCTTTCCTAGGAACCGGTTTGGGACCAAGAATCGGCATTTAGATTCCTTTACAAACGAATACCATATTGTTTATATTTGTATTGAGTATTATCGACAGCGACAGCTTCTTGAGAAAATGATCATGGATATGCTTGGCATAATAATTAATAATATTTGAGTACCTATGTATTTTGATTGATAATTGATAATCTGATAATTTCTTATTGATTATTACGTTCATAGTCTGATAACACTGATTTGATTTTATTAAACGTTCATAACATGAAAACCTATAAATGTGACATGGAAATTTACTTGAGGCTGTACAGGGTGATTGTTTTATCAGGGGAAATGTAGAATTTTTATTACATCACTGAAAAGATCTTTTAATGGGGAAAACGCGCAAATTTTGAAAATGATCATATTGAATAGTTTACTACCCAAAACAAATTCCGCAACTTTCGATTTTTACATTTGAGTCTTATTTTCGTCATAATTAAATACGAAACATGTGTCACGCTCGAGACACAATATTTGAATGACGCTGGTGACGTACTTGACTACTGGGACCGACAGATTAGGTAGGGATTTTCACATGCGCAAACCGATCCGTTTGCACAATGAGCGCTCGTTTATTTCTCGACTCCTCCCACTTTTTCCAGGGAGACGCGTAAACACCGCGGCGCAACGGATAGGTCTCCTACGCCACAGAAAGCGCGCGTTTTAGCCATCCCGGTCATGCTGCTTTCTAAGTTGCAAATTTTTCGTTCAGCACGGCACATAATCAAAATTTTTACGTGGTAGGCGATACATATTCTATTTATGCTTGATATTACAGTACTAAAAGTTATAAATTCGATTAAGCGGGTCTTCCCCATTTAGTTTATTTTCTTTGTAAGTTCTTTTATAAAAAATTATACCCTAATTTAATTTATATCTATGCTACAATATTTTTAAACATTTTTGTCAATAACCATTTTTTTGAAAATGAAAATGAGGATCTATTTTAAATCATTTCTGTTCTGCTGACTTATTTAATATGCTCGTTAGAAGATCAAAAAAACAATGTAGATTTTTAAACAATAGATTTAGAAAAAATTATAATTTAGAAAAAATTATCCAAATTAGACGACCTTTCCAGTAAAGTAATAAAAAGGATATGTTGCTGGAAAAACGACATCTACCGTTATTCTTTCATAGTATACTGATTTTTAGTGACAACCAGTATAAGTATGAATATAATACTGTTTACAGAATGTGATTTCCTTCACACTGATAAAACTATCACCCTGTACATAATATGTGCGGTTGCAAACTGAGGCCGTGTTTGTCAGATCGTAAACCTCGTAAACTGTCAGAACAAAAAAGTTATGTGACAAGCAAGTGCCAAATGTCTGTACAAACAGCCTGCTCTTCGTGGTCCCCCTTCCTGTCCGTCACCATCCAACGCTTGTCATGCGGTAATTTCAAAAACAAATACATTTAAAATGTGCCCTTTGTGTTCAATTATCACTTACAAACTGAGATTCAACGAGCATAATAAATACTGCGACCATATTGTAAATTGATGCTAATACACTTATTTATTTTTCGTATTTTTTACAACTCCGCGACAAATTATCGTGCAATTTGTCAAAATTAAGCGCTTAATGCGGATTTTTATATTTATTTGTGTTGCTTCCGTTATATAGTTAAACATACATATAACTGTTCTATTATGTGTAAATTATATTTTTCTCTTGAATTGACATATAACTATTTACAAACTTTGCTATGCAAACAATAGTCGCCACCCTAAAAACAGGAACTAAGAGTTGTATACTGTGTTAATTTTGAATGCAAATAATAAGAAATGCGGGTATATTTCTCCAAACAATACAAAGCCAACGAACACTGCATAATTTTATGAAAACAGGTCTTACTACAAAGATATTGTCGATTATATTACAAAGTCTTGAAAATGTGCATTTAGGAAATGTAAGGACGCTAAAGGCTGAAGTCGGAGAGATTTTTCCGAAATTTCTCCTTCGCCGATGCGTGAAATTATTATCATTGACCATCTGGTACTATAAGATTTCTATCAAATGCAAATGGTTCCATAGATGTTACGCGGCCAACGCTAAATATTCACATGGGTCACGCTCGATATTGGAACACCGAGGAGCCAACAACTGGTCAAAATGTGTACACCAGAAATCTATTCTTATGAAATAAGTTCAGGGAAATTCATAAAATCCATACAAATCCAAGAAAATCTGCAGAAATCCACCGACATCCATAGACATCCGCGAAAATTTTAAAACTCAAAAGTCGCCGTAACCGTAAATGGAGAAAAAATTTCATGATAGGTTTTATACAGTGATCCATAATACTGCTCCAAAAATGATATTTATGATTTTGTCTGCTTCTTTGATTATCTAGTTATTTGTCTGCTTCGTGTAAGTACTTATATGCAATAATTTTTATAGTTGTAGCTCAACAAGAAGCATCTGATTGATTAATTACAGTGTCCTCTAATTCATGAATAATGCTGGCCTAAGTAAGAGGTACAACTACTCCTCTGGCAGACACCCCGCCAGACATTGAATTATAGACGCAAATCCAGATTTGTTGTGCTTCTGGTCTAAGTAGATAGTTAAATTTTTAAGTTACACGAAAACATGTGATTATTTTAAAGAAGCTGTAAAAAGCTGTAAAAAGCTGTAAATCACAAAGCCGTGGTTTTTGTGACGAAAATCATACTGACCAGTGTTATTTTAAGACAGTTGTCGGTATAAAGTGATATGGTTATCGGGGATTTTAATTACATATAAAATTTGTATTAAATCCTTTACAAACAAAACTTATGTACCTAATGGAAAAACAAAGAAAATCGAAAAATATAAAAAAAGCAAATTAAATACGAAGTGAAGACTTATTTTTGTTTCATTTGGCAATAAATATGATTAATTTGCGTCAACTGCAGAGCACTTAGTTGCAACGGTACTCCTGCAGCTTCTGTCTTGGCCTCTACAAGGTGGCCCAAAATTAGTGTGCAATATTTTACCAGCGTGTTCTGTAGTCAAAAATAAGACAAAATGATCCTATAAGCGTATATACCGAAATATGCTTCGCAAGGGAGCTATTAGCTTTCTAAAAGAGAAAACCTGAGAACGTTTTCTTCTAAATATCTTCGAAACAAGTCCAATTAAAATCATGAAATTTAATGAATCTTTTTCTGTAAAAATACTTTCTAAAATTTAACAGGGGCGTCCAAAGCTGGGGTGGCGGAGGTAAGATTTAACCCAACTTTCTTTAAACCATGTCGTTTTCAATTTTTCCGTAAAAATTTGCAACTTCGGGGTTTTTCCAAAAAAATATGCTCCTGTCTCGTTTAAGTATACAGACGAAGTTCTCCACTTCAGGAATTTTTGGGCATGTAGCGAAATTTTTGAATCGATTGTACTCGATAACGGTGCCTCCTATCAAAACGAAACAAGAGCACATTTTTTGCAAAAAACTCTGAAGCTGCAAATTTTTATGGAAAAATTGAAAATGACATGCTCTGAAAAAAGTTGGGGTAAATCTTACCTCTGCCACTCCCAGCTTTGAGACGTCCCTGTTAAATTTTAAAAATTATGTTTACACCAAAAGATTCAGCATTTAGTACTTACACATTCCATCAAATTTCATAATTTTAACTGGACTTGTTTCGAAGATACTTAGAAGAAAACGCCTTCATGCCTTCTCTTTTAGAAAGCTATAGCTCCCTTGGGAAGCATTTTTCGGTATACGCTTATAGGAATTTCTTGTCTTAATTTTGACCACAGAACACGCCGGTAAAATATTGCACACTAATTTCGGGCCACCCTTCATAGGTCAGTGAAAATGAACTCTCCCAAAACTATCCAAATATCATCTGGCTTTGGCCGCAAGAATTCACTTTCACTGTTTCGTTTTTTTCTCAAAAACTTCACGTTGTGCTCATCGTTAACAATTTTTGTGATTAGCCCTAAATTCGTTGCTCATAATAGATGGCATAAAATTTTCCACGTTCTGGTTGAAGAGAATCGTTCAAAGAAGAGAAAGTTACACTGATTGATTGTCATGCAAGCCATTCCTCTTTTTTTAAGTTTATTATTTGTTAAAATTCCATAAATATTCTAATGCAAATTGATTAGAACGAAATGTTCTTTTTACAATATCAGGGCAAAATTAATGAATTTTTGTAACGTTGTACAAAATTCTCTAATATAAATTCAAATTTTATAAATAAATGTGCAAAATTTTGCAAATGTATCTGATGCAGAGGAAATTGATAGTGGATTTATTTTAATTCTTGCCGTTCTTAAATGTGCGTTTATATACCATGTGTTATTTTGGATACAATTCCCCTACCTACCTATACTTACCCGATTCCTTATGGGAGAAAAGTTATGATCATTTAGGTACAGATGGGTGAAGTTCAAATGATAATGGGCAGTAGCTGGTATGTTTAAGTTGCCACGCTGCCAAAAGTTTATGAAAATTGATTACGAATATGTATTACGGGAAAAAGTCCACTCAATAACCCTCGCAACCTAATATCCTGAGATTTCTTGTATACCATTTGACTTGCGTCGTTCTTTTTGATTTTCTTAAAAATTCATTTCATTTAAACTAATTATGGGAAACGTTCCATCTTTAAAAAGCCTGTAACACACATCCTGTAAAAGGGATGTATATTTACAGAAACTTTTCTTCATATAGTTCATAGGTATACGCTAAGAATAATAAATTGCATATATAATGTTTATTTTATTATACTGCATAAAGCTCATATTCTTTTTCCTTGCAGCTCCGAAACCGTCGAGCAGACGATCCCGGAAACCAGGCCTTGACCGGAAACCCCGCCAAGCCTACAGCGCCAAACAACTCGAAAGGCTGGAAAGTGAATTTAAAATAGACAAATATCTAAGTGTTAGTAAAAGAATGGAGCTTTCGAAAGCTCTGAATCTCACAGAAGTACAAATTAAGACGTGGTTTCAAAATAGACGAACGAAGTGGAAGAAGCAACTCACGACGAGACTCAAGATGGCGCAACGGCAAGGGTTGTTTCCACCCCATTATTTTGCTCCCGCCGCACAGCAGTATTCTGCTTTATTTGCGCCGTATTACTCACCTTTAGGTTGTGTTTTCGGCGTACCCACGATAGATGACGCTGGCGTATCGATGGGATCTGCAGATTCGCCGCCCCGACGCCCTTCCACGCTTTCGAATTAAAATTAGAACTCGCAATTTTAGACTTGTTCTGTAGTGATATTATGAGTTTTTTACTGATTTGTAAAATAAAGAGGATAAAGTAGGTATGAATGGAAAAATAAAATATTTAAGACACTCGTATAATAGATTTTGTGATATAGCATTGTGTTGACAATCACAATATTGTAAAATAATTAATTTCAGAAAATTTACATTATGCAGATAAAGTCAAAGGCACTCTTGTAAGTCGCGTCTGACGTCATTCAATCATCTGAATTAAGTATATCGAAAAAAAAAGTTTCAAAATGTGTGTGAGAAAAAATCTTGGATTATTAACAGTTAACACTCAACGCCCTCGTTACAGATACTCGAGGCACGAATAATCCAGAATTTCCCATCGGTATCGCGAAAACTGCAAGCTCTGGCGGATGCGCTCGTTTATTTTCCATTTATTTCCATTTGCAAACTCGGGGTGATTTGTAGAAATTTTAAATGGTAATAACGCGAAGAATAGCACTTGGTCGTGTAGAGCATTGCAGCTTCATCCAGGAAAAGGCACAAATTCATTTTCCGTGCGTTTACTTTCAAAGCAAGCAAACAACCTTAAAAATCGTCGATGCTTACTTCTGAGGGTAAATAAACCCCGATCGGGGAGCTACTTTGAAAAAATACTCTCTTTTCCATTACGCATCTGCCAGTCGAACCGATTATCATTACACCTGATAGCGTTCGAAAAAAAGAGGGGGGTCAAAAAATGCATCCTTCTCTTCGGACGCCACTAGCGGCCACAAGATTTTTTTAAATAAAAATTGGAAAGGGCTAGGTGTTACTAAATAAAATACGTAGGCTTGACAAGAATCGCCCTAAATAAAACGATAGTCACCACTTATAAGAGTGCCATTAAGAAAAGAAAATTATTCTCATACTACAAACGAATTTTGAAATTTCATTGTAAATGTATAATTCAGTATTATTTACACCATTTGTAACATAATCAGTCTGTATAGCTATAGACTGTTCTAGAATGCCTGATTTTGACAGGCCGCCATTTGTTGTTGGAGGGCACACATTTATTCATATTTTATTTGGAAAGTTAAAATTAAGTTTTTTTACCAGAAATGAGATGTCTAGAACATACTATCTCCAGTTTTTTAATTGGCTTTTGCTCAAAACTCCCCTTTTAAGATTTTTACCCACTTTTCACGTCTTTTATTTGACAACCTGATTAAGTACTCTCCAGAAATTCTAAAAAATTTTACCAATTACTAAATCCCTTTCACCTCTCATTTCGCACCCCACAACAAAACAGTTGCATATTAATTATTTAATAGTTTTAGAAAATGACAGTTTACTCGTAAGGTTATGTGTACACTGTAAACAAACAAATGTTTGCCCTCCAGCTGTCAATTGTGTGACGACATTCTGAAATGATCTATTGTATATTTATTAATAGTAGGGTTAGGAGAGTAGAGAATGAAAAACAAAAACTGAAACTTTTCTTAATTTATTTTTCCTTGTAATTCTTTCTAAAAATATATCATTCTTAGTTTGTGCCATGTTTAATAACTATCCTTAAGACATAAATGTAAAATGCTGTTATTTATTACACTAATGTGTTTGTGTAAATATTTTGTTGAAAGAATAAATAAATAATAATAAATATATGTACGCTATTTCCATCTCTTCCATCAAAAATAATTTACAATCTATAAGTATATCACACTAAATATCCAAGATCATCAAGTGGAATCGCATAATTCGTCCTTATACACGTCACCAATTCACACCCATACATAAAATCTTTAAAATCTTTACTGAAAAACCTTAAAAACTAGTATCTATAATTAAAGAACATTCAGGCATAGGTAGTAACATTCCTGCAAAATGCGACATAAAATTTTAATGTACAACTGCCCTGAATTCACTAGGTAAAGTAAATATAAAGTTTGTTTGACATTGTGTATACATATTATTTTAGAATTCACTATTTCTAAAATATTTTGTCCACGACTATCTTACAACATACTCTTTATACTTGTGTTTCTTCAATCATAATTAGATACATTAATCACTGCAGTGAATAATGAATATTATTCACTAAACCAATAGGAACATCGCTTTGACCCTTTTTTACATTTATTTAGTAGGCCGCGATCGCGATGTGAGTTCAAATTGAAACGTCAAATCAGCATGGTTTGCTTTTAATTTGAAATGCATATTCTAAAAAAGAAGATATAATGAGTAGTGAGAGTGAAAACGAGGTTTCTTTAACAGCACCAGCAATAAAAGAAGCTGCAGAACTTGCCTCATTAGATTCATTGCCCAAAAAACCAAGAAAATTATACCTGAGAGCATATGTATGAATCTTTTTTACACTGGAGAAGGGAAATGAAGGTAAATTCTTTCTGGGAATCTGTTTTGATAGTCGTGGATAAAGTATAGTATACAACTCGTTATAATGATTACAAAACTCGCTCGTTTCACTCGCTCGTGTTGTAAACTTCATCCTCGGTAATAATAGCATTCATTATAAACTCGTGTATAATATACTATTGTGCCTGATGCGTTCCATTAACTACCTACTGACGTATAGATTCTCAAAAACTTGAAAAATTACATACGTGCTTATTTTTTCTATTTTTCATAAAACTCTGGAATCGTGATCTAACTGCATTACTCCTGGATATTTAGCACTACCGTACTAGCAAAGCAAACCAAACATTAGTAATAAAAAATACGCGCT
Source organism: Xestobium rufovillosum (assembly GCA_963966045.1). NCBI lineage: Eukaryota > Metazoa > Arthropoda > Insecta > Coleoptera > Ptinidae > Xestobium > Xestobium rufovillosum. The sequence goes on from OZ014494.1 coordinate 12,793,275, forward strand.
GTATAAATTACATTACAATATCATAGTATGCATCTAACTTATGAAGTTAAATACACCAATCTTTAAATAATGTTTGGATAATCGACTTCGATTATTTATTATCTACACATTTAATTAACTGTATTTAAAGTCTTTATCACACTTTTGATATACCTATATGTACATAATACTTTGCAAGATTGGATTAAATCTTCCCAGCCGGTGCAAACTCAATTTCGAATTACAGTTTTGCGAAATTTCACAACGAACTAGAAACATCAGCTGAACGCGTTACAGTTTTCAACTTATAATCAACACATGATCTTAACTTCGCTAACAGAAATGTGCTCTATCCAGACAATGAGCAAAAAAGGGGGCAGTTTTCTAATGTCATGAGATACATTTCTAATATAATTACATCAAGTTGTGGCTTAGGAATATTTAAAACTAATCAACAAATTATTGAACATCTTTAATCTAAAGCCCCCTGTCCGGTGTTCGGCAACATTAGGCAAAGAAGCCCACTCCCTAAAAAAATACAAAAATCAGTAGGTACAACAGATTGCATACTTAGGTACCTAATCGTTTGTAAATTCACTTTGTTAATTCAGAAATGTGTTAAAAAGAAGATAATTCTCATTTTCTCATATTAAGTATAAAGTTGAGATTTAAAAATTTGAAATGACAGTAACTCAAGTTTTACTGTAAACTTCATTCATCAGTCATATAATATAATATTCTGTTATTAGAAATGTTAACAATCAGGAGAAGTGTTGAATGACACGAGTTGGTAAAGCAACCTAACTTATATGGACTATGGAAAGAAGAAAAAGGTGAGACAGTGGGATCGAGTCACCACTGTCACATCCAGAAAGAAGAAAGAAGTATTTAATTTTCCCATCTTGTATCATAATGTGAACTGTCTTAATTATAAAATTAAAAATGTCTCACGAATTTTTAAACACGAAGGCCCTGATTTTGAAAGCGGAAATTTCAATTTGACGTTTATGTCTGACATGCGCAAATCACTGCTGATAGCGCCTTGTGGGATAAGACGACAAACTATTGGTACTGAATCCGTAAATTTAACCGAGAGTGCCAGCCCCATGGTATTTCAGTCTGTCATTTATTATTTATTTATTTTTATTTATTTATTTATTTATTTATTATTTGTCGTGTAATAGTAATAGTAATTTTACGTGCGATTTTCTTATTTTGTAGTATAACAATGCAATATGACCAGTAAACTTCTGTTAATATTTTCTAAGTCACTTCCAAGAAATCAATTTCAGTTATTAGTACACAGAAGGTTTTTAAATTTACCATTATGACTTATATATTCTATTCTCCACCCGACCACCCCAGTATAGCTTACAAATCCATAAAGATGTCCTAAATACCATCATTTATTCTAAACATTTTGTCAACGGCTACTACTCACTAGGAACTGCTTTTTAAAACAGTTATTTACTTAGTATCGGTAAAGACAAAACTACCCTGAATAAATATTTACCGGTGGAACATTAAAACAAAAAGATGCTAACATATTTTTCAAACTGACACATCAGCAATCATAATTAACACTTACCGAAAAGCATAGCTGAAAACAAGACGATCGGTATCACGCAGTTCAAATCTATTAGGAAACCAAACAGTAGGTTGCCAAGAAGTGCCCCTCCTCGACCAAACGTCAACGACAAAGCTGCAGCCATCACCCTGTAAACGGCAATTTTAAAATGGATAATATTGCAACCAATATGAACGACGCTAAAGAGTATTATTAACCTATTTTCTTAAGGAGGATATTTAGCAGAAACCTATAAAATTAATATGGCACATCATAGCAGTCAAAACGAATGACTATTCTAAAGGAAGAGTAGTAATATAATTATGTATGCAACTTACTTTTCAAATTTTTATAATATATTTTTGCCTTGTTATCGAAAATTGAAAAAATCAATAATAGTTAGAAGATAATTAAGAGTAATGCGCTGGGTGGTCGCAGACGAATAAGAACTATGATGAAGTAATATTGTTAAACAAATAACGGGCGATTTAACAACTATATGTTAGTTTACATTTCACCCAAAAACATCATAAAACTTGTATAGGTAATCGGCAACAGTTTTCGCAAACATACTGTGATTTTCACGTGACGCTAAATTATTGTTTCCTAATATGAACATGGCAGTTTTGAAACTTTTGTTTAAGTGAAAAGAGGACAGTTTAAGTTAGACGTGCGTAATGAAACGTTCTATAAAGCCACAATCTTCGTATTTTACTAATTTAATTTTTTGAAAGAAAATATTTGCCAATCGAGAGGAGGCCGCTAGGCCGCAGCGAGTCTCAGTCATTTAATAAATCAAACTTCGTTGGCCCTTACTGACGAGTTGGAAAATTGATTAACTCTATCATGAAAACCTTGGTCGACTGTTACAGACGTACGTTCAGAAATGAAACCCATATTTACAAACCTTCTCGTCCGTTTATTTTTGCAAAACGGAAAAGGAGTGCTGGCTTCTTTTTATTTCCAAACTTGAAAACCATAAAACCACCCTTCCCCGATGTCAGACCATAGAGGATATAAAAACTGGGGGAAATATTGAGAGTGGTGTATAGATAATCCTGACGAAGTTATTATAAATCGACAGACTTTAGAAAAATAAGTTTGGTATCTTTGTGGACCAGTCAGCAACAGAGCTATTTACAAGGGATTTCATTATGCATTGTTTGCTAATAAGCATTAATAAAACGACAAATACAGCGTCCCTACTTAATTTCCACATCCGCCCACAATAGACGATTTTTGTGAACCTGTATTTTTACTGGATAATACTTTGCTGTGGGCGGCACTTAACTATTTAGTACTATTACAAACAAGTATTGTTTAAATTACACTCACCTTAGATTCGTTGGAAATAGGTCTACCATGACGCAATAAACAGTGCTAATACCCAAACTTGTTAGCGCCTCAAATATACAAGAGAGGACCAAATTCGACATGGCAGAATTGGCAAAGTATAGACCGACAGTCACGGCTCCAGCGACGATTAAGCTGAATACTGAAAAAAAAGTAGAAAGTAAAATATAAAAAAGTAAAAATTTTTAATCATTTTTAATTTATTTTACACACAGTATGTAGTTGGATAGGGAACTTTGGCATAAATTCACTATGAGTGACACAGTAATGAAATTAGATAAATATTTCCCTGGCAACGTCAGCATCCTACGAAGCTAATCTTCACAATCCTGAGGATGCTGACGTTGTCAGCGAAACACGTGTCGAGTTTAATTACTGTGTCACTGTTTGGCGTGTAAGGGTAACTTATAATTGAATATTTCAAATATTTTTCTAAATAAGTAGACAGGGTAGACACCTAATGATTTAATGATTCATAGAAAATATAGGCACCCTAGACATTCCAATATAGATATCTAAATTATTTAAACCGGTAAATAGATGTGCCTAGCTAGATCTTAATAGAAAAGCTATCTTCAGAAAACAGATAATTGCTTCCCTGTATGAATTATTAAATAGCAAGAAAAAAGACGTCTACTTTCAAATAACTTTACAAAAAAGTGTAAGTTAAATAGACTTCCAGGAGGGTATTTTGCGAAATTATAATCTTTGAGAGGCTAAAAATACATTCTCGAAACAATTTTTCCTCTAAGTCCTATAAAATTTAAATTATTGCGCCATGTGTGAACTATTGAAACTAACCGATGACGTCAATGTAAATTCGTAATTCGTAATGGTCGCTTCCATTTTAGATGACAGCTCTTTTGAAAGTTTTAGAACTGGTTCGTGTGTACGCTTACGATGTTTGATGGGAAAATGGAGCTGTGACAATTTGTTGCAATAAATGTTTTAAAATTCTCCACTGTGCAAATTCAACAAAACCAGCTCTAGACTCTGCTTTCATGAACACGTCTACTTTGGGTAGATTATGGGATTGTGCTTGCACAAAACCTTCAGTCGTGGATTTGTAATGTGTTTCTAAAAGCAACCGGAACACAAATGCGTGAATGGAAAATTCTGTGCTTGCCTAACCTGTAATTTTCGCCGTATGCACTAAATATTCAGAAAAATGATACAAAGAGGCGAGGGGCGAGGGACATTGCCTGCCAGAATCATTTCTTCATCTGAAAAGCTGAAAGCCATTTCGCGAATCCCGGTTTTAGATAAAAAGATAAACTTTCTCTTCCCAATGTGTCTTGCAAAGCGCGACTACTCGACATGTGCCAAAAAAATGAACTATTTGGTATTATTTATATTTTTTTATTCTTAGCCCGAATTAATAGGTCGTTAGACTAAAGTCTACCCGTGAAAACGCGCTTTCTTATCCAACTGGTTAATTAGATAGAAAAATCGAACACAAAGCACTTATAAATCAAATCGCCATTTACGAACATGTGTTTAATCAAAGTCGTTATATTTCTATAGACCAAGTTGCACTTTAGTATCACTGAAAACATACGTGCGACATGAAAATATTCCCCTTCCTAGTTTGGAGTAGCAAATAGTTATTTACGAAACGAGTGCGAGAAGACATTTTTCGCGCATGAGCGCATTGTTTGAAGCACGAGCGACGAAGGAGCGAGTGCTTCATTTGCGCGAATGCGCCGAAGACGTCTTCGCGCATCGAGGTTCGTACAATATTTTTTGAAACGAACATTATAATTTTTTAATTATTATCTAATACGTTTCCAATTTAAAATTTCAAAAAATCAAGTGGTTACATTGACAGATTTCCATTTGACAATTGTAGAAAATGACATTTGGTTTAATTTATTGAGTTGTCAAAGTGTCAATAGAATTAATAGCGATTTATCTTTATTCTTTCACTATTTTCAACATCCAAATTGGAGAAATGGCGTTTTGTTAACCAAACTTTATTACTATCAAGTCAAATTATTTCTAGAAAGCCTGAAAGGGCCAGTGCTTTTTGCTAGATTTCGCGCGCTAGTGCGCGAACACAATAGCTGCCCATACACGTAGAGGTTGATCCGCCAGTTTGGACCGCAAGGGATAAGTCCGTCAGTTTTATATGCCACGGATCAAACCGTTGTCGCCCACTAACACATTTCAGAAGCCCGCCGATCAATCTTGCGCGGTTGATCTGTCACATTCAAAACCGCTTGTTAGTGGGTGGCAAACTGCAGTTAAATCCGCGCTCGAAAACAAAACCGTGGAATTTCGCTTTGGCAAAAGTTTTGTACTTGAAAAGCACGGTTTTTAAGTAAAGTTGGGTGGTTGTCAGGTAAACATAAATGTTTAGTACTACAAAGAAACGTGCTGTTTTCTGTGCAATCTTTGCGATGCAGACAATGACAGGAAATAGTCTGACGAAGCAACGATCTAAATGGATAAAAAGCTATTTGCTTAAGAAAATACAATTGAGTCATATTCCCCTATTGAAACATTGAAAGCGTTCAGAGAAAATGATCCTAACGATTTTCGTAATATTATTTGAGAATGGACATTAACACACAGGACCATTTATTAAATTTAGTAAGAGGCGCTGTTCTAAAACAAGCTACAATAATGAGAGAAAGCAATTACTCCGGAAGAACGTTTAATGACTACTCTGCGTCTTCTAGCGTCAGGAAGATCATATGAGGATTTAACATATTCGGTGGGAATTTCTGCACAGGCACTGGGATATATGATTCCAGAAACAAGTGCCGTAATATTTTTTTGAAACAACTACACTTTCAGCGGACATGCCGAAAACGAACAACTGTCCACAAAACTGTCTGTTAGTGGCCTACTCCCTTGTCTATGCCTACTCCAGTTTTAACTGGCAGTGTGGACTCGCAGATAAATCTGTGCCGGATGGATGTGGCACGACGGTTGCCCATTAACGCAAAGTTATATCCGCACGTTTGAACTGCAGCGTTTCAAACCGGCCGATGAATCTCTACGTGTATGGGCAGCTTATGTTTGAGTTTGTCTGTCGGGTTCGCGAAATGTCATTTTGAGAGCGGTGAGTTCAAAAAATTGATTTTGTTTCTAACCTTAAGACAAAAAGTTAAATTTGACATTAAGTGGGTAATCTTGATTTTACAGGTTTCCGAGTTGTCAGTCTTAGTTGTCAAATTAGATCATTGTCATAGTTCTCAGCCCGAAGACGTAAATATTTTAGTAGGCATGTTCAAAATAATCTTAAGAATATTTATAAATAAGTACAAGCTGTAGATTCTTTAGACGTTTAGACAAGTAGCTGTTAAAGCAAATTATTATCAAGTAATAGAAATTCCTAGACAAAACTTGAGCATAGCGACAATTAATAAGTTTATTCGCGTACGCAAAATAAGAATTCAAATTGAAATAATCTGACGTTTAAATTTCATGCAATTTAATTAGCTCGCTACAACAAAAAAATCTTTTTAAGTTTTTGTCAAAAGAGAGATGACGTTAGTAAGACAAAATTAGGTAGAAAATGTGGGAGAAATAAAGTATACAGGGTGTCCCACGCTAGCCTATTTCCTCCATAACTCCACTACCGTTAGAAATGCGAAAAAACTGCAAAGTATAAGCTGCATCTTTTAAAATTACTTTCAAAGATGGCGGACTTCCGGTTATAGCAGAAATAGATACTAACTTCGTTATTTTAAATGGAACACTCGGTATATTTTTGCATTTTTAAATTTCTTATTGAATTCTGGGGGCACTTTATACTTTGTTAATAACTCTTTGACGTCAAAGTTCTTGATCCAACCACTGTGTAATAACTCTTTGGACCTAAGACGTACTGTTTGGTTATAATCTTATTTGACATTTTTCGAAAAATTTGGCGTTGCTGTATTTAAAAAAATCAATGCTATCTCAGAAACTAAATTAGATGTAAAGTTGCTGTTTTTAACCCCCGAAAAAAAAGAGGGGTGTTATAAGTTTGACGTGTCTGTGTATCTGTGTGTCTGTCTGTGGCATCGTAGCTCCTAAACGAATAGACCGATTTTGATGCGGTTTTTTTTGTTTGAAAGCTGACGTGATCATGATGGTTCTTAGCTTAATTTATATGCTTATTTTGCAATATCCAGTGATCACCAAGCAATTTATTAAAAATTATTGCCTTCCAAGTATAACTGTCAGTGATTTTGCATAGTTACGGTGGAGAAACCTAGCAACACCGTCATCTAATAGAATATTATAAAGATACCTGTCAAGGAGTATTTGATCTCGTAATTAATTGTGATGTTAAGTTTTCAAATTATTATCGTATGCACGTTTTTAATTAACCCGTAGCTCCTAAACGAATGGACCGATTTTGATGCGTTTTTTTTGTTTGAAAGCTGACGTGATCGAGATGGTTCTTAGCTATAATTTATGAAGATCTGTTCAGGCGTTTGATGATGTGTCGGGGGTTACTTAAAATTTTTAATTTTGATTATGACTGTTGTGTTCTGGGTGGTAAGGGTTAAACACAAAAGAGGCTAGCTGCTACGCTGCAAACTTTATTGTAGAGAATTGGGAAAGTACATGATAATGACCATTAAATTTGATTTATTAAATGGAACGGTATATTACTTTTTACACCATCAGACGCAGATTTTTATTCTCTTTCAATTTTATTAAAACCATTTTGATATCTGCCAGTTTTTGAAATATTTCGGATTTTCTGATTTTTTACTGCGTTTTCACAAAACTGAAAGAGGATGAAAATCTGCGCCTGATGGTGTAAAAATTAATATGCCGTTCCATTTAAAAAAGTTGAGATATCAATGTGTGAAAAATCCCAAATTTAATGATCCATATCATGAACTTTTCCAATTCTCTAAAATGAAGTTTTCAGCGTAGCAGATAGCTTCTTTTGTGTTTAACACAACAGTTAAAACCGCAACTTTCTATCTAATTTAGTTTCCCAGATATCACTAACTTTTTAAAGCACTGCAAACGTCAAATTTCTCGAAAAAATTTCAAATTACGACCAAACGGTACCTACGTCTTAGGTCCAAAGAGTTTTTAACAAAGTGACCCTAAAATTCAAAACGAAATTTAAAAATGCAAAACTATACAGGATGTTTCATTTAAAATAACGAAGTTAGTATCGATTTCCGCTATAAAAGATAGTCTGCCATCTTTGAAAATAATTTTAAAACATACATCAGCTTGCGGATTAGAACAACTTTTGTACTTTGCAGTTTTTTCGTATTTCTAACGGTAGGTAGTGGAGGAAACGCGCTATCGTGGGAAACCCTGTATATGCCGAATATTATTATTAGTGTAGAATGTCTTTGGGTTTAATGATGCAAAAATTCTACGCCCGAGTTCAAGAAAGTATAGTTTTCTATACCTACTATACGATTTCGTTCTTGATCCCTTATGTTGGTTCTAAGTAAAAGATGCTTAAATCGGACCTTGGCTTTTATTGTGCAAATAAAATGTTGTTGTCACACGTAAATCATTTACGAAATATCTACGCACAATGCATGTTAATAAGTGATTATATACTCAATATTAAGTATATTGCTAAACGTATTTATGGCCATATTACCATCTGTAGCCAGGTATTATTTTCATTGCCGTCTTAAAATCATTAACACTTATTTTCTATTAGGGTACATTTGCATAAACACACTCGGAACATAATTAAAGTCATTAAGAAATTAAAAATGACGGTTTGCTTACCCAAGAAAAATTTTGCGCCTAATCTGTGTACACACAGTGGCAACCAGAAACTCGTGGGAATACACGCCAAGCCAATGATCAGTGTATGCAGATAAACATTGTCATTCAGTGAAGAATCTACACACACAACTTCTTCTGCCCTAAAAGTACTATTTTCTGGAATTACAACGACAGAAGATACTTCGCACACAGTAGCCCTTTCGCCGGGATGCAGTTCTTCATATTCTTCAAAGCGGGTAAACAACTCTGGGAACCATATCATTAAAGTATAATAACTGCAATAAAATAAAATGAAAATAAACATTCATTAGCACCCTGTGAAGGTTATGTTACCTAGTGGTTAGACCAAACTGGATCAGGCAAGTTATCACAGTGTATCTTAAATGGGGTGGTTTACATAAGGCTTTAGTTTGTTCCCATATTTCCAGCAAGAGTATTCGCAGTTCCTTCGGTTTTCTTATCCTTAAACTCCTAATGCTTCTTGATGACTGCTGAGACACGACGCTCATAGTTCTGACTTTTTCTCTCAAACTCCTAATCTGAAAATAAAACCAGACTTGTTTAGTATAAAGTAGGAGTTTGAAAAGTATAAGTAAATAGACCGAGAACCAAAAATCGTTATTAAACCTAAACAAAAAAAAAACTATTTTTGAAGTATTTTGATTGGTGTAGGAGATCAGTTCGGATTTAGAAGAACTAGGGGAATGCGTGAGGCCATTCTAGCTTTAAGAGTAATTATAGAAAAAACAATAGAAAAGGGAAAGAGCGCCTATATAGGATTTGCAGATTTGGAAAAAGCCTTCGACAATGTAAATTGGAAGAAGAAGTTCGAAGTGCTCAAAAATGTAGGGATGAAGTATAGGGATAGAAGAATAATTCATAATCTATACAAAAGCAAATGGCAGTTATAGGATTTGAGCAGGAACATAGAGAAGTAGATATCCGAAAGGGAGTGAGGAAGGGATATGCGTTATCGCCTCTGGTTTTCAATTTATATATCGAAGATGCGATTAATTAAAGAGAATTGAGAAGTGAAAAGTGAAAAGTGTGGTCAGAGAAGCAAAGGAGAGAAACTGGATAAGGTTTGGTGAGAAAATGGAAGAAAATAGCAAGGACAACCAGAAGTTATTTTATAAGGTACTAAAAAACACCAGGAAAGGAAAAGCGAGACAGATACAACAATTAAGAGTAAAAGAGGAGAAATAATAACAGAAGACCGACAAACAATGGAGAGATGGAAACAATACTTCCAAGAATTATCATGCATAGAGTCGGAAACAAATCCCAGTACAGGCACTAACACAGAAGTTCAATTAGCAGGGGAAGACATAGATGAAGAAGAAATAGGCTTGATAACAATTATTGAAGAAGTATTAGAGGCAATTAGATCCCTAAAGAATGGAAAGGCCCCAGGACATAACAGAATAACTGCAGAAATGCTGAAAAATATGGGAGAGGAAGGAACAGAACTATTCACAAAAGTTTGTAATAGAGCTTGGAAAGAAGAGTTAGTACCAGAAGATTGGCAACTTGGAGTAATAATACCTATACAGTGTGTTTGATTTGATGTGTCATGGCTGATATCTCGGCTATTGTAAGAATTTCAAACAAATGTTATATATGAAAGTTGTTAGATCCCTAAAGAATGGAAAGGCCCCAGGACATAACAGAATAACTGCAGAAATGCTAAAAAATATGGGAGAGGAAGGAACAGAACTGTTCACAAAAGTTTGTAATAGAGCTTGGAAAGAAGAGTTAGTACCAGAAGATTGGCAACTTGGAGTAATAATACCTATACAGTGTGTTTGATTTGATGTGTCATGGCTGATATCTCGGCTATTGTAAGAATTTCAAACAAATGTTATATATGAAAGTTGTTAGATATTTTATTTTCAATAATTTATCAAAATCAGAAAAACAATTGAGCATCAAATAATTCAGATATAGCAAATACATTCAAAATTTTAAATGTAACATACCCAGTAATATTATATGTTCTAAATCTGTATGAAATTCCCTTTACAACGATATATCACATGTTATATTTATCTAATCGATTAGAGACATAAATCGATAATTAAGTATCTACCAACCGAAGTTAAGTTTAAAATTTAAGTTTTTTTTCAAAGTGACTTCCGTTATTAAAATTAAGCATACGCAGGAATTTACTCAAGTAATTTGACAGTTCAAGCTATAGCAATTCTTGTCAAAGCCTACTCTTTCGATCAAAACTCTTAAGTCATGTAGACGTGCAGTTCTTACTTAATTATCGATTTGTGCCTTTAATTGATTAGATAACTATGACATGTGATATATCCTTGTAAAGAAAATTTCATACAGTTTTAGAATACGTAAAAACACTGGGTACGTTCCATTTAAAATTTTGAATGTATTTGCTATATCTGAATTATTTGATGCTCAATTGTTTTTCTGATTTTCATAAGTTATTGAAAACAAAGTATCTCACAACTTTCATATATAACATTTATTTGAAATTCTTTCAACAGCCGGGATATCTGCTGTGACACATAAAATCAAACATACTGTATACAAAAAGGGTGATGTGAGAGACTGCAATAACTAGAGGGGAATTACACTACTGAGTACGGCAGCAAAAGCATATGAGAGAATACAGGAAAAGAGACTGAAAATATACATAGAACCAACACTAAACGAAGCCCAGAGCGGATTCAGGAAAGGGAGAAGTGTACATGACCATGTTTTCACAATAAAAGACAATACAGAAAACACTGAGAAGCAATACAAAATCATACTTTGCATTTATAGATCTAGAAAAGGCCTTCGATCGAGTGCAAAGGGCGAAAGTATGGAACAGATTAATAAAACGGAAAGTAAATCTGAAACTTGTAAGAACAATAAAGAGCATCTATAAAACAAAGAATATAGCAGGGCCGAATTGCATTTAATAAAAAGAAACAACTACCTACATGCTCGGGAATGATAAATGTAAAAACTTGCAAAAACGTGTGTATGAAGTATGGCATTGTACGGGTGCGAAACAGAGTATAGGAGAAGCGGATAGGAAAAAAATAGAAGCATTTGTAATGTGGTGCTATAGACGCATGATGAAGATACCGTGGATAGATAAGGCTAACAACAGAGAGGTCTTAAAAAGAGTTGGAAGAAAAGAGAAATTTGTGGAAGACCGTAAGGAATAGGAGAGATAGGATGGTAGGACACCTTCTGAGGCACGAAGACTTAGTTCGCGACATACTAGAGTCAGAGATAGAAATAAAAAGAGGTAGAGGTAGTCCCAGATTAGATTACTGCTCTCAAATAGTTAAGGATGTAGGATGTTTCTACTTTTGGGGAAATGCGTAGGTTAGCTCAGGATAGGAAAGGATGGAGGTACGCGTCCAACCAGTCTCCGGACTGAAAACGTTATGATGATTTTTATCCAAACAGCAAGTAAACAATGAAAAACCTTAGTTATTAATCTTCTATAAACCAGCTGCAAGAGAAAATTGCCTTCAGAGTAAATGGTTTCTCCGACACTTCAAGGTGTCCCAAGAGATTGTTTACGCACAATTACTTAAGAAAATGACAAATGACAAAAATATACCAATAGTGAATAATAAATAATTCAGGGCTTAATGCGTATTTCAAAAAAATTGTCCCTATAGCAACACCTTCAAAACAATTCCGAAATCAATCCTTAACAATTAAATGGCAATTAATCACGAAAGAAAGTAAAGGAAAGGGTGTGTCTGCAACGAAAAAAGGAATAGGGGCAGATTATGTTATTATAAAATTAATTTCAAAGAAGTGTACGTTTTACCTACCAATTAGTTTAAAATGTATACTTAGGTCAGCAGGTACGTGTACGTGTACAGGGAGTTTTATTAATAGTGGGACACAGCGAATCAGTAGATTTTTAAGGTGAAAATTATCCATAGAGTTTTAGTGAATTGTTACTCTTTAAGGGCATAAGTACAAGATGTTTAATCCGAAACGACAGTCAACATAAAGAGAAGTAGATAGAGGATAGAGGTACACATCCAACCAAACTTAAGGTCTCCAGGTAAATAACATATTCTTAAATATTTATCTCATCAGAATATATATTCTTCATAATTCTTCATAAAGTTTTGTACAAAACAGAAAATATCTTTTGGGAACAAACACCCTGTATATCCTTAAAGAGCAAAGTTTTAAAAACATAAATTTGTGCCAATCGGTACGTTCTGACCACAGGAATGTACAATTGGACTTTAATGAGACACCAAAAAATATGAACTTCAATAATTCCGACTTACTGGAAACGTTCCTGCAGATTCCCCAGTGTTACTTGCATACATGTTCTTCAGCACTTCCAAAGCTTCGTCCGGTTCTCCACATTCTAACAAAAACTTGGGGCTTTCTGGGAAGAAGAAAAGCCATACTCCGATTACAATACTAGGAATAGCACATGCAGCAACGAACAGATTCCAACTCGCAAATTTAAAATTATCAGCAATATATTCGAATTCCATTGGAATTATTATCCAGGCAATACCTTCAAAATGGGATATTTAACAACTTTGTTTTAAGAAATGGTTAGCAATAATGTACCTGGTAGAACAATGACACCCAGTGTCCAAAACAGTTCCATCCAACACAAGATTGTTTCCCTATATTTACTTGGTTGGAACTCGCCCAAATAAGGAAAACAAATCCCCATTGCACCAGTAATGCTAAAAATAAAATTGTTTTTATTCCATTTGTTAATGCTATTGTAAGAAGAAACACAAAGAGAGATTAGATAATTTTAGAAACACATGTCTAGTTAAAATTACAATTTATTGTCGAATCCATTTTTATTAATTAAATTAATCAGGCTTTCTGATACAAAGCAACTATGTAGCACAATTTTACGAAACATCTGACATGAATTTGGAATTTTTGGAGTAAGATCATTCGAAAAGCGTGAAATTAATTGCAAGAGTGAGTAATGGTGGTAAAATATCTTCAGGACGACAAACAATTTCGACAACTTCGAAAAAAAAGAAAAGAAGAGGAGAGGAGAGGAGAGGAGAGGAGAGGAGAGGAGAGGAGAATTTTCAAATAAACACGACAATATTGGTAACACTTTTTATCTTTGGAGCTACAATTACGGTCAGATGAGCAAACTATCAGTATTTCTTACGTAGATTACGGTCATGGAAATAGAAAAATAATAACTGACCATCAGGTTTTCGAGTTATTTGCAAAAAAGAAGAAATTTACATTTCCAACAAGATGGGACGCCTCCGCGCAATCATAATGGCCACTGGATTTATTGGATGAAACTTTCGGTCATAGATGGCTAGGGACGAATGAACCTGTCAGATGGCCCCCACGTTCCCCGGTTCTAACACCCTTACATTTCATTTTATGGGGCATCGAACAAGATGGCAACATTTTTAAACATCTCTTGCAATTTTTTAACTCTACCTCCCTAGTTAGTACTTATTTACTGTTTATCTTGTACTTAAAATTACTCTCAAATACACTTTTCATTAGAGCATTTTGCTAATTCCTTCCATTTCTATTCACACAGGCGGTAGAACGAGAACTTTGACGTAAATTCTTGCGTCACACGCGAAAACAGTAACATAGTAATTAAACTCGACAGCATCTTCAGGAGCATGAAGTTGCTGACGTTGTCAGCAAAACACATGTCGAATTTTATTACTATGTCACTGTCTTGGTGTATGGGGTAATCTTATAAAGAATTTGAAATATTATGATAATCAATAATTGAGAATTTTCAAGAATTTTTGCTCTTTATAAATATGTAAAAATATACCTGGCTGTTCTATTTAAAACGCGTCATTATTGCAGATAACTCGAAAACCTGATGTTCAATTATTTTTCTGTTTTGCCAACCGTAATCTACATAAGAAATACTACTAGTTCGTTCATTTAACCAAGTTACTAATAGTGCCCCTTTATAATGCTGCCCTGTATAGTTACAGATAAACACTGGGCTTAACGTTTACAACTTTGTTAGTAAGTAAAATAGTAATTGCTGAAAAAAATTCAATTTCGGTATTCCTGCGATATTTCAAAAGAGGTGGCGAAAAGTATGAAGTTTTTCAGGTAATATAATGAAAGCTGTGCGTGAGAGAATAGCTTAATACTTACGCAAAACCGTTGAAAAACCTCAGCAACATGAAAAGCCAGAAAACTTGTGATATGCTACTAAATAATCCAACAATTCCGTCCATAAGAAGAGCGCCAATTAATACAGTCTTCCTCCCCTTCGTATCAGCTAAGCATCCCCAGAAATAGGATCCTATAACCATGCCTGCAATCAAGAAAAAAATACATATTAAGTAAAACACGCTGTTACTGATATAAAAATAAATTGGCACGTGGATAGATAAAACGTTACTCTCAATATAAATAAGTCTATCATAAATACACACTGATTCTTTATTGGCCTGGATCGATTGTTCTGTGTGTAACGCTTTTTTATACAAATCCTTGATGTAGACTACAGGCTAGACTACGAAATAAACCGCCTATGTAGCTATCATATATCGATCTAAGATCACACCACATGTAATAAGGCTTCATATTCATATATGTTGGTCCAGAATGTAAATTGCAAGATGGATACTAGGAAGACTTCTTCAAACCGAATATCGCCGGGATGCATTTGCTATTTGGTGCCTACTTTTTTAGTTTTATTATTAATGGTAACAATAATAATACAAAACCAACTAGTAACAGTAATGGTCTCAGGACTAGATTCTTTTCAAATATTAGTGATTTTTAAAAATACAAAGCAATAATGTTACGGTTTCTTTATTATATTTTTATGATAGGTAATGTTAGCGTTTGAACTTTTTCGTCGAAACAATCAACCTCCAAATCATATAATAATCGTCGTTCAAAAATAATAAATTTATTATACTGGAACAAGAAATACGTTGCTTAATATTAGCACAAACAAGTTGGACAATAGGAAAGAAACAAAAATAGCTTCCACATTCTAGAATCCGATTAAAAAATTATATGTGGGTTAATTAGCCTACCAGCCTACCCCAACTTCTATAGATAACATCTCGATTATAAATAATTGAAAATCTTTCCTTATTTACTATTCAAATAATTACGCCTATACGTTACAAGGTAGCTGGTGGCAGAACTAAGAATAAAACTACCAATAAATCAACTTTCTGGCGAACAATGAAATATTTAGTATTGGTCCTAATATAAGATTTATTAATTACTCTACTAACCTTCTCAGAAGAATGATAGCATAAAGCCATTATTATGTAGGTACTCTTACCATTACAACTAATTTTCAAATACCAAGATCTGTTCTGATTCTCTAGCAAGTCGCATAATGGAGTAGGTACATACTTATAATAATCTAAGGCCACCTAATAAAACTGGTTAAGAAAAGACAAAGCGCGAGGACTACTAGGAGAATTTCAATGATTTGGAGCACCACCATCAGACAACTAGGTGCAAACTATAAATACTCCGAGATATCCTTAATACCTAAATCTGCGAAGGAGCTCAGGAGGGCACAAAAAGCGATGGAAGCAGAAGTGTCTATGGCCCCACTTGTACGAAACAAAGAAGTAAGCCGAACATCGAAAATGGAAGCGCAGCAGAACGAAAAATCGACTGAAACCCTTTGATTCAGGAGCAGATATAGTAGAACTGCTAAAAGTACACGGTAACTCTCGAAGTAAAATTTTGGGAGTCCTCCATTATAAACCACCAAGAAAAATACACTAATTAAAACGAAAAAGGAGCTACTTTTAAAAATGTTGACATTTTTTCACTGGAATGACGAATTGTTATATAAACCCTTTTATATAAACCCTTTTACCACACAGTGGTGTAGGGATTTTGGTTTCACTTCTTAACGAATATCTTCCAAGTCTTTCTGTCCAATGCCATGCTTGATGCCTCCATCCATGTCTTACCCCTCCTCCTCAACATCTCCCCTATCTCCTCCTCCCAAGTCTTCTCTTCTGCTTTTGCCCTTTTGCTAGCCATACCTTTTTGACCTGTCGCCTGCTATCCATTCTGCATAGATGACCAAACCATCATAGTTGTCTTTCTTCTACTACTTTCAGTATATATTTCACTCCCAGTTCCTCCCTTATAATCTCGTTTCTTATTTTATCTTTTTTACTGACTCCCTCGATTTTTCTTAAATATTTCATTTCCACGGCCTGTACTTTGCTTTGCAGTTCTCGTGTCGTTGTCCACGTCTCACTCCCATACAGTAGGGATAGTCTTACTATGCTTCTGTATACCTTCACCTTTGTTTGTCTTGAGACCTCTGATTTGTTAAAAAATGTTTGCATGCCGTAGTATAGTTTCATCGTGCCCCCAATCCTCTGCCGGATTTCTTCAACCAATTTTCCTTTATTATTTATCACAACACCGAGGTATTTGAATTCCTGAACTTGCTCTACTCTCATCCCATCCATACGTATGTCAACCTGTTTGTCTTCTTTACCGACCACCATTATTTCGGCCATTTTCACTTTTGTTTCACCATTATTTTTGATTTTTCGTAATTCATTTTCATGTTGTATTCCCCGATGACCTCTTTCCATATTATCAAACTGGCTTGAAGATCTTTTTCATTATTAGCCAGGATTACTAAATCATCCTCAAATATGCACTCTGAAATTTCAACAGACATCAGGTTCCTATAACCTACACTTACTTTTTTCACCTTTGCTTTGCATATTTTTATCATTTCATCCATAAGTATAACGAAAAGCAATGGGCTAAGCACCCCACCCTGTCTTAAGCCTTCGACTGTTGCGAATTATTTTGATTTACTATTTCTCATTCTTACGTAAGCTCTTGTATTCCTATATACATATGTTCTTAATGGTCTCTAACATCTTTTCCCCAATGCCTCTCATTCATAGTAATTCCCACAACTTTTGTCTTGGGACTCTATCAAAGGCTTTTTCCAAGTCCACAAATGCCATGCATATTTCCTTTTCTCGTCTCCGAGCACTTTCGGTTATTTTCTTCAGGGAAAATATGTGGTCTTGCGTGCTATAACCTTTTCTAAAACCACTTTGAGCTTCTTCCAGTTGTTGTTCCATTATTTCTCTTATTCTATCTCCAATTACCATTTCAAACGTCTTAGCAGGTACACTTAAGAGTGTAATACCTCTATAATTCTTACATTCTGTCCTGTCGCCTTTTTTATAGATGGGCATTATAATACCTAGTTCCCAATCTTTTGGTACTTCACCTTCTGTCCATATCTTGTTGAAGACTTCTAGCAGAAACTTTACTCCGCTCGGTCCCATGGATTTGACCATATCTGGCGTGATATCGTCGTGCCCTGCCGCTTTTCCGCTCTTGATCTTTCCAATTGCTCTGGTCACTTCCTCTACCTTGATTTCCTCATCACTTTCCCCCTCTACTCCGCACCCAATCCGTTTCTGTTCTTCACTTCCTCTTATTGTGTCGTAGTTTTCTGTTCCTTTTAATAATTCCATGAAGTAGTCTTTCCACCTCATCAATTGCTCTTCCTCGTTTATTATTATTTTACCCTCTTTGTTACGTATGTGTAGACCCAATCCGTTTCTGTTCTTCACTTCCTCTTATTGTGTCATAGTTTTCTGTTCCTTTTAATAATTCCATGAAGTAGTCTTTCCACCTCATGAATTGCTCTTCCTCGTTTATTATTATTTTACCCTCTTTGTTACGTATGTGTAGACCTGCGCTTTGCTTTCTCAATGTTTTTAGTGTTCTGTAGAACAATTTTTGGTTTCCTGTACTATCCTGTTCCATCTTATTTCCGAATTCTTCCCAGGCATTCTTCTTTTCCTTTATTACTTCCTCTATAGCCTTCCTGTCTCCCTTGTATCGGTTATAGTTTTCTGCACTACTGTTGTTTAAATACTTCTTCCAGCTT
Organism: Xestobium rufovillosum; assembly: GCA_963966045.1. Classification (NCBI taxonomy): domain Eukaryota; kingdom Metazoa; phylum Arthropoda; class Insecta; order Coleoptera; family Ptinidae; genus Xestobium; species Xestobium rufovillosum. Next base: position 12,811,784 of record OZ014494.1, read on the forward strand.
TCTTCTTTCTTCTTAACTAACGCTTCAACTTTCTTATTCCACCATTTCGTTCGTTTTCGGTTTTCAGCCATTTTGACAACACCACACGCCCGTCTCGCAGCTCCCAATAGTGTTTCTTTGAACTTTCTCCACACATCTTCTACTCCCCATGTGGATACTTCCTCTGCATTTATGCTACTCATTTCTTGCGAACGAATTGTTACAATTATTCTTTTTTATTTAAATATACTGGACTGGTGTTAAAAATTTAGTACAATTTGTTATAATCTGCTTGCGATTCGTACAGAAAAAAATAAAAATGCAGAAATGTGCAATTACGTGTGTGACCTCTAACTCGTAAAACTTCAGCGCAACGACGGAGCATACTTTCAACTAAATTTCGAATAACTTGAGGAAGCAGCTATTCCCACTCTCGATTGGATTGAGGTCTGGACTGCGGGCGGGCAAATATATAACCTCAATATTGTGGGCATTGAGGGAATTTTGTACTATTCTGGCTATGTGTGGGCAGGCACTATCTTGTTGCAGAATGAATACTGGACTCATATTCTCGGCTAATAGTACAACATGTGGTTTTAGAACCACCACGTGCAGTCATAGAACCCTCACGAATTACCACCATCTCCGTGCGCCCATTCAAATTTATCCCACCCCAAACCATGATGGACCCTCCTCCAAATGGAACCCTTTCTTCCACAGTGCAGTCTAAAAAACGTTCACCTGGTCGTCTCCAGACTCGAACTCGTCCATCAATGTGATTTAAACAGAACCTGGATTCGTCAGTGAACAGCACGTTGCTCCACTGCCCTAAGTTCCAATTAACATGTTCTTCAGCAAAGAACATTCTTGCTCTGCGATGATCACGGCTTAAAGGAGGTACCTTAGCTGGTCTTCTTGCATGAAACTGGCGTTCGTGAAGCCTGTTACATATCGTTTGGGTACTTATTCTGATTCCTGTGGCCTCTACCAGCTGATTTTGGAGAGTTGTAGCGGTACTTCTGCGCATTCTGGTGGCCCAAATCCGTATTAGACGGACTTCTCTCCCGGAAGTTGCCCTTGCGCGACGCGGATAAGGTTGCCTTCTAACAATACCATACATTTGATACATTATCCAGGCCCTATTTATGGCAGCTCTACTGACATTTAAAATTCGGGCTACTTGCCGTCTTGAGTGGCCATCTTGAATGAGAGTTATGACCCTAACAATCTAAATTTCTGTTAGGTACATTCTACGCCTTCGTGGTCTACCAAGCATCACATCAACATTCATGTTTATTCTTTCACATTTGAAACAAAACTAAAAAACTTTTTGATTTTGTAATTGGGAGGAACTTACGGAGAAAATGTCGTTATGCAAATCCTAGGCAAAAACGACTATCATGATCCAGTAAAGAACATCATAGCATTGCCATAGTCTTAATAAGCGTTACTTATAAATTTTAACACCATTTCTCTGGCAAAATGCGCTTCTATGAGTACCTACTTTTGGGGAAAAATAATGACCTCATCTCACTGACCCCTTGGACTTCGTCCCTTTGCCTAAATGAAGAAACAACGTAGAGCTATTACCAACGGGAGTAGAAAAACCTTTTCATGTACATAAATGGACACATAACATTTATAAAATTTGAAATTTATTGGTCAACTTACCAAACATCGGAGAAGCTGTCAGCCACCCCTTGTCCGTCGAGGACATTTGGAAATCGCATGTTGCAGACGGTAAGACGAACGATATAATCGTTATCCCCACAGCCGTATTTAAATAAATTAGTCCACATACTGTCAGTAAGGCGAAATGAAATTTTCCAAATCCTGAAAAATAAAATGTAGTGATAAAATAAAGGATAAATAATAAATAATAAAAATATAAGTTAAAAGAGAAGAACCATAATGCAAATGTATGTATGATTCATTTTTAGGTGTAAAAAATCATTTTATACTATTATTACTAGCAAGAATCGCACTCTCTAGACTTATAAACAAGTACTAAAACATTACTGATGTAGAAGTGGTTACATAGCCACCAGTTTAAACTGAAAGCTATTGTCACTACTTCCAACAGAGTGTAGAATTTAAATGCCTTACATAAAATACACTTTTTACTTTTCTCTGTCTTTTACCCTCTGAGAAAGACTTTAGCATTATGTAGTTTTTTGTTAATTTCCCGAAAGTGTTCAACTGAAAATCCTTAATAGAATTAGAACATTTCAGTGCGCACGATACCCTCCAGGGATTACTGACATCAAAAAGAAAGGGAGGAATCAGCACACTGGTAAACTTCGGTTCAGTGGACACGATATTAGATGAATGACCAGCAGATTCTAACTGTGCCTTTTTCTTTATTACATATCCGATTTTTATCTATTTCAATACGTGTAGAGGTATATTTTAATAGGTGAATCATCATCATCATTCAGGATGGAACAATTTTCAAAACTACTCTGATTTAAGTTGGCGAGCGGTGGGGTTGCGCATTACCAGTGGCGCAGGTAAAATTTTCAGTTACCGGTGAGCTTTTGAAAAGCTAAGATGGCGGGTTGTGAACGGAAAGTTGTTTTACGTAGTCAAACACGAGAAATATATTCTTAAGGTGTACACTGCATACAAATCTCAAGTAAAATTCCGTTTTCAGTTTAAGGAAAATCACAGTAAACAAAATTAAATGTTTGTAACAAAACATAGAAAAAATTTTTGCCCATAATACCAGATAAGTGTGATTATCAAATCACTGTCTACTAGATAAATTTACTTAATCCTGAATTGATACCAAAAATGTCATCATTTCAAGTAATGGAGATTTCCTAATATGAATCAACTTACTCCAGGAATCAGATAAACGTACAGACTAAACAATTAAAAATTTACATGTTCTATTGCAACTGCTGAAAGAACATGTGTAACTGTGTACCTACATGAAATGTTTAATTAATTGATCGATTATTAAATGCAATGACATGTTACAAATTAGTATGGAAATCAGATATTATACCGATTGAACTTGACCTAAAATGCAACGCTACAAAAACCACATTCAAACGTGCCAAACTAAAATGATAATCGACATATCCTTGCTTTGACAGATTTCCACGATTCCATTGAAATACTCTTGAACTAATGCAATGCTAACATTTTCTCGTAAGTAGGTTGGAAACATAATAATAGAATATTTGCCGTATCTTTCTTAGATGAACATTCAGCCACTTACCTTTGTTCTCCTTCTGAACTCAGAATTTTTGTATCTAACTGACATTCAAAATGCATTGCATCAGACATCCAGTGGCGAATTTGCATCATTTAAAATTCGTTTGCGATAAATCAAAATATAAAATCCAATAGTTTGCACGAATAGGGGTGGGCGATAATGTTTTGGAACTATCGATAATATCAAAGTTATCGATAATATCGAAATTATCCATAAAAATTCTGGTTTAAGAAAATAGAACACAAATGAATAAAAGTAGAACCATATAGGATGTGTTGGGCCAAATTTAAATTTTGACGAAATATGGGCACAAAATTTTCTAAATATTGTGTGCTGCTAAGGTTTTTTACTGGAAGTACTTGCTCTAACTTATTTGCGTATATTTTCATTGCCATAGCTGTAGAGGCCAGAACCTTTAAAATTAAGTCGGTTTCAATTTACCAATAACATTTTTTCTGTATTTTTCATGTTTATTTTGTTCTATTACTCGTACATTTCTTTCTTTGTTTGTAATGATAGTGGCTTGAATGGATGCTAGAGTAGCCATTTGCTAAACTTCGCCATTCCTATCTCTTATATGAATAAAGACGTTAGGTATTAACATTATTATTATAAATTCATCAACTCATCATGATTCAGTGATAGAGTAAATTAGTACTTCTCTCGAAATATCTCAAGTACTTAATACTGAGAATTGTAATTGTTAGTCATAGTGTAATATTACTCGCCCTATGGACTTTTAGCGTAAGAGACTTGGACGCGTTTTTATGAGTATCTTACAAGTTTTAAGCACAAATTTCTGGCCGACAAAATCCAGAAATCCATCCATTCCGGTGGTCTATCGAACAATGTAACCAAAATATACTGGTCATAAAGGAGACTATCAGCTTGAAAATAGCTAATAGCTTGAAAATGTATGTTGAAATTACATTGGAATTATAAAATAAGACAATACAAATTTGTTTTTAATTTTGAATCGCATAGGACGGACTACGGTTATTGCTGCTTGGCCTTGAGTAGTCGTAGTGACGGCAGACAATTTAGCTGAAGTCATAGACTGTCGTACTGTTAGTGCCGATAGTTAATGCATCGCTCGGTGAGCATATTTGCCAAAAAATATTTTTCCTTCAGTAACTTGAAATTTATGTGGTTCATCAAAAGAATTACTATTTTCTACCATTATAATAAAATATCACTTATGCCGTCTAACTGATTAGCAAATCTAGCAGAGCAGTATGTATTAAAAATGGAAGAGGCCAGAGGAGGGGCTAAAGCTGCAATAGCAAGTTAATCTTGGACCGACAGTGGCAATTTCAGAAAATTAGTTTGTTGCAAAACACTGCAGAATATGCTTGCAGACGTCACGAATTTCGCTATCAGTGGTTCCCAAAATGTGCGAAATGACTAACCATGTTTTATGGTAAACCAATAAGGTCAAAGACCAAAGATATTTTTCGCAAAGAAAACTGTCGTGACAGAATTCCTTCACCGCACAAAAAGGGTTGCCAATTTGCTACAATTAGGGAATGTCCAGCAAACTCACCTGACATGAATCCTTGTGAGAACGTGTGGTGGGATATGCTAAAAAGGACCATTTTAATTAGAGATAACCCCCCTTTCACCCTTCAGGAGCTACTTGTTGCTGCTCAAGAAGAATGGAACAACATACCGCAGGAAGCCATTAATAACCTTTTTATTGGAATGTACAGACGTCTTAAGGTTTAGCTCGAGAACAGAGGAGGAATACTGGTTATTGACATCTTCCTTTCTCACATTTTCCGAAGACTTTTAAAAATAATTCGGACATTTTCTTTAAATTTAATTCCTGGCCGTGTACTCCTTCCATGAAAATAACCTTACATGTGATAAATAAAACGTAGAATTAAATCCACTTATTTGTTAGAATTATTTTTGTTTCCGTTTCAAATTAATTCAGGGGACCAAGAGTTTTGGCTATGTGTGTATTATCAAGGATAAAAGCGCGCGAACCCTTATGTCGCTACCTATCAACCTATCAGCGCGGCTACCGCGCACAAATTATGTGTTTAACTCGCTGTAACTTTTTCAGGAACAATATTAATGTTTCCTTTCTTCGCCAAAAATAATTTCGAGCCTTTGGCCGTATTTGGTCTCGCATATGTATATGTTAATTCCGAAAAATAAGATTACTTACCCGCTACATGAAAAATACATTACACAAATTTGTGGTCTAGCAAGAAAACATTTTTTTTCATAAAATTGGAAAATTGTAGAGGCAATGTGAGTACACTGTGATGATTAGCACACTTCAGTGTATATTCCACGAAAGAAACTGATCTCTAACTCTTTTCGTTGCTGAAATACAATAAGAAAAGTGGTATTAAAAATTGTTGAAAATTGATTTAGGAGGATTTTACGAAAAATTTTCGCAATTCCCGATCTTTTCGCGACCTCAAAATTCGAATCCGGCAGGTCATTTTACATGAGAATCAGTTTAATTTTTGTGTGTTTGTTCGAGTTGTATAGAGGATGTTTAAAATGCATCTTTCAGGCGGTTTGCTCCCCGACAATAGTGACAGAATTCCTTCCTTTCTTTATTAATGTATTTTTTGTGGCTTCCTAAAAATCGGATTTTGCAAAAATTACAAATTCATGCACGTACCTACCATATTGTAGTAGTTTTTGTCGATTCAAAGTCCGACTAACGAAGAAGGTTAGGTACATTATCTGACCTGGGATACTGATCGGATGAGTTAGAGGACACCCAGATAGACACAAAAATAACATACCTATATGTCTGATATAAGCTGGGCTGCATAAACAAACAACTTTTATCATCCCTCTCGATTTTGAAACAGAACATGAGAGCAGGAAGAAGATGGTGAAAGAATTGCTCGTGGATAAAACTACCAAAGATTATACTAATGCTATACTGACGATTTGTCTTTCAATGAACCACGGTTACTATTGAAGATGTCACGCCACTGTAAATCACAGTCGAGGTAGATCAAGTACTTTTTAAAATGTTTAATCATCTGTTCATTGATGTCCTTGATGAACCTGATTGTATCAGATAATAACATTTTATTAACTTCAGTTAAACGGATTATATAAAATGCAGAAACTTGATTACAGCAATAAAGTTCAGGGATAAAAAGACTGTTACACTAAATTATTAAAACTCAATCAGCCAAAATCGTTACGTGTAGATACGTCACTATACCATAAATAAACCGTTAAAACACAAGCATACCATCAAGGGGTGTTAAATTTTCAATCACATTCTGAAGTTTCTCGATATCATTCTACAACTTCGTTGTGTTTTTTTGTTTTTTCTTAGGTACAAACAAAAGATGAGTAATGTAATGGAAACTAGGTATTTAGTTGACAACAGATAAGGAACACTCGTAAAACCAATTGTTGCCAACATTTCTTCTTCATTCATTTAATCAGTTGAAATTTACGTTCACTTTTTTTATCAAGCCCGACTTCTCTGAGTGACAGAAGGATTTCGATCACCAATTTAAAATGTGCATTTCCAAAATAGGCAAATTTTGCTTTATAATGCTTAATTCTTTTCTTCTTCGGCAGTATTTAGAGAAAAATGTTATATGAGAGACCCATCTTTATTTTTGATTATTTGTTATATATTTTCAGTTATACAGTTATACGATATGCATACGCAATTAGCAAAATAACATGACTATAAGTTAGAAAAATTCCGAAAGCCATAACTTTATTTTTCAAATTTGAGCAGGAACAAGGAGAAGTAGATATCCGGAAAATTCAAATAGGAAATGAGAAAATAGAGGAAGTCGCAGATTTCTGCCATTTAGGAAGTCAAATAACTCGAGGTGGTAGGATATTTTGGAATCTATAGAAACAATAGTATATTATTATATGAGCGATTATGACAGCCATTATTCACGAAGATGATGTTTGAACCCACGAGCCGAAGGCGAGTGGCGCAAATCATCTGAGTGAATAATGGTCATAATCGCGAATATAATACTATGCTTTTTCTACACCTAACAAATAAATAAATTAGACTCAAATTTGATAACTTTAATGGAACACTATCATAATACATTAATTTTTATTTTGCAATAAATGAACTACTTACTAGGATAATATATATTGAAATTTGTGCAGTTTAGTAATATATAAATTTGGAGTTGTCCCTTCCATTGTTAAATTCTCGCAGTTTTAGTGGTTGAATTGTTAGTTTACACGGATTAATCGGTACACACTCGAACGAAGTGCATACGTTGGAAATCAACGCCTATTCGAACACCAGGTAAGGTATTTATTTCATTGCCAGTGGGATCGGCGTTTAGCAGATTGTCACTTAATTACTGAATTTATAAAAAATTTATATTTTGATGTAGTTGGACATTTTCGGACATAAACCATCTGATAAATACACATCTGGTTATAAAACTGACATTCGCGTGTACCCTATTATCAAGTGATTGAAGTTAAAATAATCGTTCGTAAGGAGTAAACTCCAGTCGTGCGTCGGAGCTGACACACACAAGTTTTTTTAAAATTTCTCTGTATCAATCTGTCAAAATCTTTATAAATCTGCCGGTATAACATGAAAAATACTAACTTAAGGCAAACAGTATGTCATACAACGCATTTAGTTAACTCGTGCAATCAAATATAGGGCACTTCATTAAAAACACAAAGTAGGTGCTGTGCAGAAAATATGGGACAGTCCGTATAGATGAAAAAGGAATCCCATGATCGCTAAGATAGCGACACGTGTGCTATGCTCGTACCTGTGCGTTTTTGTTTAATAAAAATCGCACGGGTATTCAAATGTTGCAGGCAGCTTTGAAATTTTGACCAAAAATATTTCGTAAAAGGTATATGGCAGTTAAACATTTTAATGGTTTCTGGATGCAAGACCTAAATATTTTAGGTATTTTAGGTCGGAATTATTCGAATATGCTATTTAAAAATTTTTACATTTACCAACATAGTATAACGAATCATAAGTTTGACTTTCTTAAGAGGTCGGGGGAAAATAGTGTACATAACTCGATGGAAAGTGTATTTCATATACACTCTTGTGATTTCTGCAGTCGGCTGCGCCTCGTCGTAGACAGTCGACGACCTCGTGCATTAATAAATTTCGTATTCGTAGGAAATTTGCCACTTTCCATGCTCGTTACGTAATATGCTATTTTATAGCAGAGAATCAAAAATTTAAGGCGAACTTTCTCATTCACAACAATTTTCTCTGAAATTCGCTTAGGTGGCGCACCCTACATGTAAGCACGAAATCAGACACATCGAAAATGGTTTTAACAAGAGAAATAAATCTCCTGCTAGTAATATAAAGTCAAAAAGATTAGGACCCGTAGAAATAAGGTTTGAAAACTTATTCACGAAAGCATCTGTCAACATTTAAAAACGTTCTATTAGTTTGCGACAATTTACAAAATGTACAACGCAAAATGGAACATTTGCCTCAAGTCATGTCAAAATGCCTTAAGGCGCCCACTCACACACGTACTTGCGTTAAGTTTTGAATGAACAGGCAAAAACGTGCGTTCAAAATTGTGCGTGTGTGGTGCAAGCCTTAAGACTTTTTTGAACTGCGCAGTTGAACCGTTCATTTCAAGTCTGTCTTGAAATTTTAACTGTACACCGACGATTGCGCATTCAAAATTGTGCGTCCGTGGTCAAAACCTCAAGTTTTGTTTAATACAGTGGCGCGCAGCGGGTGACATAGTTTTAACGTATTTATTTGATTTTGAGTAGTTAATATAATAGTAGATAAATAATTTTTTATATATATTTATACTAAACGTATTTTTTTCAACAAAAACACACAATTCGACTACAATTTCACCAGATAGAACCACCCGTCCCACAATCGTCAACCTCGCCCCGAATAGCGGCGAAAACTTGAAAAATCGATAATATTTTTTTAAAGGACGAAAACACGAGCGAAAACACCTTCGATCGGGATGAAATTTGAGAAGTTCGTATGCGAATTTTTTCCCGGATCCGCAATGACCATCGAGATTTTTCCAACTCCGGTAAAACACCCCGTTTCCAATCGATAACGAGCTCGGCGTACCGGAAGGGGGCGAAAATGTTCCATCGCACCCAGAAGAACGAGCCATGCGGAAAAACGGGCGTCGTCCGCTCTTCCGGCGACAAAAGTTGTAGGTCATAAGGCGATCCCGAACGCGGGAGTCGAACCGCCATCGCCAGCGAGATACGGCGCCCTCAAAATAAGGGTAGTTTTTTATAACGTCCAAGCTGGGGGTCGCGTCGCCGGGTAAATTTGAAGGTGGATTCCGATAGTCCAGTCGATCGGACCGAAAATATTCAAAAATCATCTCCCTAGCACAGAGGTTGATGGGGGAAATAATTTTTTCCCCGAAGCAATGCAAAATTTTAGGGCAAAAAGCATGCAAAACGGTGGCCAAATTCGTCCCTGGAGGTCGAAGGGGGAAGTCCAGCGGGGTACGGTTCGAAAGGTGAAAGTTAAAAGAGTGTTAAGTTGGGCGGAATTTTGGATAGGTCAACGTTTAAGGGCAGAAAAATGCATTTGAAAATGACCAACAAAAATTTCCGGCGATCGCGAAATCTTAAAAGATCAGACACCCGTCTGTCAAATTTTCGTCGAAATTGCGCATTTTATTATGTTCGGGGTGACTTTCACAGACCGCCCCGACGGGTGCAACTCTCCTAAGGATTAATATGTGAAAAGTGATCACGTTTCAGCAACCAATGTTTCTCCCATCTGCTCCGACTGAATCTTTGTTTATTTTTCTTTTTCAAAATAATTAGGCACGCCACTGATAATAAATTTAATTCTTCTCTCGAGGCCATGTTTTATAAAACTGCGAAGTGAAAATTGTGTGTGTGTGGAGGACCGTCGCGCAACATTCCGTTCAAAACTTTTGAATGTACAGTTTTGAATTAATTCTAAATTGCGTGTGTGTGGGGCACTTTACGGAAATAATGACGCAATTCCTGTTGCATTAGAAATAATGGTTTATGCATTTCATTTTCAAGATTTCAGCAAAATGCCAGTAATGCGCTATGACTATATCGAACGTTTGGAAAACATGTATAAGTGGGACAATTTATTTTCAAGTGCTTCGACTACAATCAAAGAAGAACAAGAATAAGTCCACTTGAAGTAATCAGTATAAGTTGAATACACCAAAATAATTGTGTGCAATCAACAAAATATATTTTTGTATCTCTTTTATTGACAAAAAACTAGACACATTGCTGCAGAGATTAGGTACACTTATTTTTTTGATGCTCCAATTAGCACACTTTTCAATCATTTCCGTTCTTTAAGAGCTTTGAATAATTGATAATCTTTAATTTCTCAATTCGTAATATTCGGTTGTTCATTAAAAAATACTTGCGAGTTATGAAAACTAAAATACTCAAATTTCTTAGAAATCTACAGAGTGGTCCTTAAAAATTTGCACACTTTTCCAGAAACAAAATCAGCTTCCTACCAATCCTGATAAATAGGGAAAATTGAAGTACTCACCTGTACTTTCTAAGGCACGTTCGAAATCTTCCCCCTGTCCTTCGATAAAGTCCAGACCTATAAAAATTTAAAAAGGAAAAAACGTCAGTTTATTGTCACTCCGATTAATCGCGGAACGAGATGAATTTAGAGAAATTAAAATAAACGAACCCATTGTGATTTAGTATAAGATCCAAAAACAATTACATCCAAAAACTGTCGGCCCAGTGTCGCGCGAAGAAAGTCGCAGTTACAATTGAGCTATTTTGTTTCGATTCCGACTATCACACTCTGGAGTAAGTTACCTTCAATGAAATGCAGGTGCCATTGGTCAAATGTCCATTATCAGTCATTATCTCAAGTTCACCAACTCCCAGATTTATTTCACATGCGATGTAGAGTGTTTATTATCAGTTGGAAAATATAACAATATATTTATAAATAGTATCAGGTGTGCTAATTATATACTCTTCTCGGCTATTATTAGACTTTAAAGTCACACAATCTCCGTACCAATCTTGATGCCCCTTCACATATTTTAGATGTTCGATTGAGAAATTAATCATTGGGCAAAGGAAGATTTTGACACTTACAAAGGCAGATTTTGTGTGCAAGCAGGTAGCAAATATTCAGCTCATGTTGCCCATACACATTTTATATAAAATATATTTCCTTCGTACTCACTTCCTGTGAGGAAATGGTTTCACGATTTGTTGATTAATTTGAAAATTAATAACTCTCATCAGCGCCAAATATACTTATTCAATTTTCGAACTCCACCATTTAAGTAATCATTCCGCATAGCACTTATCGAAAAAAAACCTCTTTACTCCTCCCAATCAAAACAACTTGTGTTCCAGTCAGCACCGTCTTCCAATATGACATAAATATAACATAATTACGCTCAACTAAAAATAGAAAGAATCGATCCTTCAAGTTCATTAATTTAATTAAGTTTACACATTATACCTTTAATATGTACTTATACGGTGCGCCACGAAATAAAACTGAGCTGTCAACTTAAAAACGTATCCATAATTCAGGGGTGAAAACAATAATGAAACAATGAGACGGATTTTTAAGCACTGAGCGCGACGGCGCGAATGGAAAAAACTTGTATGTTCGACGCATCCATCATTTGGTTTTTATGTCTAATGATACAGCGATTGTCATCGATAATAAGGGTGGGTCAGGTGATCTATTAGCCCAAAACTCAATCACAAAATTTTACCTTCGAGGACGGATTTGTAGAACACGTATCTTGTCTTCAACGGATTGTTAATAACAAATTGCCATGAGATTATAATCGCATGTAAAACTACTTATGATCACTGGACCTACCCGCTTCACTTTCACGATGAAAGCTTAGCTTTGGAAAACATGAAAAAGCGTGTCTTGTAAAATTTTACAATAAGTTTCGGCATGTCGGCATTAGATACAGTGAGTATTGGCTAGAAAATGGAGATTTTAGAGTAATACATGCAAGGGAAGAAAAAGTACAAACTCGTGCTCCTTAATTTCTAGAATTTTTTGAACTGCAGTTACAATATAGTCCAAAGATAATCTGGACTCAAAAATGGCATGAATATAAAACCCCACACGTCAAAACAGTGACAGTGACACGGTATTTAAACTCGACACGTGTTTCGCTGACAACGTCAATATCTTTATGCTCCTGCATTATCTGCGTTATCGGGGTTAATTACTGTGCCACTGCTTTCACTTGTGTGGTAAGCTTATAAAGAATTCTTAGCGAATTTACACCAAAGTTCTCAGTCTTGTAAGTTATAAAAGAATGTCTCAATTTCTGACAAGAAAACAAGTGCCCATTACTGGATCTGAGTAACGGAAAATGACGAAACATATATGCAAATTAATGTGGAAAATTTTGAACGACTTATTAGATTAGCATTAGGATGTTCCATTTAACTTAACGAAGTTGGTGACGACTTCGGGTATAATCGGAAGTGCAAAACAATTGTTATTGTCATTAATAAATTCTCTATTTTTAATCATACACTAATGCGTACCTTAAATCGGTTCGTAAATAACAAAGATATTCGACAGTTCCGGGACTTTCTCCTGACACTGTATATTAAATGAACAAATTAATGTTACCGTCCATTAACATATTTTGAGCAAAAAAAACATTGGCGACTTTTTCCAAATCTGGCGATTTTTTGCAAGAGCAGCTGGCGACATTATCCGACAAGACCTGGTAACACTGATTCTCTTGCTGGTACCACATACTTAGATAAAATATGAAAATGGAATGAAATAATATTGAACAGAAGTGAGTGAAGAGTTACAATGAAATATCAGTTAAAACGAAATTGAAATAAAATGAAGTTTATTAAAATTTTTCTTGGAATGTAAAAATAAAATCCAAATAAAACATTAAAAACATCCATTCTTAAAAAAAAGTTTTGTATTATAAGTATACAGGGTGATCTTTAACGAGTGTAACAAACTTCGAGAGTAGAGAAAATACTTAAAAATAATGTGAAAAGCCCTAATCAACGTATGTCTAAAAAATGCCCAACTATAGGCGGGATACAGGTTGTTGAAATTTCTTGAAAAAATGTGTTTTTTTAATATCTGGAAAACTACAAGTTGAAATTTGGGGTATAATAATTTATTGAAATTTTTTACTAACTCATACATTTTGAATTTCGTACGCTCACCATTTGCGTCACTACGAGGTGGGGAGACCACATTTATTACCAAAACTATGTTACGCTACTGGCTTAAAAAAGATATGTTGCAAAATATTTGAATCTTTGTATTATTTACAAGAAAAAATCTTACTTTAAATTTTTCCGTACAAGGCATAGTTTCCGACAGAAATAATTTTGTGTAACATGCTGGGTAGTCCGCATTTTTAAAATCGAAATTGTCAGCCATCTTTGTAACAGTAAAGCGTTGTTAATGTCGAAGTGACGCATAAATACTCAAGAGTAGAACAAAACAGTTGAAAATAGTAAGTAACGACAGAAGCAGATTTTCTTAAGAAATTTCAACACCCTGTATCTCATTTAGTTGCCCTAGGGACCTCGTCCAGAACAAAAAAAAATATGTTACGATTTTTCTCCATAAGGTTGGCCGACTATAATAATATACAGAGTAGGCCAATAGTGCGTAGTCAGTCCATATCTCTGATTCTATTCAAAATATCAACATGAAATTTTACGTGCGTGTGTGGAGAACCCACCGAAGCTTCTATTAAAATTATTTTGATCTATACACTATACAGGATATTCACGTGCTACTTACCAAACCAAACTTATGTTTTTTTAATGTAATGCCCCACATTTATTTACATATTTGGATTCCCCATAAAATGTCATGAAAGTTGATATTATGCTACACGGTGGGGTTTAGAGTAAGCGATGTTAAGATATGACCATTTTAGTACCAGTGTGAACCCAAATTTGTGGTGCTACTGACGTCTGCTGGTCAAAGCTAACTATGATGTTTTTATTGGACTAGGTTTAGAGGACCCTCTATTTGTAAAATCCATTACCACTTTTTTCGAAATAGTTCATATTGTATCGAGTGGCCAACTTGCGCAAAATGGAGCTTTTCTCAAAAATGTTAAATGGAACACCCCGTATATTATTTGCAGGTTTGATGGCCAGTTTATTAAGCTTTTGACTGATGCAGATATTGGCAGGTCTGCAACTGATAATTTAGACAGAAATAGAGTTTCAACCTTAAGAACTGAGATTTTTGCCTTAATTTTGTACCATTTTTGGGGGATTTCCGCCATTTTGCCGCCCAAAACTCAAAGAAATACTTACACCTTGTTTTTACAGAAAATTTAGCGAACAGAGTTTACACCGGCACAAGAAATCTCATTGCAAGATAACTTCTTAAAAGGACGTTTTTCTTCCATGGCACCCCTTGTTTCAATCGGATGCTTTGTGGAGTTCTCAACATACGTGTAAAATTTTATTTTGATTCCTTGAATAGAACCAGAGATATGGGCCGACTACACACTATTGGCCCACCCTGTATAAAGGCAAGGGTTCTATGAAATACGAGTTAAATATGAAGATGATAAAAGTGTGAAGAGTTATGAGATTTTCTTAAAATTACGTAGAACAAAAAGCCATTTTAAAGCATCAATTTCTAGAAAACTGACTAAACAATCTCGCTGCCTCTAATCAGCTTACCCATACCAGACGGTAAAAGCAACAGTAGTGTCTGATTGGGTTCAGTTATATTTTAATTATTCTTTATCTACGTTTCGTTGTCTTCTCCTCCTGTTCCTCCTCCTCATTCTTCTTCTTTTTCTTTCTCCTTTTCCTCTTCTTCTCTCTCGTTTTCCGCTTAGATTTTTTTTCTGCTAATTATCTGTACATTAGAATTAAGTTAGTTTAGTACAGGCCAGCATGGAAGATCAGGCTCCATAACTGTCACATGTGGAAGTCTGAATGCTGGCCTCCAGTGTCACGTGTATTGTATTTCTAGATGTATTCTTTGAGTGTGGTGATAATAAATATATTATTATTAAAAATATATTATTATTATTAACTAGACAATTATTATTATTTATCAATATTTTGTATATAAATGGTTAAAGCAAGCTCAGTATGAAAATTGAGGAATTCGAGGTCTTTATTAAACAGATACCGCCAACAAGAATCGGTCGGATTTTAATGGACCTTTCTGATGGTTAGGAAGAAGAGTCGTTAATTATATGAACTAATAATATTGATCATTAAATATTAACCGCAAATGTAAATAATCTATTGGCGATAATGACAAGTATTCGTTTCCTTAATGCGATAGAATTATACTGACTATATCATTACATACATCTTACTGCATAATTTTTACTCTAGTCTAATCTAATTGCTATTGTTGCAGTTAATTCTAACCTGTGGTTTGGATTTATTTATATCCCCTATAGTGATTGATTGACTTCTTGAATTACCTTTTTACCTTGTAGATTTTATCAGGCGATAATAGAATTAGCAATAGGTGCAATCTATTTTAAGTATGTAGCTAATCCTTTACATCCCTCTTCTTTTGGATTATAGAAATCATAGACAATCTTTGACAACAATAAGTATATTGTTTAAGTATTGATAAATTCAAAATACTCGCCGATAAAGTTAAACTATGAGCTGCCGTTTATTCGTTTGTATTTGCAAAATCTTTCATACCGCGAGATTAAAATTGTATATGAAGAATTAAAGTTTACTAAGTACAAGAAAATCTTAAAGTAGTTTAATTCTTTATTTTCAAGTTACGTCATGTAATATAAAGTATAAAATAATACAAATCCGAAGGCATGCGCTGCGAACTTAGGTAAGGATTTTAAATGATGACTATCAGGTATTATAATATTTAGTACCTGTGTTTATGATGTCAAGTAATTGGAATTTTTCATTTGAAAGTGGATGCCTTACTTCCCATGTAAAGCATTGTGAAATTCATTCTTATTTTTCTAGGGCCTCTTCTTCCTTGTTTTAGAAACACTATCGTTTCCACGTTACTCCCAAAGAAAGCTCTAAATTTCCACGTTCTTTTTACATACATATCCGGATTATTTTAGGATATTATTACGTTGCTTACAGAAAACAATTATATATAAAAATAAAATTTCCATCAATCTAAATTATATTTTTGTCACAATTGTGACTGTTTACTTCATAAATTACCGCTTAATTTAATTATGTATGTGTATGTGTACAGAGCCATGACCTGCATTCGACGTACGTTCACGTACTTATTAATTGAAAAGAAAATTCAAAAATAATTTTTATGTTCCACATGCCACTAAATCACCTGGTTGATTTAATAATATGTATACCTGTACTTCATAAATCGTATTCTTTACATTGTGCATCGGAATTCCAAAATGAACTTCAAAGTGAACTTTAAATTTATTTACATACACTTATTGTAGTGTTATATGTATGATGCAGATAATTAATCATGTTCTTGTACATAAGTAAGAAACAAAATACACGTTGACAGCAGGTCTGAAGTTTTGACATTGAACTTTAGTGGCAGACTGTAAGTTTTTCATCTCTCATGCAAGGGTAGATCTTGTTTCTTTTGTGTCTTGACCTACAAAACGCCTAAGTCAAGCGGAAGAAATTATTTCTCCAAGTTTCACTTAAAACATGGAGTGTAAAGCCAGGTACTCGTTAGCAAACTGTTGCTTGTTGCATGTAACGTAACGGCTACTGTAAATAAAAATGTTAGTGTGGACCCCTTGCGAACGTAGTTGACAAATAATTTATGTCAACCTTATACATTCCATTTTACAAATAAATCTTGACGAAGGCCCCGAGTGGGGCCGAAACATCGATTGTTTTATAAAAAGTGTTATTAAGAATCGATTTTCAGTTATAGCCCGCGGTACGGAAATTTTATGAAGAGTAAAATCAAGCGTTACGTTATCTGTCACATTGAAATTATGTACATATCTATGCATACGGCTGTTTGTGTCTGACTGCATAGAGCATGGAAATAGTGAAAATAGAGTGGCATAGAGCAGATATGACAGTTGGCGTTGTAAAGTCAGCATTTGCAGTGTTTGTTCGCTCCTAAATTTGTTGAATCTTTTGATTTAATATGGAAAAACCTAATATTAAATGCTCCAAATATTGCTTAGTGACGAAATGTGAATCAACGCCTATTCGAACACCAGGAAAAGTATTTATTTCATTGCCAGTGGGATCGACGTTTAGCAGATTGTCACTTAATTACTAAATTTATAAACAATTTATATTTTGATGTAGTTGGACATTTTCGGACATAAACCATCTGATAAATACACATTTGGGTATAAAACTGACATTCGTGTGTACCCTATTATCAAGTGATTGAAGTTAAAATAATCGTTCGTATAAGGAGTAAACTCCAGTTCGCGCGTTGGAGCTGACACACACAAGTTTTTAATGCCAGAATTTCACCAAATTTAAAATATTAAAATGTATACGCGGAAATGGCACAATTTTGAAAATATTTTTTCCATTATGTAGATCCTACCTTGGTTTCTATACTAAACCAAGGATCCTACCGCACCCTAGTAATAATCTGAACAAATTATCTCAAACGTACAAAAAGTACTTGTATCTCTTTTAGCTTTAAAATTGTAAATTGAGAATTTAAAAAAATTGGTGCAATAAGAGGATTCTCTATCAAAAGATAAATCTCAGTTGACAAAAGAACTCCGTCAAAGTATTCTAATTACAAATAAAAACATTGCTACAATATTTGTCACAAAATAAACACGGCTGGATCAAAATAATACAATTTAAAAGTAGGTAAATATTTGTCTAGAATACTACAAGGAAATTTTGTTAATTGGAGTTGAAAAAATTATCCGTGTTTCATCTAATCTTCTATTTGCTGAACCTATATACATAGATACTTTATGAAGTCTCGTGACTCTAAAATGTACTATTTAAAACAACAAAATAAATATCGCAAACATTTTATAATTTTTAACCACAATACGTTCAGTGACGTACGTGTAATTTGTTCAAATTCTTCCAAAAATATTGGAGTCTGCTGGTTTTTAAAAGTATGTGTCAAACATTTAATATTATTGTACTAGGTACTTTATAACTGAAATAATATGTTGCAAGCGTCAGTCAGGCTTGAACCAACAACTTCACCTTTGCCAGCCAAATGCTCTGAGCAACCGGCAGTTGTACATGATTTGACAATTTTATTTAGACTATTTTAGTACGCCACTGATTACCAACCATTAAAAGGAATGAGAACTGCTATTAGTAAGTATTTGCTGAGCTAATTTATGATCTCGTGACTTCAAGTGTCGTTTTTTAAGAAGCAGACAGATAGAAATAACCAAAGACCGAGGACTAGGATATAATGCTACTAGGGAATGGCATAAATCTTAAACAGTTTCATTTTTCGGACAGTTTTAAAAGGATAATAACGAGAAATATTCATCAGAATATAAACCATCGTTTTCTGTCATATTAGTTGATCAATTGTCCCCCCTGCGCAAACAATTTGCAGTGGTTAACTAATAACTAAAAATTACACTGGAGTTTGCTCTGTTAGAATTGCCTAATAGTCGCAATTTACCACAGTTATGACCTCCAAGTTGATGAGTTGGCAATTCGATTAATTATCATTTCCATATTCCTGTCCCTTCTTATAAAAGCCTCAGCTGACGAAAAGGAAATGAAATTAATCGATATTTATTCTTTCTATTATAGCTAGTTGATAGGGGATGGTCGCCTATATTGTACAAATTTTTATATTTTCTTAAACCTGTCAATATATGCTGTGGTATGCTGTACTTCATTTTGATAATTTTAATAATTGGTTTAATAACAAAAAAATGCAGTCAAGAAAATCTCTACAAATGGTTCGTTTTAAGATACCGGTTGCCTGAATTGTACGAAATAGTTTCCTAAATTGTACCGCATGCTGAAAGTACAAAATAATGGGAAAACATTTGAAGACCACACTGCAAAAAGGGGGAATGTCAATTTTTCTATTATTTGCAGAACACTAACTTTAATATTCAAAACAGTATCGCCATCGTTCAACTTAACGCAAACATCTGAATATTTTTTACCTGAATCACTAGACACTGTACTTTCTAAATATAAAAGAACGAATTTTTGAAATTAAAATTTATTTATTTTTTAATTTTTTTCTCATTAAGGTCATATAAATAAGTAATATAATAAACTCACTTTGAAGAGAATCACTTTGATAATATTATAAGAGAACATAAATGAGTAGTACTGGACCGTTCTAACAACTCCTCGAGCAAATACCCCGTCAGGCATTGAATTATAGAACGAATCCATATTTTATTGTACTACAGGATATCACAGATTGTTACTCCAGCCACTGGTATTGAAACCTTCATAACGTATATTTACGTACTTACATTACTTCAACAAACAAGGTTCGTTTTGGTTACATTAAATATGTTGCGTTAAAAATGATTACAGAAAACTGCAGATAACTGGTTTCGTCCTTGTGGGACTCATCAGTGCAGTGCTTTCTACATTCATTTTATATGCAACTAACTTGCTTATATGCTAGCATACGTTGATCATATATGAGCAAGCGCCAATTACTTTACGAATTGTTTAGATGCAATGAATGGAACTGATGAGTCCCACAAACACGAAACCAGTGGTCTGCAGTTTTCCGTAATCATTTTGAACGCAACCTATTCAATAGAACATAAACATCAGATTCTCAAAATAAAATTCCTTTGCTTTAAGTCCGCAAAATTACTTTAGGTGCTGCAAGACCTTATATTTCTCAAAAGATATAGGCAGTAAAGCTAAAAGTATAAAAGCTATAACTTTCATTGAGTGAAAATTCATTGTTTTACCTTTATGTAATTTTCCTGATAAGAAGAATTCGTTGGCTTGTCTTATTGGGGGTTGCTGCATTGAAGAAGACTAAGACTAACTTGAAGTTCACGAATAGGTTTAGTCGGAAATGGATATTTTTCAAAAACTTGTACTTGAGGTAACTTGACCAGTTCCGAAACATTGCTTGGTCGACATCTATGATGTCAAATGGCAAAGGTTTAACTTTAGCATTTTCAAAAACTGTTAAGGCATTTAATCTTCCACCAATTCGGCATACAAATTGGAAATGAGAAGATAGAGGAGGTCGCGGATTTCTGCTACTTAGGAAGTAAAATAACTCAAGACGGTAGGAGCACTAAAGATATAAAACAAAGAATGGCGCAGGGCCGAGTTGCGTTTAACAAAAAGAAACAACTGTTATGCTCGAGAACGGTTAATATAGAGACTAGGAAGAGACTCTTAACGTCGTATGTATGGAGTACGGCATTATACGGGTGCGAAACTTGGACAATAGGGGAAGCGGATAGAAAAAGAGTAGAAGCGTTTGAAATGTGGTGCTACAGACGCATGATGAAGATACCGTGGATAGATAAGGTTAGCAATAGGGAAGTATTAGAAAGAGTTGGGGAAAAGCGAAAGGTATGGAAAACAATAAAGAGTAGGAGAGATAGGATGGTAGGACACCTTCTAAGACACGAAGGAATAGTTCGTGACATACTAGAGTCAGAGATAGGAATAAAAAGAGGTAGGGGTAGGCCTAGATTAGACTACTACTCTCAAATAGTTAGGGATGTAGGATGTTCTACTTTTGGGGAAATGCGTAGGTTAGCTCAGGATAGAAAAGAATGGAGGTACGCGTCCAACCAGTCTTCGGACTGAGAACCTTATGATGATGACAATTCGGCATGGTAAATATGACTCTCCTCCTTCTTGCAATGTATCGCGTTGACGTTCCACGTTTTTGCAATGTCCATGTATTTTAAAACGTTTATTTTGTGAAGACTATCCCCATACTTGCATTGTACGTAATGAAAATGAATTCTGCATGACTAGAACTACCTATTGGTAACAAAATCTAATTTTCCCCTAAAATGTGACATTCCCCCTTTTTGCAATGTGGTCTTCATTTTTTTTCATATTTATTAGCGTAACAAACAACATACTCCCATAACTAAACGAATTTAAATTCTTTAACATGAATTTCCATTTGGAACCTTTGATATATTTGGTAAGTAGTTGCGTTGCACTAAAGGTAAACAATTATCACAGTGTAACTTTTCAAATTTAAATTTTAAATTAAATTTTAAGAGCCCTCTATTTCTTCACATTGGTGGTAAATAAGTGTCTTTTGAAAGTAAGATTGGCACTGTTAAACATGCGCACGCTTCGAAATGCTAGGATAACACTTTTCATGTTTTCCTCCTTTCATTCTCGGAATCCATCCTGTATTACAGAAAATGCCTTAAAGGTCTCAAATTGTACCAAGGGTATCCTAAATTGTACCGGTACAATATGGGTACTTCTGACCGGTACAATTAATTAAGCAACGCGACACTGATTGTTAAAAAATTCCATAAAACCCAATGTTTCGTTATAGGTTATGTTGCAATTAGCAAAATACTTATTTCGTGGTGGTGGATTTTACAAAAATTGCAAACGACGATGCACTCGACTGCACGCTAAAACCATGCCATAGGACATCTTGGCACATCACATACAAGCGATGGACGCCGCTAGATGGCGTTTGAAAGTAAGAACTTTGCAGATATTTGCATGGTGCAATTTGGGAGCCGGTACAATATACGCAACCTTACCCTAATTATAAAGCAGAGGCGCTGAAAAGATTTTGTGTAATTTATTTTTATGAGCTTTTGATGACCTATCAATTGTAAAATGCCAGACACGGGGTTAGCAGAGGTCGATTTTCCTATTCGCCATCACAGAAATTACCAAATTTACTTCCTCTACCACACACTAGAATTATTTTAAAATTAAAATATTTGAAACTCAGGACGCTAGGAGCATGGCGTTTATTTATATCCCAGTGCAGAGATATCCAACGTTTAAGCGTGTTATTATTAGTACATATTCCCTTGTTTTCATTAGTAATATCGAATTTTCTTTTTAAAAAATACCTTTCCTGACGGGACACCGGACACAACACATCGAGTGAAAAATTATGTAAATTACAATAAACTTTAAAAGAAAAAAAGAAAGAACCGCTTAAATTCGAACAACACTACTGCGGCATTCTGCCAATGATCCACGCCTTTTGCTTGTTTGGGGCGTAAAATTGAAAGTAGACCAGTCAGCTCAGTATTTAGACCCATCATGCTTCTAGCATCCCCTTAGGCATTAACCCTTTTAACCCTTCAAATTATGCCGGTGTACCTACTAATGGAACCTTTCAAAATACAACCTGACCTGACATAACCACCAGGAACTACAATATTTACCTTTCTTTGTACACGTTAAAAAAGACTACCTAACTTAAGTGTGCGCTTAAGTATAGTTATTAGAGTTTACTCTTTAAGAATCGATTTGCAGTTATAGCCCGCGGTACGGAAATTTTATGAGTAGTAAAATCAAGCGTTACATTTCGCGTTAACTAAAAGTAACGCGTTACGTTACCTGTAACATTGAAATTATGTACGTATCTATGGATACGGCTGTTTATGTCTGACTGCATAGAGCATGGAAATTGTGAAAATAGAGTGGCATAGAGTAGATATGACAGTTGGCGTTGTAAAGTCAGCATTTGCAGTGTTTGTCCGTTCCTAAATTTGTTGAATCTTTTGATTTAATATGGCAAAACCTAATATTAAATACTCCAAATATTGCTTAGTGCTGAAATGTGAATCAACGCCTATTCGAACACCAGGAAAAGTATTTATTTCATTTCCGGTGGGATCGACGTTTAGCAGATTGTCACTTAATTACTGAATTTATAAACAATTTATATTTTGATGTAGTTGGGCATTTTCGAACATAAACCATCTGATAAATACACATTTGGTTATGAAACTGACATTCGCGTGTACCCTATTATCAAGTGATTGAAGTTAAAATAATTGTTCGTAAGGAGTAAACTCCAGTCGTGCGTCGGAGCTGACACACACAAGTTTTTTTTTAATTATTTATTTCCTATGTGAGGAAATAAAATACGTAGAGACATCCTGAAAACTAAATTTTAATTGCAAACGAACAGCAAAAGCAGAAAGCCAAATGTAATTTAACAAACAGACTTATAAAACTTGGGAGAAATGGGGCAGACGGATGCGACAGATCGTAACAAATGAGATTTATTTATAATTAATTCTAGAACAAGTATCGTACAAACAATACCGCGGTGAAGTTCGACGGTGCATCTGGTCGTCGCACTTGACACAGGAAAGTAGGGCTATGCAAGGACGCGTACTTGTCGCAGACAATAACAACACGGCGAAGGTGTGAACTCGATTTGAATATCAGATTAATACAACAGTGGCTACACTTCAAGAACTGATATTGACATAATTTTTAACAAAAACAAATTTGTTTTACTAATCGTAAGTAAACCTGAAAACGGCGGTAAATGAAATTCAAGTGCACATTTATTGACCAATCGGTGCACATATTTTGAAAGTTATTGGTTAAATAAAAATTCAGCCCACTGAAAGAACGAAAATTGATATACTCCAAAAAATGGACACCTATAATATTTGAATTAATTTATCCTGATAACAAGCCATCAATTTTATGTACAGATTATATTCGGCACTGTATTTTATATGAGGATTTTTACAGTCCAGAGCTTCAGCGGATAGGCGTCAATATGTTCGTCGTGTCCAATTTCATTCAAGTAAATTGTCAAGCCACTGAGATTTCCTTAAAAGATTTAAGGGCACCTAATACCATAATCAAGATTTATAGGGTGACAAGTGAAGTTCTTGTCTTTGAAATTGACAATAAAACCGGCACATTTAAATAAACGATTGTAAGAGAGAAATTTGCACACTACAATGGAATACAAAGTGTAAAAGTAGCCCTCACTTTCTGTTCTTTAATATACTCTTTGCATTCAACAAGCAGAATACATTTCTATAACTATATAACATGTTATTTTAAAATATAAATATTGGTCCATTATGTTTTTAATGTGAGTGTTCGTGAAAGATTGCAAAAAAAGTATCATAAACAATGGCGAAGTTCAAACATTTTTGATTTTAAAAAATATTTAAATTATTGTACTGTGGGTACACCTATACAATATATGCCCCATCAAGAATCGCATGAAAGTTCTTGACAGTCTGCTACTCTTCTGAAGCATTTATTAGGCCGGGTACAGACAGAGGCAACAAGTAGCAACTTTTGTCATTGGTGACCTGTTTCCCGAAACAAAGTTGCCACTTGTATCTACTTGT
The DNA here is from genome assembly GCA_963966045.1 of Xestobium rufovillosum. Lineage (NCBI taxonomy): Eukaryota > Metazoa > Arthropoda > Insecta > Coleoptera > Ptinidae > Xestobium > Xestobium rufovillosum. The sequence continues at coordinate 12,836,219 of OZ014494.1, forward strand.
TTCTAGTTGTTTCTGTCGCCAAATCAAATGTTTCCTAATATCGCGTGTTTCGCTCTAGAAGCGGTAAACTTCAAAAGAAAATAGGTATGTAACAGATGTCGACAAGTTGCGACTGTGTCTTTGGTTTGGACAGTTTGTCATCAGTGTGTATTGTGACATCCGTGACTTCTTCGTCACATATCACAAACATTACTGTGCTGTGTGGACACTAAGTTTCGTCATGTTTCATTTTATTTGGAACCTTAGTCGACTTGTTACTTTAATGTGGACACTAGGTTACCTCCTTTTGTGACACGAAACAGAAACAGTCGACAAAGTCGCAATGACATGTTGCCCCTTGTTGCCTCTGTCTATACACGGCATTAGATGCGTCGCCAGCGGTGTAGGGCTGGGCGCTTTTCTCGATATATCGATAAAGATATATCGAACAACGATATGTCTTTTAAAACATATCGATAATTTGATATATCTATATCCCGATATACAGATAATGCGATATATCAATAATTTGATTGGCGAACAACGATATGTCTTTTAATATATATCGATAATTTGATATATCGATATTCCGATATACAGATAATACGATATATCAATAATTTGATTGGCGGGAGGTTCCCTGGAGTATAGATGAATTTATTATGAATTAATTAGTGTTGGGATCACTCGAGTGAAAAATAACCTTTCATCCGGTTATTGGAATAATCTACAACATTCGGTTATTTGCTTTTCATTCGAGTGATAAATAACCGGTTTTTATTTCCACTTATCAGTGTTGTTAAGTTACAGCTATTCGCTTACAGCAGTAACTGTTGAGCGGTGCTAGTGACTAATATGAAACTACGATACCGGCAAGCAAGCGTGATCACTCGTTGCCATATACTGCATATACTGCTGCCGTTGTCGTCATAGATCATAGTTATTATTTAAGCTTGCTGTTTGGAAAATCAAAAATTATGAATGACAATCAACTAATAATTTTTTGAAGCAGTAGATTTTTTAAATAATAAATTTATATTCCAAGTAAATAATTGCATACTGCATATACTCAATATAATGGTATTTACCTATGTAATATAATTAACACAAAAAATAAATGAACTATTTTCTTGATAAATGCAAAAAGTCATAATAATACGATTTCAATCGACTAAACCGAACGTTTGACGAAGCGACACCGACTACTCGCAAGTCGCAACCTCTGGCGCAACCGTATACTATACGAGTCCCGAGAATTCATTCCTCATTCGAGTGATCACTCGAGTGATGATAAACCGGTTTTTCAAATCACTTGAATACTCAGTAGTCGGTTATTGAAATAAATCGGTTTTTCCCAACACTATAATTAATCGTGCGCCACTGACAGTTGCGTGCGTCCACCGAAAACCAATCCCGGTCGAGAGCTAGTGGATGAATAGTGGGGATTACTCAACTGCGCATCTCTGTTGCTCGCCATCGCGTCTGACGATTGCTGTAAGTATCTCAAAAACGATGTGTTTAAAATTCAATAAAATTTTAAATGTGCCTAGGTAAAAATCAGTTGCCTTTAAACGTGTCATTTTTTAAAAGATATTGACGTAAATGATACTGTCCTTTTTAAGAATAAACCCTTAAAAATCAGCACTTTCCCGATTTTTTTTCTTGTAAACACTACTTCCCTTGCTTAGATCTTTCAAAAGTGACGTGATTTAAAGGCACCAAATTTATATGTATCTTAAATGTTTTATTGAACATGAGCGTGCCGTTTTTGAGTTATTTGCATGCTTGTAAAACACTTGCTAACTTCTAAACTATTACCAATACTTATATCCAATTTTCCCTTTCTTACAATGACGTCGTGACCGTTTTTTGCTCGCGAGCTATTAACTTTATCGGGGCTATTTTGTACTGAGCTATTATGTCTGTAGGCTATTTAGTCTGGGGCTGTTTTGTTCGGGGCTATTTTGTCGGGACTGTTTTGCCGGGGCTGTTTTGTCGGGGCAGTTTTATCGGGGGCTATTTTGACGGGTCACGCTACTACTCTACAGGGTACAAGTTCGCCATTTTTTCTTCTTGGTTGTCGAACACTCCATTTTCAAAATGACGTACTATTGTTCTGCTTATTTAAATAACTTCATCTAATATGGTACCTTCTCAATTCTAATACCACGTGAGGTACCTAACGGACTACGAGACAAATTTTTTGGAAATAAAGTTCAACTCAATAGTAGACCCATATTTATGTACTATGGTGATGTGTGGGGGGAGGTGTTATAGATAGACATCTACTTAGCTTATGTTGTTTTCTTACACAAGAGCATAGTGGTAGTACCATGGCAATCAACAATAATTCTAAGAATATATCAAATACACGTTCGTATTACATGTCAGTTTCCTAACTGTCTGTCAGAAAAGCTCTAAGTAAGTTAATTCGCCAATTGAACACCTGTAGGAAGACTTATAAATATAGTACCTCTTAATGTCTAAAAAGAAACACGAAATACCTATCTTTAACCGTTCACCTGAAAGCTGAAATAGCTGAAACTCGATTTTTGTTCTTAGCTGTAAACTTTCCTGCTCTGTATTATATTAATTTACATCATGTAAAAAGTTTTTTTATATTTTAATTTTCACTCTTTTTATTTTATTTCTTTTGTAGGTCAATTCGTCTTTACTTGTTAATTATGAATTTCATTTCATGACGCAGCAATATGGTGGTAACGTAATAGAATACAAAATGGCAATGCGAAAACTCTTCAATCTTTAAAAAAAAGCGATTTTTCGAGGTATTACACTTTGCCAATTTTAACCTATTGCTGTGCACCGAATTCAGAAAGCATAGGTATGCAGACAAAATTTCTAGTCATTGTAGAGACTAGGCAAACTGCATGTTGCGCCACAACAGTAGCAAAATATGTTTACAATTTAAGTGACGGAATTGTTTTATCTTTGTTGTTTACACTTTCATAGATTGCAGAATTTTATTAACCTGACTGACAGGAAATCCATAACGTACTTTTTAAAAATCTCACGAAATAAAATTTATATTCCAAGTAGTCCTTTCAATTATTTCAATTCATAAAACCTATCTAGTCCTGCTATCACGCTGTTTATAAAAGATATAACACTTGAAAAGGAAAATGAAAACACGTCTCTATTAACAGAAATATCGAAAACTTCATCTGATACTTCATATTGCTTGCAGTACTGGACTAGTTCTTAATAATATCTCCGACGTAGTCTTCAGTTTTATACAGAGTGTTTCGAAATTCGACCACGAAATTTTAAGAGCAGACCATCAGAGAGGAGCTATGGTCGTTTGAAGATGGAGGGTTGCAAGAAGTTTTTCTACAGTAAAACATTTACATAAAATAGTACAGCAGCAAATCGTTACTGTATTTTTTTTTTTTTAATTTTAATGCATTTTTAATTTCTTTTAATGCCGCATTCAATTTTAACCACTTTAAGTGCCTTAAAATTTTTGGCTATTAAATAGTTTTCACTTTGTTCATTTTCCTTTCTTCTTCATTCTTCCTAGAATAATTCATAGTTATCCTTAAGATTAACATACCAAATAATTGATTACAGTAGTGTCTACTAATATATGGATTACTCAACAAGCTGTGTGCGCTGTATCTACCATAATCAATTTCAATTTGAGATAATAAACATCAAACGCTAATTCAATATTGCAATAGTATTTATATTTAGATCAAATACCTCAATAGTAATTGACAATGCTCAGCTTATTAATCGTGTTTCGTTATCTCAAATTTAAAAATGCATTACCAACTTAAGTTGACGATTAAGACTAAATAATAAAACGAATAAAAACTATTCTTCCGCTAGTAGGTTCAATAATACATTCATTGAGAAGAAACTATTATTTGAAAATAATTTTTTCAACTGCTTCTATCTCATGTATGTAGGTATTTTATAAAATCCTTTTTGTGTATCAGATAAAAAGAAATTTCAAAATTTGTATAAACAACTTTACAGAGACAAAGGATTAAACATATAATAATGGCTGGAAGAATGATTATTTTTAGACTCTAAAACCCCTACTGAAGGGTTGCGTAAAGTGTAGTTATTTCCACTGATGTTAGAGCGAAGAAGCCAGTATATATAAGCCAATTAAGAACCAGCTGACCTATAACAAGTGGAAAGCAATGTAGCTCTGATTAAAAATATCAGGAACTTTATAAATTTGTTTTTCCTGTTTTCTATTGTTGAACTATTCCTATAAATTTACCTACATGTTCATTAATATTATTAAATATCATGCTCTCTCCCTCGCCATACAACCACTCTAAAGCAGATAAGGGTAAGAAGGTTGTTATATTGGACAAATGTAGCTATTACCAAAGAGTAAATAACTTAAAAGAGAACGGTCCATAATAAATTATGTAAAAGTTAACAAATAAATAAATAAAACTGTCAGCCAAGGGCGCTCAGGCTCCTCCTTCGCGATCTTATTGACAGACAGATTTATTCGTCAAATTGCCTGGCAACAAAATTTCGTTCAAAACAGAATGGCATATACCTACAGGGTGTTTCGAAACAATATACAGATTTTTCTAGAGACGATAGAGTAGGCAGAAACGAACATTTTTTGTCCATAAACTCATGTCCTCCTGGGTTTCGTTAAGGTTCCAGGAGACTAGAAACATTTTTTACTCGCAGCTCGCGATTTAGTAGACGGAATGTATCCAGGGCGTTGGATTGGTCGGAGTGGACCTGTAGGCTGGCCTCCACGCTCTCCGGATCTCAACCTCATAGATTTTTTTCTATGAGGGCGTCGGTCTAAGAGACACCCGTAGAAAATGTTGAAGACCTTGTAGCAAGAATAGCAGTCGGGGCTGCAATAGTACGAGACAACCGAAACATTATTTGTTGATGTTCACGAATCGCTATCCAGACACCTCGAACTTTGTAACCGTTAAAATGGTAGACAATTTGAACATTATTTGTAAATTTATTTTTCTATTAATTTTTTCTTAATTATTATTGCGTTCTCTGATTTGGAGTTCACCTCATAAGCAAAACTGCAGATTATTAGTATAAAATTATTATTATTATAAAACGGCAGGAAAACTATATCTGAACACCTCTTGATTATTTGAATGCAATTTGGGACAATTATTATTATTTATTTGTAAATTCGTCTGGCTGCCTATGCTATTAGGGCTATAATTGAGAATGTTTCTTGCCTCCTAGAACCTTAACTAAACCCAGAGGCGGACATGAGTTTATTGACAAAAAATGTTCGCTTTTTCCTACTCTATCGTCTTTAAAAAAATCTGTATATTGTTTAGAAACACCCTGTAGATTAATTGGGAAACGAAAATTTAAAATGCGTTTGCGAAATTCCACCACTTTAAATGGAGATAACAAAATTACTAAATTTATAAAAATACCATAGGTATGTACCGCAAATAACTAGAGGTATGAATACGATTTTCGGGGAAGTAAGCTTCAAAGTGGTTCGCACTTCTAGCAAAAATTTACAAAATCCACTTGGAAATGTGAAGGAACCCATTCATAAAGCAAGAATTTAAGAAATAGCATGCAGAAATTGCGACAAAAGATATATTGGACAGTCAACTCGGTCTATTTTAACTCGCTTTAAGGAGCATCAAGCTCATTACGACCGTACAGATAATTCCAATAGGGCCTCGCACGCATTGGATACGGGTCATAAATTCAATATCAATAATTATTTAAGACCATCAATAAATACCTGCCTTGTTACCCTTAAGTTCTACGAAACTAAAATTGCATTATTCTTGTTTTTCAATAGTAATAAACCCTATTTATCGATTCATTTTATGTGTCTATGTTCGGGTAGAAGAGAGGTATTTAAAACAACATAGTGTAAGTTTTAAATTTAGGTTAATCTTCAACTCCTGAGGATGCTCACGTTGTCAGCGAAACACGTGTCGAGTTTAATTACTATGTCACTCTCTTTTGCCGCTAGAGGGTTAAGTTATTAAGAATTCATACTACATATTTTTGTTCCATAAATTGCAACACCATTGTTCGACGTTTCAAATTTCAAACATTTATTTTATTCGTGGCATTAATAATTTAGCAATAGCTGCCTTTAAAATAATTACGATATAAGCAACACATGACCATTATCAAATAAACGAACCAAGAATAAATAACAATCTGGCGCCTCCGCCAATTTGACTAAACACTCTCGAAAAATATATTTTCTACGAAAAGCTATAGAAAGATTGCCAACAAATGCAATGGCTATAACATGAAGCAAGAAGAAAATGATCTGGTTGCCAGACTATCTCGTATGTACATTGTACAGGCTGATTCAAATTTGATGGCAACCAGTTGGATTTCGCTTATTTGGAAAGATATGGAGTAGGTTTTATTTCGGCACTGTTGCATAGTTTGGTGCTCATGATTGTGCTGTTCGGAAATTTGATTAATCTCGAAAGGTATACGAGTTACTGCCAAAAATAAAAAAATGTTTTTATCGGATTGCCATTTGACTAGCGCATCGAAAAGATACCTTCTTTCCAGACAAGCTGAGTAAATGATTTTTGTAGCTTCTTTAAAGGTTTTTGTTGCAGCTATCCGAATGTCGTTTTTTTAATAAGTTACAAATACGCCAATACACCCTCGTAACACCAATCCACCCTTCAGTTTTAAAACAACTTTGTTGGATTGAGAAAGCACAATACTTATTACAAGTAAACACGGAACCCCATCTAATAAATTATACGCAGACAGTCTCAGGGTTTCCCGCAAATTGGAGATTTGCAACAAAGCCAAATATCCGACTTTGATGGGGATTTAAAAAACTCGAGTTAATTAACAATTTACGTTACAATGCGCAAGGCAAGATGTAACATGGCGAAAAAGCGCTTCATGTTCAACAGTTGCAGTGTTTTATTCTGTCTGTGCGGTACAGGGAAACTTTTGAAAATTTTCTAAATTCTTAAATAAACATATTAATTTGAGTGGATGGAGAAATAACTACGTTGAGCTCTAGTCGTGGTGGTCACAGAAATAAGCGAAATAGTAAAACGGAAGTACTTAAAATAAAATTAAGTGAAGGGGACGAGATGGCAGAAAAATTATATGCATATGAAGGTTGTTTGGGAGTATTGCACGGCTGGCGGGACATTTTCAGAGAACGTTTGCAGACTTGGAAAGAAAGCAATGCACTCGGTTTCGTGGACTACTTGAAAAATCTGTTGAATCGAACGGGCCCCAGGAATAATTCTGATGGCGTTAATTACGAGGATTATTCTCATATTTACAGGTAGAGCATTGTTTGTCAATACAACTATATTTAGTAAGTCCTCCTAAGATGATTCGTTTATTGATATTATTCACAAGATAGATTCAACATTGTGTGGTGGATATTCTCTTATGTGTAAAGCTTCGTCCAATCTAATAAGCATGAAGAATAAAAAGAAGCGCCTTTTAAAATAATCATACGTAACTTATTTATTATTAAATTAAATTCTATTATCTTAAATGGCTGACATGTTTTTGGCTTATGTACAATAATCAACAACATTTTATTTCCCAGAATATACAAGCATGAAATTATTCTTGTTCCAACTATATGACTATCCACAGTTAAAATATTGTGACTGTATTCTATTTTCGATTTTTACATAACTAATAAGACATTTTCAGTCACCTTTTGCAAGAAATTATATTATCGAACATAGCAATGGAAAGAGTTTAGGTATCTATCTATATAAAACTTTTCCTGTAACAATCATTAATTGGAAACCTCACAATTTTAATGAAATTAGTCAAGTTTCCTCGTTCCCCTAGTGCCTAGTTCAAACTGCTCAGTTTCCTTTTATAAGACACTATATTATTTACCTATATAGGATGTTAAGGTGTTTCATCAATTTGGGAACTGATAGATTATTAATAATGAAATTAGGTTATAGGGCAATCATTGCTTTCTAAGCGTGCTTTTAATCTTATTCCGATAACAATTTTATATTTTTAAATTTGTATTTTATTTTTCATAAAATTTGCTTTTTACTAGTTATACTCTTAGTATACAGGGTGTTTTTTAAGCGTCCGCGGAAGATTATGCCTAAATGACGAAAAATATCAAGAAAACATTTTAACTAACCTCACCTCATTTTTTACGCTCTATAATCTAAAAATGTTTTTACTTATACCAGGTTAGTCCAAATAGTTGGAATGATGCTCAACTTTGTTTTTTCTTATGGAATGTGCATTATTTAATTTTTTACTTGATTGAGAACAATATTTTAATAGCACTTTCATAACATAATATTATAGTAATTTTCTTTCTTTTTTGAGATAAAATTATTTTTCTCGATATTTTGGCAGTTATATCATACATTTTAAAAATTCATATTTCTGCACTGGTTGAAGATGAAGTAATGATATTTTTAACAGCGGTCCTCATGATAATCATGATTAACACTGTTTGCTCAAATTTTGTATAAAATATACGAGGAGCATTCAAAAATTTATCATATGAAAGCGACAAAACACCAGAAAAAAGTCAGCTTTTTCAAATGACATGGTATATTTTTTATTACTCCATTTGAAAGAGCGGAAAATTTCACATGGGCTGACCCAATAAAACAATATTGTTACATAACTATAATTTTTAAATATTTACAATATTAAAATTTTCACTTCAAAAATCAAAAATAAAGTAGCTTTGGAATGTCTACAGTTTTGTTGTTGTTTTACTATAGGGTTTTATATTCTGTGGCTGTATTTTTACAAGGCTAACTTTATTTTTGATTTTTGAAATGAAAATTTCAATATTGTAAATATTTAAAAATTATGCTCATGGAACAATATTGTTTTATTAGGTGAGCCCAAGCGAAATTTTTTGCTCTTTCCATTGGAGCAATAAAAAATATACCGTGTCATTTGAAAAAACTGACTTCTTGATGGTTTTCTCTGATTTTTATTTGATAAATTATTGAATGCTCCTCGTATATTTTATACAAAATTTGAGCAAACAGTGTTAATCATGATTATCATGAGGACCGCTGTCAAAAATATCATTATTCCATCTTCAACCAGTGCAGAAATATGAATTTTTAAAATGTATGATGTAACTGTCAAAATATCGAGAAAAAAAATAATATCTCAAAAAAGAAAGAAAATTACTATAATATTATGTTAAGAAAGTGCCATTAAAATATTGTTCTGAATCAAGTAAAAAATTAAATAATGCACATTCCATAAGAAAAAACAAAGTTGACCATCATTCCAACTATTTGGACTAGCCTGGTATAAGTAAAAACATTTTTAGATTATAGAGCGTAAAAAATGAGGTGGGGTTAGTTAAAATATTTTCTTTATATTTTTCGTCATTTAGGCATAATCTTCCGCGGACGCTTAAAAAACACACCCTGTATAATGGTAGGTCATCAAAGATTTTCAAATCAGAGGTGCTAGCGATAACGCTTTCATGCCAATAAGATCGTTACCTACGATCGAAAAATGACCGCTCCAATTTTGTGAATACTTTTTTTGAAATAAACGTTAATTTCTTTTTCTGAACGAACATAATTAAATACTGTACACAACAGAAAAATAATAAATAAATAAATATCCTGAAATATATGAAAATTTAGAACAATGACCAAAATTATAACCTGCTTAAAGAACAAATTGATTAAATACGCTCTAGGCGGGTTGCCGAGGGGAGTTAAACTCATCGCTGCATGTCACCATTGAGTTGACATGCTGTTTTTGATACGGCCGCCCTCCCAAAAGCAAACAGATACAAATAAGTTTAAAAATATCCTTGAGAATGAGTCTAAACAAGAGTTAAAAGGCTTTGATAAGTTCGTGACGTTCCCAGGATTTACCGGTCAAGAGTAGCTAAAACTGGCACTATCGTATCACAGAAACATCAGTTTAAAAGTTAGATAGTATATGTCCAAGATAAATAATATAAACAAGATTTAATAACTATATATGTATCAATTACCTAGAGTTTAGTTGATTTTTTAGTATTGAAAATACTTCTGGGCTCGCGTATATGGGACTCATCTTACGAAATATGTATAGACATGCGACAGATTCTGTTGGCGGCGCGCGCAGTCGAGGCCGCTAATAAATTGGATGGAGAGCGCTGGCCAGATCGCATCGCCAGATGTAAATTAAGGTACGGCGAGTGCGAGTACCGTTTAAGAGGGATATCGCGTTGCAATAAAAGTCCAAATTGTACAAAACTGATGCGTTAATATTTTGTTACGTATTGCGTCAGTTTGACTATGTGCCTTGTGCTTGTCACAAATCATTTATTTTATTGTATCAATAATATACCACTTTGAAACGGCACAGATCACTTTTGTTGGACATCTTAGAAACCGAGCAGTTGTGTCGGTATTTTCAATACGCCTATGATACTTGCGTAAGATGCGAGGTCTGTGAATTTTTATATTTTTCGTTTTATTTACAATAAATTACAAATATTTATTGAAATCTAGCTATTATTATAATAAATAATTTGGGTCGCAAATGTTTACAGAATACTGTCGATCAACGAACAAATCGAACAACTACTCCTCAAGTCCGCTAGTTATAGAATTATAGAACTAAGTCCAAATGTTTTGTAATGTACTACGAAGTATCAGAATGCTACATCAGCTAAACTGGCATTGAAATATGTATTCATAACTCTCTACATATCACCTATAGAGGGTGATTCAAATTCGAAGGCAACCATTGAGATCTGGCTTATTTGAAATTATAGAGAGTAGGTTTAAATTTGGTACTTTTTTAGAATTTGGTGCTCATTATTATACCGATTGACTTGAATTACGTACTGGTCTGAATCTGAATTCTGAATGTTATGTTTATGCAAGATAGTTATTTTATATCTTACGCCGAAGGTTCATCATACGGGGTGGAGTTCTGGGGCGGTTCGTCGGAGGCTAGGTCTTCATTTATTCTTCAAAAAAGATGCATACGCTTGCTGTGTGGTTTAGGTGGCAGGGAATCGTGTAGAGATTATTTTAAAAGGCTAAACATTCAAACTATTACAAATTTACATTTCTACTACTTATCGTAGGGGACCTCTCTGTTCAGGGATAAAAATCTTTAATCACCTTCCGACACTTGTCACGGTTGCACCAACCCTTTTACAGTTTAAAAAGAGATTAAAAAGCTTCCTGAAGGAAAATTCGTTTTACAGCGTGGAAGAATTCTTCATACACCCACATACAAGTTAACAAAAGAAATAAAAAAAAACTAAATAAAATAAAATAAAATTTGAATTATATACCTACTAAATAATGGATGGTTTTCCCAAGCGCATGCAAGGTGCTCTGTGATGTGCGACATGTCTACGTATGATATCAAGTTGTGGTATTGTACCCTTGTTATATGTCTCCGCATCATAATCTGGGAAATAAAGCTTTTCTTTCTTTCTTTCTTTCTATAGTATTTACAAATATACACATGAAAAGAATTTCGCTGCGGTGGTTTCTTGGCCAAAGCGTTCCAGATAGCTAAACTGGGTCAGCAGTGTTCCAGGAGCGTAGAGCTGCCACAATTTCATTGGTTTACACAACTCTTCCATATTATATAGAATTTTTTAGAACATCAGAGTAGCTACAATGAGAAAAAAAGTAAAAATTCTCGAAAAGTCGTTTAATCAGGCTTTCCTGTAAAGGACATACCTACGAGTAGGTATTTGCTTAAATTACAACAAGCTGTGGGCGAGCTTGCTATTATCAAATCCTAGCTGTGATGTTGAGTAGTATAGATTTTACACATATCCCAATATATCCTAACAAACGTTTTTTCTTCTTTTTCAGAAAGAAAACAAGAAAGGAATTAGTCCGAGTTTCGGCGGCAGTAATGGGAATAGAGTTTTCCTACGCTGCTGAAACAGCTTTTGTAACACCAACGTTACTTAAAATTGGGGTAGAACATAAACATATGACTCTAGTTTGGGCACTCTCACCGCTTATTGGCTTCTTTCTGACTCCTATACTTGGATCCCTAAGCGATCGCTGTTCTTTAAATTTAGGTCGTAGAAGACCTTTTATAATTTTCATGTCCATCGGAGTTCTCTTAGGTGATATTCAAATTTTCTTCAGTACCAAAAAGTTCTATGTACTTTTTAGGCTTAATACTCATCCCAAATGGTGAACGTCTGGGTTATGCAATGGGAGACCCGAAGTCGTTCAATACAACTTTTAGCCAGAGTATTTCTCAGCACAGAACTACTGCTATTGACACAGATTTGTCTAATTCCACTTCTTTATACGGTCAAACGCCAGAAAAATATAATTTTCATCCATGGGGAATATTTTTCACAATTTTGGGGACGGTTTTGCTTGATGCAGATGCAGATGCTTGCCAGAGCCCCGCACGTGCTTATCTTCTTGACGTAACTCTATTAGGTAAGTATAAAGTATCTTCATTGTAAATTGAAATTTGTTTGTGTATAAGTTGTTTTCTAGATGACCATGCACGTGGTCTAAGCACGTTTACAGTGATGGCTGGCTTAGGAGGATTTTTGGGTTATGCTTTAGGGGGAATAAATTGGGATATTACTTATATAGGTGAGTATTGAAAGAACTTTAGTAGTGATGATAACGTTAATAACATTTTACTCGATTAGTTTTCAAACACCTAATGCAACCAGACGCTTTTGGTAGAATAATCCCACATTTTAGTGGTCTGTCCCGCTGTCGCTGTCCCAGAAATTTCTTCCACTTTCTTCTTTTAGGCAAACTCCTGGGTGGGCATGTACGCGCTGTATTTAGTCTGATAACAGTCATATTCATTATTTGTGTTTCGTATACCATTACAAGTTTCAAAGAGATGCCCCTACAACTTGTAGAAATGAGAACAGACATGGAATGGCCTGAACCAGACGCCAAGAAGGATTATCTTCCAGAAACTGAAAATACTGATGTAAACCACGGTACATATGGTTCCTTCAATTCAAAGGTACCAAAGCACTATTCTATTTTTTTGTTCCTCGCAAAAATATTTCGAAACTTCAAACTAAAAATATCAAATGAAAAACTGCACATACATTGTTGTTTAATTCGATTTAGCTATTGCAGAATGAACAAGAAATTGAAGGTTGCAAGGACTCGGAATATCACCAAATCAGTTCGGAAAACTATTTAGAAAAACCAAGAGCAAGCATAGTTCCTTCACCAGATGCATCTTTAATGTTGTACTTGAAGAGTATAATATACATGCCCAAGTCTATTCGAATCTTATGCTTGACAAATTTGTTTTGCTGGATGGCTCACGTTTGTTATTCTTTGTATTTTACGGATTTCGTTGGAGAAGCTGTTTTTGGAGGAAATCCGACGGTAAGGACTGTTATTTTACTCCCACAAGAATTTTTATTACTTCATCGGGCCCTTTCAAGTATGCCGTATGGGCACAGAATATTATCTTCAGAAACCACATTCTTTTAAGTTTTCCAATTATTTTAGAAATATAATGATCCACAATATTTTAGGCTGAAGATGGTAGCAGTGCTAGAGAACGGTATGAAGAAGGTGTGAGATTTGGGTGCTGGGGGATGTCCATGTACTCACTATCATGTGCCTGCTACTCCCTCATTATAGAAAAACTCATATCCAAGTACAAGTAAGTAGATAATATTGTCTACATATGCTTTCTTCAATTAACCGAATAATGTATGCTATCCCACCCTTTCAAATTCCTCTCTTCATGACAGTCTTCTTGACTTTCTTTTCTCAGAATTTCCCTAAAATATTTTTCCCACTCGCTGTGGGATATGCATCGATATGAACTCCAAGTAAAAGTGTCTAATGATCCGATTCTAAATTCTGTCACAGTGTGTGCTGACCAATTTGTGAACAAGTAAACAAACCAAACAATGCTAAGGAGGAAGAATATTGTCCAAAACGGTCATTTACATCTTGGAATAATTTCAGGGCGATGCGTGTCTACGTTGGAGGTCTTTTAGTATACTCAAGCGGAATGTTATTGATGGGTCTGACCAAACACAAAGTTGGTGTAATCGTTTTCAGTTGGACCGCTGGTGTAATGTATTCTACACTTTTTACGATGCCGTATTTACTCATTGCACATTATCATGCCACGGGAACGGTAAGTGTGCAGAACTAGTTAAGACATGAAATATGACAATTTCGATATTTAGACCACCCAACGATGCGGGGAAATAAACAGGCGTTATTGATATGTTGTGGATTTAACGGAAACCAGTAAACTAATTCGTTCAATCTCAAAATCAGTTTTTGTTTATCAGTGTTCAAAATTTTCTAACCGTCGTAATTAGGCAACTACATAAAAGAACCCTGAGAAATTGATTAGGTACAGCTGAAAATCATAAGAAAGAAGTGAAAATAGTAATATTATATTTTGGTCATAGTTTTTTGACTTTTGACGTTTTTTGCGATATACAGGGTGATTTTTGAACGTCCATTAGAAGTATCTAGAGAACTAAAAAAGATATTGATTTTAAATTTTAGTTGTGGCCATAATCGGGTCGGATCTATTTAATGAAAATATTTTCAAAATGGTGATATTTCCGGGAATACCGGAAGCTGACACCAACTTTGTTACCTTAAATGGAATGCTACCATTTTTATTTTTCTTTTTAGATTCCACTGAAAATTTTAATGTTCATTTAGTTCATGTATAAAATTAATATTTTCGGAGATATATTTTTTTCGAATATTTTGACAGCTATGTAATGTAAAAGTATATTACGTAACGAGCATGGACACTATTTGAGAGCAGTAGTCTTACTCTAAAATCTCTTCTCCAGAAGTCTCCAGCTTCTGGTCATCGACTTCACTAATACCTACCAAGTCTAATGCTTACCTATCCAACTCAATTTTCTAATTTTCTAACTTTCCTACTTGTTTCATTCTTCTAACATCCCACGCTCCGACTCGTGATATGTTACACTTATCATTGCTGATGACTCCCCCCTAAGCAGTCCCCGCCCGGAGATCCGAATGTGGGACTATTTTACCTCCGGAATATTTTACTCCAGAAAATTAAAAGTACGCTGCACTAGGGATAGAATAATGTGGTGATTTCCCGTTGCCTTCCACATCGCAGTAGTGTGTATCACAGTGCCATACCGACCCTCACGATCTCTGCCACTATGATTACTGAAAGAGCTGCTGCCCCCTTTCAGGGACTTGATTTAGTCTGTCTTTTCGAATAAAAACCCCTAAAATATGGTTAAACCTATGATTCGGCGCTCTTTAGATCATTGAAGAACACAAGCCATCTCACCCGTTCCAGTATTACTAGAACTGCGTCAAGGTACAAGTCCGTTGGGATAGTCAAAACCATTAGCCATCGTAAACTTGTGGAATATCCGAGATTTATATGAAACAAATAGATCTATTCCAGTCTAAAAATCACGTTGTCACATCTGAATTTTTGTATTGTTTTGCATCAAATTTTCACCACTTCCGACGAAGAAAATGTCTGTCTTCAAATATTTGAAATAATAAGCAAGTATCGGAGCACTTTTACTATATCACCTACCCATATAATTCGAACTAGTTATTGATAGTTTTCCGAACGAAGCTCTAGTTGTTTTGAACGCGATGTATAGGTATTCGTTAAGAATTGTTTTAGGACATTTACTTATAAGAATTTTTCGTTCTGTATTGGGACCCTTTACCTCCCATTTCAGTTTATTTCACTCATTATGATCCGTCGAAATATTCTTCATGAATTTTCTTTGCTTTATTTAAACTAGTTAGCTGTATAAGTATACCAGACAGGTGAGATTCCAGAAGATTACAAACGGTACATCGTAGTCGCTTTGCCAAAAAGGAGAGGCGCAGACAGGTGTGAAAATTTTAGGACGATCGGTTTAACTTCCCATGTGTCAAAAATTTTCACTAGAATTGTGCAAAGAAGGATGGAGAAAAGTTAGGAAGAAATATTAGATCAGTTCGGATTTAGCTTTACGAGTAATTATAGGGACAGAAGAATAATACATAATCTCTACAAAAAGCAAATGGCAGTTATAGAATTTGAGCAGGAACGAAGAGAAGTAGATATCCGAAATGGAGTAGGACAGTGATGTGCGTTGTCACTTCTAGTTTTCAACTTATATATCGAAGATGCGATTAATATTGTGAAGGACGGAACAGGACCAAACTATTAACAAGCTCAGATTCGCGAAGGATATAGCAGTGTTAGCATCCAGCAAAGAAGAATTAGAATGACGTTGAACGAAATGAAAACATTTTTGACACGGGGCTACGGCATGAAGAAGAAAACCAACATTTTGGTATCTATGTAGAGAGCGTGAAAACTGAAACTAAAAATACAAGTAAGAAATAGGAAATGAGAAGATAGGGGAAGTTGGGGATTTCTACTATTTAGGAATCAAATAACTCGCGATGATAGCACTAGAAACATAAAACAAAGAATATCGCAGGACCGAGTTGCGTTTAACAAAAAGAAACAACTGTTATGCTCGGGAACGGTTAATGTAGAAACTCGGAAGAGATGTATTGAGTGCGGCACTGTACGGGTGCGAAACTTGGACAATAAGAGAAGCAAATCGAAAAAAATAGAAGCGTTTGAAAGGTGGTGCTACAGATGCATGATGAAGATTAGAATACTGCTCTCAAATAGTTGAGGATGTAGGATGTTCTACTTTTAGTGAAATGTGTATGCTAGCTCAGGATAGGAAAGGATAGAGGTACGCGTCCAACCAGTCTTCGAACTGAGAACTTTATGTTGTTGATGATTGATGAATAATAGAAATCTTTTATTCAGAACAATTTGGAGTTCAGAAATACATAGGTAATCCACATTCGTCAGCATTTGATGAAATGGGAATTTCGAAATATGATGCAATAATTTATTTTAAGGCGTAAGTGGGCATTGTATAATTAGTACCTACATAAAAACTGACAACTTATCTTCAGGAAGTATACACTTGACTTACAAGTTCAAAATTATCATTTCTTCAGACACCTGTCCCCTCTCACCTACTTGTTTAATAAGAGATAAAATTATTAATCTTAAACAAAACAGGGCAAAAGTATCGTAGTCATAGAGAAGAAATATTATAATTTCAGGCTTATACTCGTCGCGAGTTGAACATGTTTAATTACAAGATGTACGAAAAATGCGACGACGCGCAACTGGGACTCGAACCCAGGTTTCTCACTTTCCGAGCAGGAATTAAGAGGGGCTGCTGTGCGAGAGATGATATGTGGCCCGCAGTAGTTTAGTGATCAGAACGCCTGCCCGGAAAGTGGAAAACCTGGGTTCGAATCCCAGTTGCGTGCCGTCACATTTTTCATACAGCTTCTAATTAAACGCAGTCATAGAGAAGGCTTATTTTCACTATTTTTCCTACCTAGGTATATTATTGCTCTTGTGTCGAGTTTAATTGATGTGTCCTGTTTTGGCGTATGCAGTATAAATTTATAAAGAATTCATAGTGAATTTACGCCACAATTTTTATTCAATCACTACGCTGTTTGATAACGTTTATGGTGATATCACCGATTCGACGCTTTCAAACTTTTATTTTCTTATCTTAGAATTTTTACTGGAGTGTTTTTTCTTTAGAAATCTTATTTTGTTCAAATTTTTCCACTGCAGTTTATTCTTTTTTATCGTGCAATTCATAAATGTTACTTATCAAAAAATGCAGGCGATAATCAAAATTAAATTTTGAATCAAATGCATTACATGCGTCATAATGCTTGAATTTTGATGTCCTGCATTATTCGATTACATGGCAAGTAGCTATGTTGCGAATATCAAAATCAAACTCTCGAGTTCAAATTTTGAACGTTTTGAACAATTTCATTACTGGATTGTTGTAAACATCATGTCCCAAAATTCAACCACGGCATGAATTCAAGCAAATCAAGCTTGTCACAGATTACAACGAATTTGTACAAATGCAAACGTTCTTTTAAAAACTAGGTACTTGAAATATATTACTTACTTGTATTCATTTATTTATGGCATTTTTGCTATTAAGGACGCGTACATCGTATATTTAAAAGTGAAAACAGGCACAAATTACATAAATAGCTTTCCTACTTGTTTGCCAACAGTATTAGTTAGCTACGAAAAATTTCCATTGAAACTTACATCCACTTTAATCTAGTATAATCTTATTTTTTTAGTTTGCAATAACGTCTGAAGGTGAAGTCAGAATTGGAGGGCAGATCAGAGGTCTCGGGACTGATGTAGCCATCGTCTCAAGTATGGTGTTCTTAGCCCAGTTCATCTTGTCATTGTGCATGGGCAGCATAGTCACTTTATCAGGAACAACTGCAGCTGTTGTAGTAGTGGCCAGTATTTTGGCGTTTTGCGGGGCAATTTCCGCCACACAAGTGCTGTATTTGAATCTCTAGTTAATATTATCTAACTTGCATGTGCATGCCAAAGGATATGTAAATGTTGTCTATAAAAGTGTATTTATTCACTATTTATTCCCATGAAATGCATACGTATATAGATATGTGAAATAAAGTATCATTATTACTCTAGTTTCTTGACCTTCATTACCAAACGTTCTCTATTTAGGAATGGCTTTTTGTTTTCTTCAAAATCGTACGTCGGTACGCGCGATGAGTTCAAGAAAGAGGCGAAGAAATTAATGTTGGGGACGTAGGGGCAGACCAAAGTCTCTACACAGACTTTGAGGACACACTAGATATTTTTAAAATCAAAGTAAAATTTAATCAAACGGTTGTCACATCTTCTTCATAGAAACTCCTTCGTGTTCTTGGCCGGTTCCTTTCGATAACGAGTCAACCTGGGGGCCAGGCAGAATGCTTTATATTTCCTTCTAGGAACTACTTCACTGAAGATGCTGAATGAGCTGGAACATTGAAGGATGGGGCCATTCTTCAACAAGTTTGGCCCATTTCTTCTGAAGGAACTTGTTTAAGAATAGAACTTGGTAGTTTGACAATTTGAAACCAACTCTTTCAAAATTACATCCTCAACGTCAAGAAAACAGTTACTATACCCTCAAATTTGGAAATTCTTGCTTCACGCGTAGTAATGTCGATGATTTCCACTGAATTGACTATCTTTTCGTTTCGGACTCGTACTGAAGTATCCCAATTTCATCACCAGTGATAAAACGCAGCCAGTTTTTACTCAGAAATTGTTCGTCTAAAAATGTGTAACCGCTTATAACTACGCACGGAGTACTAATTATAAACAAAATTGGCAGGTTCTACTAATATGTATAATTAAGTAAGTACTAAAACAGTGCTCATGAATGAAAATTATTAGACATGATCAATACATTAAATAGCAAACAACTCCTTCATTGCTTACATGCTTAACACACTGACCATCATTTTCGTCTTCGTACTCAACAATAGGCGGATAAAACTCGATCACTACATTTTTGTCCGACCATGTCACTAAAGAATTAACACTGCCTTTGGCCATTTTGTTGTATGTATACAGACAACTAAAATTAAAGTAAGTAGATGCTAAATACCGTGCCAAGACGTACATTTCAAACCGCTAGCCAATGTTTTCAGGTAGATGGCTCCTCCACGTGCCGCAAATTTTTCTCAAGGTATTGCTTTTCTAGTGCTATATTATTTACTGGATAAGATTTTAGAAACCGAGAAAGGAATATATGGAAGATAAATTATAATTCCTTAACCTCAACTTATTTTATAGACCACAGGAATTTTGTAAGAACAGTGTTTCGGAAAAAATCTCAATATAAAAATTATTTTGGCAGCCAGTATTTCCGATGGCATGCTAAACTTTAGCTTTTACAATTCTCTCAGTTATTTCTGCTGCCTGCATACTTCTTTCATCTAACATTACACATAAGTATTAGAGCGTTATTATTTAATATACCCAAATTAGGAAAAAGAACTATTTAAATTATAGCATACTTATTAGTCAGTTATTGAAGGGCAACTTCTTATTGCGCAGTATACGTAAAAACGTTCAACAATTAAACGAAAATGCGACACCAAAGGGGTGGGGATGGAGTCAGTGGTAGGGCGCCCGCTGTGCCACGATTCTAACGAAAACGAATGGGGATAGCCGAAGCCACGATGACTTCGGGATAGCATACATAGATTAGATGTATGATAGCATACATGGTGAGTCGAAGCTCTAGTTACTGCCTCACTGCCTCAGATGGGTATCAAAAGTTTAACATCTACCGCGCGGAGTTTCACACATTTTTTTAATAAAACCAATGCATTAAATACAAAGGAACATATTTTCTTAAAATATTCGTAAAACATAAAAAAGTTATGGGCAAATTCGTAATGATTGAAATATATACGAAACTGCAGAGAAAGCCATTGTTGTATCATTTATTGCTCTGCTGTCTGTAAATTAACTTTGAAACATGAAAAATAGTAGGTATTTTTTGCATCAAGAGTGAAAAATGAAAAATTAAGCGTGAGTTGGAAAGTTTCGGGTCGAGGTGAAGTCGCGGCCCGAAAAAACTCGAACATCTTAGAAGCAGTCGTATGAAATAGTAGTTTATGAATCATGAATCAAGAGCGGAAAATGAAGTATCAAGCAAAATAATTAGCTTTTTTGCTAATACCTGCACCAAAAATGCGTAAGTACATATAGGATGTTACAAAAAAGTAGGTCAAGCCGTTAGCCACAGATTATCTGGTCGAAAATAATGGGACTTTCCTTAAGTATGTCATTTTTCATTTACGCTTCTTTCTTTGAAGATATGGGGTGTTAAAGTTAAAATTTTAAAAACTCTTTTTATGTATAACTCCTTTGTTTTTACGAGATTCAGTTGAAATTTTGTACAACATTTTTTCAAATACCGACACAATGTTTGTATAATTTTGACAAAATAAAATCCATGCTCGAACGTAGGAGGGGGGTTGTAATACCCAGTGACCCCCCAACTTTTTCCCTGCGCACGTCATTGGTTAAAAGGTATTGTTTGTTACACCAAACGTTAATTCCTTTTATTTTTTTCACTCTTGTAAAATTTTGGTTTAGGGCTTTGTTTACGAGATGTTGCAACTCTTTTTGCTTTGTGTTGTTGATCCACTCGCTGTTGTTTAAATCTTCCAGTTTTTCTTAGATGACGAACTAAGCTCGGGAAAAATGTCCTTGGATGGATATGTTAATGCATAACGTTTAAGCCTCAGAAAAATGCCGTTAGATGGTACCTTTTGTATTAATCATTATTTTGACAACTAAACGCCTACCTGTTTTTCTTTCTAATGCTAATTTGACTGTTAGGAACATGTTCGAATCGATACCATCGAATGGCATTTTTCTGAAGCTTGACGTTAACCAGGAAATTTTTCACCTAGAAAAATTGGGAGATTTAAACAGCGAGTGGATCAACAACACATAGTCAAATGAGTTGCAACATCTCGTAAACCAAGCCCTAAATCAAAATTTTACAAGAGTAAAACAAATAAAAGAAATGAACACTTTGTATAAAAAACAATACCTTTGAACCATAGACGTGCGCCGGGAAAAGTTGGGGGTCAATGGGTATTACAACCCCACTTTCCTTGATTCTTTTTATTAAAATTACGAAAAATTTTAAAATTACGAAAAATGTACAAAATTTCAACTGAATATCGTAAAAAAAACAAAGGAGTTATTAACGGCTTAACCTACTTTTTTGTCACACCTTGTATATAAAGCAAGTAATATTGCATGGTTCGAGTGTGAAGAGCAAAGCACCGTACTGATGAGTCCCACAAGGACGAAACCAGTGGTCGTAATCAAAAATAACAGGATCAACGTAAGATAAACGTTATTTGGCAGGGCGACGGTTGGTGGCAGCACTCTCCGAGACGAAAAAGTGGAATTGCAATAACTCAAGGGTAGTACAATATCATTTTTATTTCTTGTTTGATTTTAATTATTCAAAGATTTCTTACAAGCCGAAGGTCCTTCCTAAGTTTGCTATTAACAACATTTTTAATAAGTATTTTAAAACAGAAGTTATTGAATGTTAAAATAACGGATTTTCATTCATTTTATGGTGCTTATTTTAGATATTCTTATTTTTTTTCTCCAAAAACTCAAACTAGCGAACATGAATCGACATTTTCTTAAGACATTGAAAAAATATGCAGTTAGTTATAACCAGCATTTTCTAAAATATTCTACTAGAAGTAAACGTCTGCAATGATCGCATAAATAGATGTGTGTCGGTAAGGTCATATAGCCATGTTACATAAAAGTGACACTGTTGCATGCGTGGAAAAATTTCTTCATCTTCTTTCTATCACTTGCTCGTAAAAATACACATCTTGGCGACCACAAATATGAAGAATCAATTTTCAAACGCTGCTGGAGGTCCAATTTAAAAAGAAGTCAAGTCACGAACTGCGTGACCAAACCTGAACTTCATTTATAAATAAAGTATAAAAGCAGACAACAATCAATTACTTCAACAAAAAATAGTTCGGAATTAAAACATATAGCTATAAGATACTTCTTGAACTTTATACAGAAAATTTCTTTGAAGTCATTCAAAAGATTTTATCACATAATTGTAGGATGGACATCAGACTACAAAACAATATTTTAATGTACCTACTTTGATAGTTCTATATATAAGTCTGAGATTTTCAAGTGCTTCACTTTACAACTCGAGCTACATGTGAATTTAATTGAATCAAAGATAAGGTTCAAGGTCTTTCATTAACACACTTCATAATACAACAATTTATACTATAGGTACTGGTAAGCATAGTACCCATAAAGTGAAACGCATGTGCCAGTTACCTAATGATGAACCTATTTTCTGTTAAAAAATTATGAAAGTCTTAAGATGTGGATGGCTTAGTTTTTACCATTTGCATTAAAAAAAGCCCAAAAATAAAAAGGCAACATACTTCATTTCAAACCAGAAGTTCACCTGCCAAAACTTGTTCCAATCGAAGAACTGTCTTAAACAAAATTTTTTTTCAAGAACATCGATAACGCTTCAACCAAGCAACTTTGTATAGAGTTAGGTTCAATCAACATATTTTGGTATTAGGACACTGTGGTAATGTGTTGTCCCAACCTTTTAGACATCTGTATACAATCATCAATCAACAATGAAAGTCATGTATAGTTTTATCCATATCGATTTTTTATCTACGTAGGAAAACCAAATATTATTTTGTAGTACGCAGTGCAATAAATTTACAAAACAATATTTTTTGTCATAAAATGCTTCCGGCGATTTTATTCCCAACTTTGGAAGTGCTCCAAGTATCCATGCTCACTAGTGGCAATTTTAGTGCGCACACAACTAGGACCTCATAAAACAGTGATGCGCAACAAGAGGGCCTGAACATACTGCTTTGCACTAGTACAGGAATGAGTTGTAATTTTAAGTAGGTAATTTCTGAAAACAGAACTCCACATAAAAACAAAAAATATATATTTATATAAAGCAGGTACAAATTAAGAGCTGCACAACTTATCAAAAATATTTTGCTTAATCAATAATAAAAATAAACTAGACATTAAAATCTGTTCAAAGTGTAATGTTGAAAAATTGTTTTGCTGAGTACAGGTCCAATTTTTTTCCTTAATTTTCCGTATTCAATAGCAGATAACAGCTTCTCACCTGCTTTTCCTGTATTTTCTTCATATGATAATTTCAACAACCTTGGGGTAGGATACTTCTCGGCAATAGCTAAAGCTCTGTCTACAGACATACCTTTCAGTTGCAGCAGCTGTTTCACGAACATGTCCTGCACTCTAAAAGTCTAAAAAAACATAAAAGAAGAATTAAATAAAATAATCCAATGTGTTTGAACGAACGTTAAATGAAGTACCTATGTGAAGAATAATAACAAAACATTTGATAAAAATGATAAAACATTTTTAACACTGCAGTATATTAGCTCACATATTTTAATTTGAAAATGCGAGGTATTCATTGCAACTACATTGTCTTGTGTCCTATCAGCTCTATAAAAATAAGCACCGACAACTGGGATTTGTAACTCATGTTTCGTGCTTTATTTACATACTCATAAAGTGTGTAACTGCTGACCATCCTCGATAGAGGAATATCTGCTAGATCTGAGTGTAATGAGATGCATTCGTTGATAGTTATGAACAGGTTTTTCTCATGACGGTCTTGTTCGCCGGAAAAATGTTTCTGATGAAAATAACCTGCACTGAGAAAGGGGCCACCAAGGGCCCTTTAAGAAAGTAAGGGCCCTTAAGCCAGGACTGAGTGAGAATTTTTACTGCCTACCTTGTTCTTTGAAGCCCCTTTGTTAAATTCTTCAAAATGCATTAAAGAAACAAGATCATCATCAGTTATTGCATCAGCCAAGTCAGTTTTACTGCAAGACACTACTGTTGCTGCCTGAAAAATACAACAAAAAATTAAATTTGAAGTTACAGAAAATTTAAGTTCAATGTCACTTCACATTTATTATTTATAGTGTTATAGCAAAAATACAAAAAGGGGAAAAACAATATTTCCCATTGTATTCATATGAAACTTATTTTTAAATTAAGGGCCGATGAACTGTAAAATAAAAGTATAGAGTTGAAAAAAATTATTATGCTTAAATCTTAAATAACCCTGAACTATTTTTTCATATGGGCTGCTCAAAATTAAGTCGGCACTTTGGCTAACTTTGTCATTATTAGAGCTACGACTTGTGTTAAAAAAGTTTTTTGTCAAATTTATTTTCCTTTCAGAAAATGCACACGAATACAGGGTGTTCTATTTAAAGACGTTTAATTTTTGGGGCAACTTAAAAAACCGATGCTCAATTATTCTTCAGTTTTCATCATGCATAAAAAATATCAATTCTTCTTCCCTTAAACTCAGGTTGTAGCTCCAATAATAGCAACGTTAGCAATAGCACCGACATAATTTTGAACAGCCTGTATAACCACTATTTGAATTTAACACATCAAATCCTAGTACAAGTTTTTGTATGCAGTATGTCCCCAGATTGGGTTTCAATGAGGACAAAAGATGATTATTTTTAACTTCTCAAAAAAATCACTCTCTATGAAAAACCCTGCTTGTTCCCAAACTCCCATGCCATATAACTTTTCATTCAATTGTTTCAGGAAATTTATTATTAATTTTTATACATTGTTTTATAAAAAGGAAAAGTGTCATTTTTAGCGACAAGTCTTTAGATTTGGTTAGGCTGGACAACACAGATGAAACACAAACAAGTAATAAAATTAAAAATTTTAAGTTCCCCCGACACAATGCCTGAACAGATATTCATAAATTATAGCTGAGAACCATCTCGATCACGTCAGCTTTCAAACAAAAAAAAACTCATCAAAATCGGTCCATTAATTTAGGAGCTACGATGCCACAGACAGACACACAGATACACAGACAGACACGTCAAACTTATAACACCCTTCTTTTTGCATCGGGTGTTAAAAACACTTTAACTCCGAATAAAACATGCTACTTTTTTCTGCAAACGTTGAAAATAGGTTAAGAATTCAAAGTATTTAGCTATTTCTCTTTTACAGGTAATTTTTCTTATGCCGTGGCTTACCAAGGTGTAGTGCACTGAGCTTTGGATCGGCAATTGTCGCTCGTGGCAAGTACGATTTTGCTCTGATCCATTTTTAATTTTTTGTTACTCAAAATAAACCGTAAAATATCCAGATATCTCTGAAAACATCATAGGAAATTCATCAACTGTCGGTAAAAGTAGCTTTTACTACCTTGGCAGTAAAGTTGAACTTTATGCAGTCGCAAAACATCATGTTTTTCTGACTTTTGAAGAAAAAATTTTTATTCATATATTAAATCGAAAACAAAAACATTTTCATGAATATTTAAGTTCAGTTGATATCACTAATAACAACATTGGATATAACGACATATCTGGTATACCTAGCGACGTAAATTGATAGTCCCTTTGATTCCCGTATAGTTTTTAATAGTAATGTAATGGTTATTACGACATCTGAAATAACGACATATTGCATTTAGCGACGGCTTTGACACACATATTATCGCATATAACAACGTGCGCAGTTGGAAATAAATGCGTCGACGATCAACTTAGGGAATTCCCCGAATCCGTGAGTAGACTCTGGAGATGATTCAGCTCATAGTTCATTAGTGCAGCTTGAAAACAGAATATATGGTCAGTTTTTTAAAAACAAGTCATTCCGGCAAAGCGCTATTTCAGATTTTTTCAAGCCCACAGATAACTGATTTTTTGTTTATCTTGTGACTATAATTATGTATTATTTATTGTTCCTTTGTCTTGCAATACATGTATTTGTACACATACATATTTTCATTTGTATTAAACCGAGCAACAGTTTGTAATATGTACATATTACACTACATATATTTTTATGTGTTTTTTTGTCATTTTATTGCATTTTTGGTAAGTAACCTATTATAGCGACGATCGGTTTTAGCGACGTGTTTTTATTGGTCCCAGCTATGTCGTTATAACCAATATTTACTGTATTAAAATAGTGCCCTATTTACATCAAATAGAAATACATAGTTTCATTTTCGTTATGCATATTTTTGTTTATTTTTTAAATTTGAACAGAACCAATTTCTAAAAAAATTTTTTACTACACTGCCGGACAAAAAAACCGGACACTCTCAGAATTACTATTTTAGTGAATAAAAAACAACGGACGGTTTGAAATGATATTTAACTATATTCTTTTCATCTTAACAATAAATAAAAAACAAGACACAAAATGATTCGTCAACAAAAACCTAACAAAAGTATTTTTTAGGGATCAACTGTTACTTAAGAACTTGAAAAGACAAACAAAAAAAATATTAAAAGGAAAAGCACACTAGTAGAACCAAATTAATAATGGGTGTTACCACCACGAACTCTTATTACTTCCCTTAAACGTTGTGGCATCCCCTAAATGAGGCTATCAATAGATTCTTGGGGTATTTGTTCACATTCTTCTTGAAGCGACATTTAATGTTTCTGGTAGGGGTTGGCGACGTCTAATCCTTTTCCCCAGCTGATCCCACAGATGTTCAATGGGATTCAGGTCTGGACTATTGGCTGACCATGGGAGACATCCAATACCAATCTCTTCACGGTACTCGGTAACAATTCTTGCTGTGTGTGGGTGGGCGTGGATCATCCATAAACACAAAATTGTCCGCTATAAATGGCATATATGGTGTGACATGGGGTTCCAGGTACTCAACAATGTATCGGTGTGTAGTCATTGTTCCATTCTAAATGAAAACCAATTCTGTGTGAGCCCTCAAAGATATTCCGGCCCACACCGTAATGCTACCACCATTGAAACTGACCCTGGGAGATATACAACATTGACTGTACCGCTCCCCTGGTCTTCGCCACACCTTTTCACGTCCATCTGGTGACCTGACACTAAATCTTGACTCGTCCGAGAAGAGCACGTTCCTCCATTGATGTTCGTCCCAATTTACGTATTGACGCGCAAATGCAAGTCATGCTCTGCGATGTTCTACGGTCTACAGGGGACCCGTAGCTGGCTTTCTTGAAGTCAAAACATATTCGTTTAGCCTTTTCCGAACTGTTCTGGCTGAAACTGCCACTCCTCGAACTTCGGCTAACCGTCCAGCAAGAATAGGTGATGGCAATGCTCGATCGGGCAGCGCAGCAACATGGAGAAAACGGATATCTTGATGGTTCGCAGTCCGTGGACTACCAGATCCGACCTTCTTTACAAACCCATGAGTTTCACGAAATCGCAAGAGTACATTTTGCACTGTGTTACGGGGTATATTCAGCACTTGAGCAATATTCCGCACTCTTCAGCCATCGTGGCTTAAAGCAACAATTTGTGAACAAATTTCGGCGTCCATTGTATGGAAAATGTTAAAAGCTGACATTTACAAATGAAATTTCATCAAAAAACCAATAGAAAATAGAGAGCAGCCCAATAAGGTAAAAGATTTTGATGTTTCAATAAAGATGCATGAAGAGTCAAAATGCTGATTTGGCTGTTTAGGCTTACGAAATGTGCAATATTCAGCTAAAACTTTCTTTCTCCTCACTAGTAGGGCAATCGTTAATTACTTGCGTAAGTTAAATAACATAAAAATATTGTAGGGCCTCAAAATAAAAATAAAAACATGTGTCCGGTTTTTTTTGTCCGGCAGTGTAATTTCCGTGCCTACATAAAAACACTTATTTCTTCATTTTTTCCCGAAAATTCTGTAATTACCAGACTGTAACATTCCTCAGTAGCACCATACGGTATTGAATTAAATCAATTTTTACTGTAACAGCAACATCAACGAAAATTTTCTAAGTCGAGAAATGCATAAAAAATTACTAAAATGTTTCCTGAAACAGCTGAATAAAAAATAGTATAGCACAACCTCTTTAATCCGAACAGTTACCTAAATGCTAGGCCTTATTCGGATTAGTGATTTGTTCGGATTACTGGATATGCATTTAAAAAAAGACGTATATTTCAACGAGATAATGAAACATCCTGTATCATGACAAGATATGCATCTTGGTCTGCGATGAAGCAAATTCTAATATTTTTAATACTGCTGTTTGTAAAAATGTTAATGTCTTTGCTCATTTGCTGTGACCACTAAAGGGGTGTGGAAAAATTGAACATTATGGCCCATTATCATAGACATACATATTTAGTTCTATTAATCACAACGCATTATTTCCATAATTTGAATTCTGCACATTGCATTACCCTCGACTGAATTCCCATAATGTATACCTATTTAAACTCGAATTTAACAACTTTCTCCGTTTCACAATTCATGAAAAAATGTAAACGCCACTTACTTCAAACTTCTTTATCAAAATTTGTGTGAGACAGCACAAATACTCAGCAGTCCCCCTCAGATCCTTTGTAAATTTTACGCTAAATCCATCATGAATAAGCGTATTTGTAGCAGCCTGATGTAAAGTTGTAATTGGCAATCCTGTATGTGTGTTATTCCCGAAGTATTCAACCAAATAAATCAGATTTTTTATTCCAGATTGTTTCAGTCTAAACTTCTGTTCGTGAAATCTTCCATCTTTGATACTTGACCCAAAATCATCTACGCGTTTTCTTTCAATAATGTATGGTAAGACGAGTTCTTTTTTCGATATTCGGTCACGACATACCCACGTGTAATCACCAACTTTTAAATGTCTAATTTCATAAGGCACTTTCAGAAAAGACAGTTCTTGCTTTATTGGATCATCTCTCGAATATTTAGTATTCCTAAAATGATTAATTAAAACATTAAACAAATCTAAGTAGATATTCAATATAAATTTTACCCGATAGTTTCCTGAGTATCGACAAGTAAAATTATGTCAAACGTACTTGGTGGGAATATCAGTGTTTCTAGATTATCACCTACAGAACTACCAGGTTGTTCGGATGAATTTGAAGAAATACTCGAACTACTAACAATTTTTTTCACTGCCCTACTTGAACTAGAACTTCTACTCGGCATTTGCAATGAAATACTTTCAGCCTGAATATTGCTATAATTATTTGTTATCGCGTTTTCCTTAACACCTACATTGCAAATGTCTTCTGTATCGTTGACATCAACAAGACCATCAATGTTTGAATGAGATCCGGCTAGATCACTTTTCAGCTAAAAGACAATTTTTACAAAATTAAAATACATAAATGTTTACTTATAACAAACCCATCCAATATGAACTAGATTATAATGAACAGATTTTGAAAATATAAAGATATTTATAGACTTGAGTAGTAAGCTACAAAATAATGAATTTAAATACAGTTAAAGTTGGGCTAAAAAATTTAAACATGGACATAATGTTGAATTAATAAAATATTTTGCATACTACCAATGTAATAATTGAGTACAGTATTGACCGGTTTCAAGATTTAAAAAATCTCATCATGAGAATTCAAACGAATTTTTTAGAAAATGCAACTTTAAACTTTAATATTGTTACCTCTACATCATATAATTTATGTCCTAAAACTGCTCCTTCTTCGGTCAAGGAAAATTTTGCTGGATTTCCAGCTTTCGCCACCAACTGCTTCCCCAACAAAGTCTTCATCGATGACCATGCAGTGTAACGCTCCCCAGGATGTGGACTAACAAATGGAGTATCCGTATAAAACTTTCCTTCCTTGATTATATCTGCTTTCAACATGTGACCAATATAATCTGGTTCCAAACTCTTCTTGTATAAAGTTACTAGTATTGCATACGGACCAGAACGAATTGTAGGAATATATTCTTTGGAGGTGCTCGGAGATGTTTTCCTTACTGCTTTCCGAGGACTTTTGGGTTTCTTTTTAACATCATTCTCTTGAATATTACCTACCTGAAACACTATGGTCTGCTCTAAATCGAAATTCGTATTTTGTTTGTGTTCCTTAAGCTTTGTATCCAACATGTTACAAAGTGTATCACCAAATCCACTTAGTATCTTACAGTCTCTACCTGTTTCTAAAGGCAATGGGTATTTTTTTAAAGATGCTAAAGCTTTTCCAAAAGTGTACTGCCTGTTTGAATCACATTCTTTAGCTTTATCCCTCCATTCCGTAAGC
Source organism: Xestobium rufovillosum (assembly GCA_963966045.1). Lineage (NCBI taxonomy): Eukaryota > Metazoa > Arthropoda > Insecta > Coleoptera > Ptinidae > Xestobium > Xestobium rufovillosum. The sequence continues at coordinate 12,866,699 of OZ014494.1, forward strand.
CAAAATTCAAATAACGGATTAGGACATCTTAATTTCTTGGTTATTCTCTTTGGTACTTCCATATTCTAAATTTTAGAGAGGTACCACGTACCATATACTTCCCAAACCAATATGTTCGCTCCCTGGTTCACTCACTCACATTTTAACACAGAATTCTAAGACATTTTAAAAAATTCACAGGTCAGGTTAGAAAACTGACAGCTTCGAACCCAGTCAGCCAGGCAGTGTTGCCAATCCCAGTCGTAAATATTTCGGAATTTGGTTGCCAAATTTCGGTAGATTTCGGTATATTCGGTTTTAAACAGGAAAAGAATGAGTCGGAATAAATTTTAAATAAAGTCGGTGCCGCCGAGAAGCGGCGCACGGCGGCTTCGTTTTGTTGTTTTCTAGGTTTTTTTGCGTAACTTTAATAGGTATACCGCTGCACTAAAATGATACCTTGATACCATACGAGTTCCCAAAGAAGAAAGGAAAAGCGCAAAGGAGTTACGAATTATGATCTTTGTGCAATTTCCGGTTATTTCTTAAATGCATAATCAAAAAATTAAATTTCGGTATTCGGTATCATTTTGGTAGATCCGTACTCCGTAGATAACATCTAAAATCGGTAGTTCTGCCGAAATTTCGGTAGGGTTGGCAGCATTGCAGCCAAGCGTTTTATATATATCCCAACTAAGTTTTGCCAGTTGGGAAAAAAACGCAGATCAAAAAAGCGCGGGCACTTTAAAGACACGCGGGTCCTTTTTCTTTTTTCTTCAGCTTGTTGTCATTTGCAGAAAGCAGAATTTTGCATTCCATGTATAGTGTCTGGCGGCCCGTCACGAAAGTATTTGTTTAATGAAATTCCGCGATTACTGATGAATGAATAAATATTCTTTATATTCTTTTTTCGGTTAGGTTTAGTAAAGATAGTTCTAGAGTGAAAAATGTACTGTTACATTTTTCTTTCAGTGTATTTTTTGAATAAGTAAATAAATAAATAAACAAGGAATAATAGCATGCTAAAACATTGCATAGGCAAAACTTCGTTGGGATATAGATAAACGCCATGAAGTTAAGCCCTGGTTTTTAGGCCTCGACGGAATCCGTCGACGCACTGCGCTGTCACAATTTTACTAAATTATATTATTTAACTGATGACTTCACTGAAATCAAACCTGCATAATTAATTTGGTTATTGCTAAGTTACGCCAAACAAAAAACTGAAAATTTTCTGCCGTTCAAACAGCGACGGACTTAAAATATAGCTAACGGAATTCCGTCGACGGAAAGTTGTTAAAAACCAAGGCTTTAAGCCCTTAACCAGGGCTTAAGGGTGATTTTATAAATCATTGCCATGAAAGTGGAAGTGGCCTACTTGGCAAAACCTAGTTGGGATATGGAAAAACGTGGAGGCAAGTCTGATGCTACGATCTACGATGCTTGTTCCCTGTCAGTTCGGGACCCAAGTGCCTCCGTCATACGTCAGATTTTCATTCCAAACAAAACAAAAGCACGTGCGATTTGACGTTTATCGATATTATTTACAACGTCTTAAACTAGTTTTTGCAATATAATTATAGACGTTTTGCAGTGAAAACAGTTTATTTTCAATTTGTGTGTTGGGCTTACACGTAAAAACTGGAAAACAACTATATGTAATTATAATTATATTTCAGAGGTTAGGTTAAAACGTCAGAAAGCACGTGGGTTTGTTTTGTTTCGAATGAAAATCTGACGTTTGTGACGCGCCACTTATCTCCCGAGTTGTCAGTTGCTAAGTTGTCATCTAGTCTATGGTTGTGGTTGTCATATGTCAAATTGCTAGCTACTTTCTCGAAGGTACCGAAAAGCTTTAGAAGTCACGTTGTTGAAATAAAATAAATCGAGGAATTCCACACCAAATACCTCCAGAAAATTATCAGGTCAAAATGATGGTAAGTCAAGTCACTCTAAAGTCTATTAATGTATTTTCAAATTTTATTTGTTTTTGTTAATCGCACACGATCGCGCAGTGGAACACATGATAATAATATTTAATTTTTTATCAAACAGCAACCACAAATCGTTCTTCTTAAAGAAGGTACAGACTCTTCACAAGGAAAACCTCAACTAATTTCCAACATAAATGCTTGTCAGTCTGTCGTGGACTCAGTACGAACTACACTTGGTCCCAGAGGAATGGACAAGTTGATAGTTGATAAGAATGGCAAAGCTACTATTTCAAATGATGGGGCTACAATTTTAAAACTGCTTGACATTGTTCATCCTGCTGCAAAAACCTTAGTCGACATTGCTAAATCACAAGATGCGGAAGTTGGAGATGGAACAACTAGTGTAGTGCTGCTCGCAGGAGAATTTTTGAAACAGATTAAGCCTTTTATCGAAGAAGGAGTACACCCTCGTATTATTATAAAAGCAGTGAGACGTTCGCTTCAATTATGCTTAGAAAAGATCAGTGAACTCTCCATCAAAATCAATAAATCAAATGCAGCAGAATTCCGCTCGTTACTTGAAAAATGTGCTGCAACGGCCATGAGCTCCAAATTAATTCATCAACAAAGAGACTTCTTTTCTAAGATGGTTGTTGATGCGGTTTTGCACTTGGATGAATTGTTACCGCTGAATATGATTGGTATCAAGAAAGTACAAGGTGGAGCATTGGAAGACTCCTTATTAGTTGCTGGAGTTGCTTTTAAGAAAACTTTTTCTTACGCTGGTTTTGAAATGCAACCGAAAGTTTATAAAAATAGCAAGATAGCTTTGCTAAACATTGAACTCGAATTAAAAGCGGAAAGGGATAATGCTGAAGTAAGAGTTGATAATGTAAGAGAGTATCAAAAAATTGTGGATGCTGAATGGAATATACTTTATAACAAGTTAGCTAAAATACATGAATCAGGAGCACAAGTGGTGCTATCGAAGCTACCAATTGGAGATGTGGCTACTCAGTATTTTGCAGATCGGTAAGAAATTTTACATTTCAAAAATTTTTAATAATTATTCGATTCAACAATAAAATCACATCGTCCACGAATTTTTGCTAATTCTACTCATTTCCGTTGAAGGTGCAGTTATAGTGCATCAGAAATTCTTAAGAACTGTACCTATTTGGTTTTCATCTAAAGCGTATAGATAACCTACTTGTGTTTTAAACTTAGGGGCCTTGACGAAGCTTCTTCTGTCTCGCTTATGCAAATTATTGATTGTCCATTGCAACTACGTGTTCTTTTTTTAAAGATTATACAATCAACTTTAGGAATTTTACCTGAAATTTTGCACTTCTTGTTTGCAGATATGCGCTATGATCTCAGTTATTTTGTAATTTCAGAAAGAAATGCCTATTTCCAATTTAAAATTGGAAAGAAATGTTTATTTTTATTTTTTATCAACATATGCACTGACATCTCATTCATGCTCCACCACCTAAAAAATCGATCCAGTTTGGCATTAATTACCAGCTGCAACTCCTGCATTGATCGTCCAGAGTAGACCAGAGTTGGGTCAGCAAAAACAAAGTACTGGAAATCCAAATTCGCACATTTGAAAGACTGGATGTACAACAAGTAGAAAATTGGGCCAAAAACTGATCCCTGAGGTACACCAATGTTTGACTAAATAGTTCCCCTCTTACTACTGCCAATCACAGTAAAGATTGGATCAAAGCATATGCAGTCCCACGAATTCCTATACCGTAAAGTTTATTCGGAAGCTTTTTAAAGTTCACCAGGTCGAAAGCTTCCTGCAAATCTTTGAAGACCGGATATGACAACTGTTGCAAAGTACGTACCACCTTCTTCATGGAACACTTTTCCATTCAAAATCAATGACTGAATTATCCGGTCTCTTTATCTCTTTCTGTTACCTTGATTCATAAATTCTACAGTTAGAAACTTCCAAAGGTGTTTGTGTAGCCTTTGAAAAATGAACACCTAGACCTCAGGGATGATCAATGTGTGTGAGTGAGACAGTTGAAACTTCGTAATGGCAGTGAACGAAAATTTCTGCAGTGCTATCTCAACTTTGCAACTTTATCTAATGTCAGCAGTGGCTACTAATTTTTGGGTTTTAGAACACCCAGATTGGTTCAAAACCAACAAAAAGAAATGCCTTTTTCTAGTTTGTGCAGATTAGTATGCAACCTAATATGTCAATCCGAGAAGTGATGGTTCAAATCACAGTATCATCAAAACTAAAAAAGCAGCAAAGCAAATTTAATTTTCACAATTAAGAAACTTTTTCTACAAACGCTATTAAAAATACAATTTTTAACGTTTATTGTCAGTGTCAAAAATGTAAATATAAGGCACCAGTTTACTTTTAAGACTTACTTAAACACTTTAATCTTTCTCTACAGTGATATGTTTTGTGCTGGACGTGTACCAGAAGAAGACTTAAAACGTACTTTGAAGGCATGCGGAGGTGCTGTTCTTACCACAGTTCATGACTTAAATGATGCAGTGCTGGGACGTTGCGAACTATTCGAAGAACGCCAGATTGGTGGAGAACGCTATAATATATTCAAAGGTTGTCCAAACGCAAAAACATGCACTTTGATCCTTCGTGGTGGTGCTGAGCAATTCCTGGAAGAAACGGAACGTTCCCTTCATGATGCTATAATGATTGTACGCAGGACAATTAAGAATGATGCTGTTGTCGCAGGTATTTCAGTTAGTTTATGAACAGTTTCCTCTTCATGTATTAAAAAAAATCTGGTTGCAGGTGGAGGAGCCATAGAAATGGAATTGTCCCGCATGTTGCGCGATTATTCCCGTACGATAGCTGGTAAAGAGCAACTGTTGATTGGAGCTATTGCAAAATCCTTGGAAATTATTCCACGACAACTTTGTGACAATGCTGGATTTGATGCCACAAATATATTAAACAAATTAAGGCAAAAGCATGCCCAAGGCAACTGCTGGTATGGTGTCGATGTGAATAATGAAGATATTGCGGACAATTTTGATGCTTGTGTTTGGGAGCCAGCTATTATTAAAGTTAACGCATTAACTGCTGCAAGTGAAGCAGCTTGCTTAATACTGTCGGTGGATGAAACCATTAAGAATCAGAAGAGTGGTGGTGATGGTCCTCCACAGATGGGTCGTGGCATGGGGAGACCCATGTAATTAGTACTTGGATTTTTCGTGAACTCGGATGTTTAGTAACTTATCTCATTTTATTTAACAACTTCTAATTTTCTTAACTTAAGAATTTTGACTGCATTTATAAAGTAATAAATTGGCTTGTATTACTTACTTGTTTTCTTGAGGTAATGCAGGAACAGCAAATGTTAACGGGAAAGTAAAGGGAAAATCATTGAATTTTATAATTCTTTTATTAAAAAGCAATCAAATTGCTAAATTAGAACATACATATTTCCAGAACTGAGACAGTTTTCTTTTAAAACAAGACAACCTTGGTGTTGTAGGTATAGCACTTTTCAAAATCCCGACATTGCTACTTCATGTCCCCCTTGTTCTTCCCCCGCCCCTTTTGTTCTGAGTCTTCACCCATACTTCTTATACTAATATTTACCAAGTGCCCCAACCAATTCAACTGTTTTTGCTCTATCTTATCTACAGAGTTGCCAACCCCAGTCGTAAATATTTCGGAAGCTTGGTTGCCAAATTTCGGTAGATTTCGGTAGATTCGGTTTTAAACAGGAAAACAATGAGTAGGAATTTTAAATAAAGCCATCGCCGCAGAATTGCGGCGCACAGCGGCTTCGTTTTTTTTGGTTCTATAGTTTTTTTGCATAACTACACTGACGGACAAAAAAAGTTGCGCACCTAGATCTTGCTATAAGTTTGAAGTTCAATAACTTTTGAACGGGACAATTGATTTTAATAATTCTTTTTTTGCCGTAAAGCGCGAGTTTCATAGATAATTATGATGTATTTTGCTTTCCACTAAAAGTTTTTGCTTCTTCTATAGTGCATAGTTTGATTGACGCCATGACATGAAATTGTAAGTTTATTGAATTCTTACATTAGCACGTGATACTCCATTTCCTTTTCAATAAATTTCCTTTTATTTCACCTTTTTAGTCCTTGTGCCACCAAAAATGCCACACTTTAGACGAAGTAGTGTAATTTAGCTTGTAATTAACACGGAGGCCATGGAATAACATAAGCCAAAGAACATCGTTTTATGGAATGCATTGAGGAAGTGTTTGAGAAAGAAGAGCAAAAATTTCATAAACAACAACTGTAATTCATAAAGAAAACAACAAATAACAACATGAAAAATAAATTGAAAAACAAGCTGGCTAATAACGAGTATTTCCTCCTCTGGCTAGTCAAATTTGTGATGTTGATTTGAGGAATATTTTCCCATTCATTTATAAGAGCGACCCTCAATTCATGAAGATTTTCTGGATTGCGGCCGCTAACACGTTGTCCCAATTCATTTCATAAATTTTCGATAGGATTCATATCTGGGCTTCTTTTGGACCATGGCAAGCGATTAATTACAGTTGTTTACGAAATTGTTGCTCTTCTTTCTCAAACACCGCCTCAACACATTTCATAAAAAGATGTTTTTTGGCTTTTGTAGTTCCATAGCCGCCCTTGTTAATTATAAGCTAAATTACACTGCTGCATCTAAAGTGCAGCATTTTCGGTAACACAATGGTTAAAAAGGTGAAATAAAAGAAAAACTATTGAAAAGGAAATGGGGTATCACGTGACTAATGTAAGAATTCAATAAACTTACAATTTCACTCCATAGCGTCAATCAAACTTTGCCTAAAAAACATACTCTACTTCTAAAGGCACTATAGAAGAAGCAAAAATTTTTAGTGGAAAGCAAAATACATCATAATTATCTAGAAAAATCGCGCTTTACAGCAAAAAAGAATGATTAAAATCGATTGTCTCGTTCAAAAATTATTGAACTTCAAACTTATTGCAAAATCTAGGTGCGCCACTTTTTTTGTACCGCTGCAGTAAAATGATACCATACGAGTTCCCAAAGAAGAAAGAACAAATGCAAAGGCATTACGAATTATGATCTTTGCGCAATTTCCGGTTATTTCTTAATATTGTACAATTAAAAAATGAAATTTCGGTAGAATTATGTATCATTTCGATAGATCGGTAGATTACATATAAAATCGGTAGATCTACCGAAATATCGGTAGATCTACCGAAATTTCGGTAGGGTTGGCAACACTGCTTATCTACAACAGCCTATTTCAAGTGGTTCTCTCTTATTACAGGATGGGGCAATAATGCTTAGTCAGTCCATATCTTGTTCTATTCAAGATATCAACATAAAGTTTTACGTTTATGTGAAGAAGCTTCTGATTTTGATATACAAGGTGTTTCCTAAGTATGATCCGTAACTTCAGGGTGTAATTCCTTACGATATTTTAAGGGAAAAAGTTTATATAAACGTGCCCGGAAACGCTAACATTCCAAGATACAGGATGTTGAAAATTTCAAAAAAATATGATTCTCAAATAAATTTTGAATGCTCATTGCTAGGTTCTTAAAATTTTGCAGTTACTTTGCGTTAGGGAAGAGCTGCATTTTTAGTGTAAAGTTAATTTTTATATGCCATCAGTGATGTAGATAAGCGTGAGTCAGTCGATGTTTTCTCCGTAAAAAGTAGAAAGCCAATTTTTTTTAAATTTTTTATTTTAAAACTTCTAACAACATACAACAAGAGAGATCTCCTGACTAAACCTAACCAGTCCTTAGAAGTTGTCCACCGTGTATGATATGAAGTATTGTGACAAAACTACTCGTGGTTTTAACAGTCTGTGAACCTAGTCCAATAAAGAAATCTTAAATAGCTTCAACCAATATACGTCAATAGCTCCTCAGAGTTGATTTACCACAAACCTACCCAAACAGATACCACTATACACAACTCCTCTAACCATCCATTGTCTCACAAATATGCAGCCTACAACTGTTGACTGATAGTCAATCAACTCTACAACAGTATGATTCATATATAGATTAATTACGATACCCACGACAAAAGACAATTTTGATAAAGAACTTACAATAATAAAACAAATCGCTGCAAAAAATTGATTTGATCCAACTCTCATAGATCAAATTTTGAATAAAAACTACATAAACAAGCCACCAATTTAGTTTACTCCACCTCAACAACTGAAAACCAAAAAAACAACAAGCAAATCATGGGAAAAGATAATCAATCCGGAGTCTATAAGTTGAAATGTGGAAGTTGCTTGGTGTATATGTTGGACATACAGGTCGAACATTCAAGAAAAGAATCCGAGAACATAATCAAGCCTATAGGTTTTAATAAAAAATCAAATTCAACCTATGCAAAAAATTTACTAGACAATGGTCACGTATTTAACAATAATTTACTATCTTGCCATCTTGCGTATCATACATCATAATGTTTTCAGTCCGAAGACTGATTGGACGCATACCTCCATTCTTTTCTATCCTGAGCTAACCTACACATTTCCCCAAAAGTTGAACATCCTACATCCCTAACTATTTGAGAGCAGTAGTCTCTTTTTTTGTATTCCTAACCCTGACTAGTATGTCGCGAACTAAGCCTTCGTGCCTCAGAAGGTGTCCTACCATCCTATCTCCTATATACGAAAGCGTAGAGCGGACATTGAAAGAAAAATTTTATAATTGAAAGATACATCTTGCATTTTTACGTAATTGTAACATGTATCTTGCAATAAAGTAGAAATGCAACTTCTAAGTGACAATTTTATATTATTGTAAGATAGAACTTGCACTCACGTATAATTGCAAGTTCTATCTTGCAATCAAGTATAAATTAATGCATCTTCTAAGTGACAATTTTTTATTATTGTCAGGTAGAACTTACACTTTTGTATAATTGTAAGGTCTATCTTGCAATCAAGTATAAATGCAACTTCTAAGTGACAATCTTTTATTATTGTCAGATAAACTTGCACTTTCGTATAATTGTAAGATCAATCTTGCAATCAAGTATAAATGCAACTTCTAAGTGACAATTTTTTATTATTGTCAGACAGAACTTGCATTTACGTATAATTGTAAGGTCTAGCTTGCAATTAAGTAAAAATGTAACTTCTAAGTTACAATTTTGTATTCTTGTATTATAGAAGTTGTACTTATGTATAATTGTAAATTATTGTAATTGGTAAACTTGGGTTTATACAGGGTGATTCATAACGAGTGTAAAAGATTTCCAGGGCTTATAGAGGAGGTCAAAACAATAAGAAAAAAACGATGAACGTATGTCCTAAAATTATTCCCAAAAAATACGGAGTGTTCAAGTTTCTCCAAAAATACTGATTATTTTTAATATTTCCGAAGCTAAGAAAGCTATTTATGAAATTAAAGTTTTAGAGACAATTAGTCGCTTGCAGACCTCTATAATAAAAAAAAAATTATTTTATATCCCAGAATAATTTATTTTTTATGAACAATTTTTTAACCGAAAATTCAGATTTTGATGTTTTTACAAATTGCTGTTTTACTCAGAAGTTAATTGTATGGAAAAAATCAAGAATACAATTTTTCTTTGAACACAGAATCCAAAACTTCAATTTTTTCTTTAGAAACCAATGGCGTAACATCGTGTAAGCCAAAGGAAAGGGCTCTTCAGCTTATAGCGGCGCCACTAGTGGCAGTAGAAAAGCAAATCTTTTTAGGACGATAGAGGTTCACAAAGGACAATAGCCCTCAAAATATGAATTCAATAGCTTCAGTAGATTCGGAGATATTAAAAATAATCAATTTTTTTCGAGAATATTCTACACCCTGTATCTTTGTTGGGAGCGATTTTAGGACAGATGTTCATGAAATATTTTTTCTTGTTTTGGCTTCCTCTATCACCTCTCGAATTGTTTTACACTCATTATGAATCACCCTGTATATACCTACAGAACCGTTCAGTGCAAATTGTAAGTTGAATCTTGCAATTATATTAATTTACCTTATGTTTCGGTTATTGGCAGATACAACTTACAATTATACATACGTGCAAGTTCTATCTTGCGATAAATATAAAATTGTCACTTAGACGGTGCATTTATGCTTGATTGCAAGATAGACCTTACAATTATACGTAAATGCAAGTTCTATCTGACAATAATAAAAAATTGTCACTTAGAAGTTGCATTTATACTTGATTGCAAGATAGAACTTGCAATTATACGTGAGTGCAAGTTCTATCTATCAATAATATAAAATTGTTACTTAGAAGTTGCATTTCTACTTGATTGCAAGATATGTACATGTTACAATTACATAAAAATGTAAGATGTATCTTTCAATTATAAAATATTTCTTTCAATGTCCGCTCTACGCTTTCGTACCTATATACCTACCTTACTGTCTTCCATAAATTTCGCTTTACTCCAAGTCTTTCTAATACCTCTCTGTTGCTAACCTTATCTACCCACGGTATTTTCATCATGCGTTCAAAATTAACCTTGTTAGAAAGTTTAGAAATTAACAAACTCAAAAATACAAATATTTTATTAAATGGTCAAACCGATGTAAACAATTCTCCTCTGTTAAATTTATTCTGTGACCAACCAGCCTAACCCACTTTTAACATTTTATACCTAATAGGCAGGTAATATTTAAACAGAATATCTTTTATTTTATTTTATTTTTTATTTAGGTAGCTTTTTAAAGTTCCGACCAAACCCACTGGAGTGTATAGAAAACATTTGGCACCTCAAAATTCGATAGACAGTGCAGGAAATTAATACATGTTATATGTCAAATATAATTATCAAAAAAAGAAAAAGAGATTAAGAAAAATGCCACTAACAATAACAACAATGCGGCAAGTTACAACACACCAGCAAATTAATACATAAGTCAAATGATGGCAGATAAGGACTCGAAAGATCATAAATGCCATGCTGCGTAAAATTCATTCATGCTGTAAAAAGAATTATCAAGTAAATACATCTTTAGTTTTCTCGGGAATTTTGAAAAACTGGTCAGTGTCTTTATCTCTGATCTCGCCCTCTATCTAGTTTTAGTTTGTTGCATGGAAATAGTTGTCAAGTTCTGACGAAGCTTCAGTGTAGCGAAACAATTGTTAACCGTGTTAAGAAATCAGTGGAAATTACGCAAATAAGAGTAGGGATCAGGGAACACAAAATGATAAGAGTTATTATTAATATTATTTCCTTTAAAATGAAATGGTCAATTAGGTAGGTACTGAAGCAAGTTAATGATGTCCGTGTTCAAGCACATTTTATACCAGAAAGATCCAACAATTTTAGATAAACTGTGGGTCTTAAACAGAATTAAAGAAATTCCCACCTACTCTCAACCCTCATTAGTTTACATTCGACGTAAATTTTTATCATGATCAATTTATATGATGCATTTATGTTTGTACGAGTTCTGTTCTATATTTGAGCATTTTTTGTTTTTCATTCTCATTCTTCCTGATCCAAAATGTGATTTTTATGTTTAGGTAAGTACATAAACTTTAACTTGCATGAAATGTTTTGCCATGAAATGACCGATTACCACCTAGGTACCTCAAGGTCTGTGTTGCAGCTAGTATAATCCACAACCTTCTCAACTTACAAGCCGTGTTGCTGCAAATCTGGCAACGCTGTAGGTGGTCCGGTCACCAGCCATTTTCACGTCAGTGTTTACGTTTACGTGGTGCTGTTGACGTACGTCCTGTTCGTTTTCTTCGCAAATATTCAATTTATTTGGATTGTCTGCAACTGTGCTTATAATCTGTGTAATAAGAAACGTTTTAAGTCCAAGTTTCGTATGAACAAAGGTAAGTTTCTTCATTACGTTCTTATTTTACGAGCAATAATAAAAAGAGTGTTCCGACTCTGGACTTTCAGTAGCCACACACCGTCTCAATTTTATTTTTGTACATTATGTAGTCAATACTGGACTATTTAATAAACAATAAGGATTATGAAATTCAGCTTCTGAGAAGTTCTAATCAAAAAACCACACTCCTACCACACTGTGCCAGCTGACATTAGCAAGCATTGCATCTGTTTTTTTATTCAGATTTTTTTGGAAACCTGCATTTGCGATCGATCTTATCAAAATGTATTAAAAAGTGGTTCTTTCTGTATTTTCCAACATACTGTTGAATAATTATGTTAAAAATAAAAACTATGAACATTGTGAAAGTTCAGATTCTAAAGGAAAACAGAAACCAACTATGCCTACTAAAAGCATTACAACAAAAAAACTGAAACCATTTAAAAGTTGATAACTGTATTTTCTATGAGCATTTAGTAAAATATACTCGGTAATATACCTAGTTACGTTAAATATAATTTATTGTCACAGACATTACTTATTACATAGATAGGTATCTAAGTTCTTGCCATTATTTTATTTACCCACCCAAAAAGGTGGATATAAATAAAAATTAGATGCTTGCCTGTGTTTTTCATTTATTCCTCAAACTTGAATCCATCTGTATCGATCGGTATTATTTGAAAACTGTAAGGTATTTTATTTTTGTTACCCGTTTTTAATTTTTATCAAATTAATGTTGGTGCAATAATCGCTCGCAGCCGGACCACCGAAAGCAGCTGTTGCGGCGTTGCCAGATTTGTCAGCACGGCTTGTAGGTTGAGAAGGTTGTGTATAATCCTAGCAGGTACACGACGCGTGCACGTAGGTAACACAGATTAAGAAAATTCCGACAATAAACAATAAATTTTAGATAGGTACCTGTAAGTACATAGGTACTTAAGCTGTAGGTCTCAAAAAGGATTGAAGAAATACCTGCATTCATTAGTTTACTTTTGATAAACTCCTCAAAATGTGAAGGGCATACCAACTTCTTATAATTTAGATATAAGCATTTTAAAAAGTCTTTAGGAGTACAAGGAGGCCTCCACAGATGAAAGTCATATCTGCAGGTTTTTTTAACAACATGACGTCACGGCAGAGTCACTGACAAAATAACGTAGAATTTTCTCGAATCTACGCAAATGGAATATCTCACGCAAGTCAGACTTTCTCACGTTGACCTTCTAGAATCTCTAGCACACACATTCGGTAGCTGCTAGCTGGTTCACATCGTTTTTGATTTCACTTCCTCCGTTAAAGAACTTGAATAAGCATGAAGTTTATACGATTTTGCAAACATCAATTATTACATTTGGACAACAAAAAGGTGCATTCTTGGTCGTGGATAATGTAAAACACTGCCAAGAATTTTGAAAATAACTCATTTTATTTTGCGTACCTACCTACCTAGTAATAAATAAGTAACTTTCTTTATTGTAGAACGATGTTCAAGCTTTTTATGCACGTTTTGGGCAATTTATTCCGTTCATACTGGAAGGTAGGTACCTACCATGGATACATACGTAGATTCATTGGGAACCATATAGCAGTGAGCAGTCAACAAAGGCACCATAACAATGTCTGTAAAATTTTCCTTCAAATGTCAACTGAAATTGAAAAGCGAAGACCCAGAAGGCAGATTCTGCGTCTATCCCTGACAGAACTAGAGGGGATGTTGGTTTGTTGATCAATGTGGCGGAATCAGTGACATTGAGGATAGAATTGAATGTGAAATTTGTTCACACGGTTCAAGTGAATCAAAATCAATTCCAGTTTAAAAATGGCTGCAAAGAAAATTTTGCGCTGTACTTACATTATTATTATCTGTGAATATTTGAAGAACGAAGTAGAGAACCCATTAAAAATGAGAAAACCCGAAGAAAACCTACTTTTGCATAACTACGAACAAACTGTAGATACCTACTTGGGCAATACTATTATCGCACACTAATGTTGCATAATTGCAATGTGTGGATAAAATAAAAGGGAAAAACATCGGTGACATTCATTTCTGATGAGTAGTATGTTAATGTTGTCGTTTGGCAATAACAATCGCGCAGCATTTTCCATTATTTACCTACATTTTATAAGTACCTACACAAAAACATAGATACTTCACGTACATTATAAATAGATGGTGATAATAACGCTGCGAAAATTGTATTTACTTATTCGAAATTACGTCAGGCGTGGCCTGATGTAGATTAATTGAACATAAGCATACATTGCCAAATAAATTTAAAAAGTAAATTCATAGATTAGATTTGTTGCTCACTCGAACGGTATCAACGTTATCCTTGTTTACAAAAAAAATAATACAGAGCAAAAAAATATATTTAATCTACACAACGCAATTTCAGATGCTCAAAATAAGTTAGGGCTCAAGGCCAACCGTAAACATAATTTGTTTACTCAATTATCTAATGCACATGGCACTGACCAACAGAAGACACCGTCGGGTAACCAACAAATTAATTCATTCATTATTAAAATACTTCATAGAAGCCAGTAAAAACAATAAGTACAGTAAACTATATATATATACTATAAATACCTACCTACATATTTTTGTTATAAACTCAAAATTCGTAATAACTCAAAAATTTATTATTATCTATCTACTAGAAGTATGTTTTAAAATAATTTGGCCACATAAGCAGTTGCTCTTGAATTATGTAAAATGTAACACAGAAATTAGATTTCAACATAGAGAAAATTTTATTATGACTAAAAATTGGCAGTTATTCCATAAATGTATTTCTAAGGTTCCCTAACCTCCCCTGTCAGCTTCTTGGAATTCCAGGAACCCTGGATAAGTGCGTATCATTGCTGGAATTACATTGCGAGCAAACAGTTGGGCCCATGACCCTTAGAAAGGGTTTAAATGAAAGAGGATACCGGCTATCACTAATGTAGAGTAGTTTTATGTCAATGGTACCCAGTGTTGCAGCAAGCATCCTATTTGCCTATTTGCGAGGCACATTTTTTTTTATCAGTGGTGACCAAAATATAGTATCTTTCAGACCTTTTTGTTTCTTCTTAAAGAATCTCATGTGGCCACCAATGTCCTCCAAAATGAAGGCTGCATTTTTGAATTTCACAGGATTTGGAAGTTTGCTGCAACACCGATATAAATCACTGTGACACTCTTTCATTTGAGCTTTTTGTTGTTGTTGGAGCAAATCCGGGTCGAACTTTTATATTTATAATTTAATTATCATTATTAATTACGAGATAGGCAGTGTTTTTTGGGACAAATCAACTAGGAAAACAAATGACCGAATATCTTTTTGATTGGTTAAAGCAAGCGACCGCTTACCATTTAACCCGAAAACTAATGTCTTTTTTGCATCGCACACGCCTCCTTCCTTATAAGATAAGATGGTGTAACGTTCCATCAAATGCACTAACACAAATTTTAATACACTGAAGTGGGCACCTAAACTTTTAATCGACACGTTCAGTCACTGCCTAGTTTTTGGAACATGCTGTATGCACTACTCAGTATCCTGTCATTTATAATGAATGAAGATTGTCCTCAACAGTTACTAACTACAACCATAATAATTTATTATACTTAAATGAATCTTTTTAGTGCAATGTTTTGTGTACAAAAAAGGCCGTGATTTACAAACGCACTCGTTAGGTATGCATTCTAATTCACCACATCGGTAAAATAAATATTTTCAACTTACCTTGTGCTTTACTAATTACGTTGCTTGTCTACAGCGAGACACACGGTGACAAATCCTCCATCTCCTTGGCCAACAGACAGTGGATGTAGGGGTCTTGCTAATTTCTGTTATTCGCTGCCTCATCTCCAGACTGCACTGCTGTTCTGGTAAAATTAGACTTCTTACTTTTTGTCATTCGTGTACTGAACCTTTCGATTGAGTAATTTGGTGGAGCTTAGAGCTCCGGGATACAGGAATATTGGAAAGGATAATGTGTGACTGAGGAATTTAATTTGGGAAAGGTACAAGGTATCACAGATATTAGGATGGAGATGATAAAATGAGAATTTTTATACATATTGCTGATTTGATAGTGAACAATTGAGATCCACATTTTGAAAATTAAAACTAAAATTAATACAACTGTTAAGAGATCCTATGCAAACCCAAATAAAACATAAAATAGAAGCAAAATTAACTTACAAAAATTTGTGCTTCACGTGAATTTTATAAAATTACAATTAAATTGAAACCCAAAATTTAAAAAAAATATAAAAATTGATTTCTGAATATTGCACATCAAAAATTGTTCCTTAGGCATTTTGTGGAAGACCTTACATTTTGCCTCAGTACAATCATGCGATGCAAGTAAACAAATACTCAAAAAAATCTTTTTTTCGTTCGGTGCAAAAAATTTCAATTTACAATAAAAACTGTTAACTGTATAATAACTACTATAATAATGAATATGCCAGAATTTCTATTCTCTATAATCTAATATGTACTTTTGTGATTAATTCATTTGTACTGTGTTTAAGAAAAATACACGTCTTAATTGACGTCATTTCATATTATATGTTTCTCGACTTAGTTTTACAAAATAACACTTAGCAAGATTTCATTGATTTAGCATGATTTTAAGGCTATTTCAGCGCCACAATTCTAAATTTTGAAGTTTATTATTGCACTAGACTTTAAAGGTAACTGGAAATATTTTGAGTTGTTATAAAATCAAATAAATTATCTTGACAAGCATATTGATCAGTACATTGCAGACAATTTTATCTGCAGAAATGCTTGTGAAAATAATTGATTGATTTGGTAAGTTGTTAAGTGCCAATTTGTTTTTGCTGATGTTCAGCAAGATGTTTCAACTAAACTACAGCATTCACATTGATAATTATTATGAGCACGGCTCACAAATGTTTACAGAACTCAAATCTATACTCTTACAATTTTTAACAGTTAAACAAAAATCACATTCAGAAATATTCTTAATCTTTAAAACTATATCTACATTTCTAAAGCAATCACCTTAATCAGTACTAGACTTTGAGAAATTGATTGCAATATCACAGTGCGGCTGAACAGGACAATCTCGCATTAAAATATTCATGCCGACCCAATACTTGTTCGCATCTACATAATCGCAAATTAAATTATAGAAACTGTATTGTCGTGTTCACTCGCTACCATAACTTAATTAAATCACTGTCCTCAATTTTACGTTCACTCATCAAAATATTATATATAAAGCTTTCAAGTGTCTCTGGTTAAATCTACAATTTAAAAATTCAGTTCCAGGTCAGGCTTGCACTTTAAGCAGCACTTTTAGCTGTTGGGCAATGTCAGATTGACAAGACTTTTCCACCAAGAATGGTCGCACTAGACTATGAGATGACGTTTGCATCCAGTGCTTCGGTGGTAAAGGAAGAGCCGATGGTAAAGGCGGTTCTGTCCATTTGCAGCCAGCGTAATGGCCAGCTAGCAATCCCGGAGATGTACGCGGGCTAGACCCCGGACTATGTGCCGATGGTGCCCTGATTGGGCTCAGTCTTTGTGTTGCGGTTTCTCCTTTTTTCGGTGAAACAACATCGATACATTTTGTACTAGGGTATCTGACCGAGCGCGGTTTGCCATCGCTGCTTTTGCCACCGTCTTGAATTTTCTTTGCCATTGCCATTATTTGTATTGTCTCTTTCACTATTGGAACAAACTGCAGACATGGACTTTATATGACACACTTTTTTTACTAATTAGTTTTTGCGTAAATTATTACAAACATAAAATGCTTTGAATATCACAGATCAAGAACGTCGACGAATTTTGCGTTTAAAAACTTTCGACACTCAATAATCAGAGAAATTACGCTGCCTGAAGATACTGACTGCCTTTTCAAAATGGACGCGACAGCTTGTGATTACAAACAAAGGAACTTTCGCAGCAGTCGACCCAAATCTTCCAAGCAGGTATATTGAATATTCAATTTGCCTTTTGTTACTTGATTATCAGATTAGGTACTGATATCATAAACAATATTACCTTGCTAAATTCTTCTGCTTTACAACACAAAATTCCAACAACTTCCGTCTCTCGATCACAACAAATTTACTACACTATCCACCTCGACTTGACTCACACGTCGCACTTCGCACATTAAAAACAGTGAGCAGCACAGCACAGAATCTAGCAGCGCAGCAGCGACAGCGACACCCAGCAACTTTGTTGGAAGAGTCTATTTACGACCGAAAACAAGCACTGCGTCACGTATACGTCAATCGATAAACCCAAAACCCATACCGCCCCCTAATTTTCTCCAGGTTAAAACGGGTTATTCCTTTATCTTTATTTCTTTAGGTGGTTACAAATTATCCACAGTAATAGTGGTAAAACTTTAAGTTGAATAAAGTGCATAAAGTGCTTGTTGATTAATGGCTACCATTTTCTAACTTATAGCGTTTCGAGCCTTCTTTAAACATCATAAAAAAATTTTTGGGATACGGACCTTTTTTTCTTAATTTTTTTTAAAAATAGATTCATGTACAGTGTTGGGCTTTTTTAAATGCCATTAAATAATATATTGAAATAATGGACTTTTTTTTCTTTTAAACATTGGGTTTCTTAGTTCTGGCCAATGGCCATATGTAAATAACATTATTAAGGTATATGGTTCTGACCTATTTTTCTTGTGAACAGCAAGTAGTAAAAAAACGAAGAGAAAATATTGTTTCGGACTTTATAAAGTGGGGTGGGTTCTGAGTTAAAATTTTACCTAAAACGTTCAGGCATCTTGGCAGAACCCTCCCTCTCGAACATGTCACGAGCCACTACTGTTACCCATAATAATAAGATTGGAATAACCTACTCCTTTTATTGGGTAAAATTATATTAGTATAGATACAGAAAATATGTATTCATATAAGTAAGTAGGTATACCTAGGCAGGCAACCTACTTACATTTTAAAATAAAATTTGCTGATCCTACCCGCTTATATGGTATACCTATAACTGCAAATAAATACCTACCTTGGGTATTTTTGACTTTGGAGGTAGGTACAAAAACAAGTTATGACTTATGGGCCATTTGTTTCTTGGACGTAGGTTTGTTTAGGCAAAATATAGACCTGGAGCATATACCTATTATATGACCTGGAGCATCTCAAACCATTCACAAAATGCCCAAATCTGGTGTATGAAGATGAACTGCGGTTTAAATTGAATGTACCAAAGCTTACAGCAATAAATTGAATGTAGGTAGGTATACTTAACAAGGGTAAACTGAATATTATTATTTTGGTAAATAAAATCACAAAATGCCCACATAACATACCTATGGGCCCACACACTGTAAAAATACTTTATATGTCGCTGCCCTTGGCGGTATGGCACTGATTTTTTATTTACTACCTATTTCTTTCAAATTCGTTTGTTATTTACTAGGTTATTTATTCGAAAAAAAGAGATCCATTATTAGGAAAAGCAAAAATCTAGGGTAGTGTTAATTTTAAATATGACGTTTGAATTTGACTTTGACAATAATTGTGTGTGTGGTGCCATCTGACAATAGCACTCTTCACTATTCCAACAGTGTCAGTGTTTGTGTTCATGTGGGTTTGTGTTGACAGGCAGGAGGGTGTACGTTGCTGATTTCACAAAAGATGAAAAGTTTTGCGCTATATTATTACAATTATTCTTGATTGTGTTAAAATAAAGAACAATATAAGTATTTAAAACATGAACTTAGTGCGTATGAACGTTTTGCGTATCAAATTATACAATTACTTGGATAGTTGTTTTTGTTTTGTGAGTGTGTAATGCACCTACTGGATCAATAGTGTACTACAAAATATAAAATTACTCATTCTATCTTGCTCAATAGTGATTGTGAATAAATTGCAAGGTTGTTTTTATTACACGTTTTCTCTATTTAAAGTGGATCATTTATTTTAGTTATTTTGTAGGAGGCCTAATCATGAATCCAAATAATCACAATCAGCCCCGCAGAAATTCTTCTTCCTTTAACAGGCATGCACAAAATCACTCGGCTCGATCGAATCATTCACATAATCATCAGAGGTGGCCAAATCGTTACACAAAAGACTATGGAAGAGAATTTGAAAACAATTTTGGTCGCGGGTATGTGAAAATCATAAATTAGCCCGAGTCATGTTTCATGTTACCTTTATATTAGGGAATGTTCCATGGTAAATAACGGAAGTCCGAAGGATCAAAATTACGTGCATGGATATCCAAAGCCGCTAAGCCCTGTGTTGAGAAACAGCCATATACATTATGCCAACGATGCATCTGGTAAGTACTACATTGTTTCATTTTATATGTGGACGATCACAAGAAGTTAATGGAAAATTTGGGTGTATTCTTTCGAGAATATAAATTATTTTCGAAACTAATATAAAAAAAATCAAATTCAGAGCCCCAAAGGGCCGGTTGTTAGAACACGGATCAAATTGTAACGCGATGCTACATTTAATTCGACTTTCGTTGCTATGATACAACCAATCACGAAGTCCGTACCTTAGCAACGAAAGTCGAATTAAATGTAGCCTTGCGTTACAATTTGATCCTTGTTCTAACTTCTAACAACCGGCCCCAAGAGTAATGCATGTCAACATAATACTAGAGGAGGGTTCCTGGGTTCCTATATGCATCCCCAAACTAATATAAAGGCGGAACCTTATAAATTTTAGTTAACAAGAAGTAAAATTTATGCTGTAATATAAAAACTACCCTATAAATTTTACTGGGGGTTCTTTTATACCTTGCTATCACTGTAACTGCTTTACAGTGAAACTTGCCAGATACTTTTTTGAGCTCCACTAATTATTTCAAGGCTTACTCAGGAGTTTGAGTCAATAATATCAGGAGGCCCTTTTCGTATTTAGTTTGACAACTAACACTGACAACTCGAAAACTTGTGAAATCAAGGTTACTCAGTTAATGTCAGATTTGACTTTTTGTCTTAAAATAGATGCAAAATCCCTCGCAAAATCCATTTTTGTGTGCTCCAAACTAGGACGGAAAATATTTTCATGTCACACACATGTTTTCAGCGACATTAAAGTGTATCTTGGTATCTGTAGAAATAGAACATTTTTGGGTAAATAACATAATTATCTGTAGTAATACAATAAGTAGCCTGGAATTGTCGGAAATTTTACGAAAGCTGTTGCGTTGCTTGGTAGCCACGAGTGTAAATTTGACAGTTAAAAGATCACGAGCGCATAGCGCGAGTGATTTTCTGTCAAATTTACACGAGTGGTTAGTAAAATTACCTAAAAATTCCAGACCACGAATTGTATTTAACAAGATTATTTTTTGAATCGAAGCAAGGTAGTTCAAAACGAAATTCAATTAATTCACATGCAAAGAAATGTATTGGGAATATTTTTGACGTTCGGCAGGTACTAAAGTAACTAGATTATATATTATAAATGCACCTTCAAATTCGCAACTATGGCAATTTATCACCAAGCAAAATTATCGAAAAAATTACCGTATGTAATATCACAAGAGAGTGAGAATTACTTGAAAATAATTCGACAGATTTTCGAAAACTTGTCGCCAGGCAGTAGACACGAGAGCCCGTAGGGCTCGAGTGGCTATTGCCGAATGGCGACAAGTTTGAGTAAAATGTGGAGAATTATTTTCCAAGTTATTCTTACTGTCGTGTGGTATTCGAAAGGTTATTTTTTGACGTTCAAATATGAAACAACTGTCAATATTATTCTTTCAATGTCACAATTTGCGATTAAAACATATAAGACAATATGTCAAAACCAGAAAACAAGTCGTTTTATCAACAAAAACAAAATACTAAAAAAAATTCCCGCTGGGATAAGTTAGGTAAAAAATTCTCACTATAATAATGATTTAATTGGTCAGAATTAAACGCGTGATCAAAAATACTGTTCATTTATTGGAAAATAGAAACGGCAAAAAATAACCGTATGTAATATCACAAGAGAGTGAGAATTACTTGAAAATAATTCGACAGATTTTCGAAAACTTGTCGCCAGGCAGTAGACACGAGAGCCCGTAGGGCTCGAGTGGCTATTGCCGAATGGCGACAAGTTTGAGTAAAATGTGGAGAATTATTTTCCAAGTTATTCTTACTGTCGTGTGGTATTCGAAAGGTTATTTTTTGACGTTCAAATATGAAACAACTGTCAATATTATTCTTTCAATGTCACAATTTGCGATTAAAACATATAAGACAATATGTCAAAACCAGAAAACAAGTCGTTTTATCAACAAAAACAAAATACTAAAAAAAATTCCCGCTGGGATAAGTTAGGTAAAAAATTCTCACTATAATAATGATTTAATTGGTCAGAATTAAACGCGTGATCAAAAATACTGTTCATTTATTGGAAAATAGAAACGGCAAAAAATAACCGAAATAATACACGCTTCTAGACCCAAATGAAATGTTCCCATTGGTGAATTTGACGATGAAAAAAATAATCGGTGTAACTTTTTCAGCTGTCATTCTGACAATGAAATTTTATAGATATGAATTATTAAATTATCATTTAATTTTATTGTACCTATTTCGGATGTAATCACTTTCCAAGTACAGATTATTGTAAAACAATTAAGTACACGTAATTTTCTACTGTTCAAATCGTTCTTGTCAATGTTGCCTTTTCTGTCATAGTGACGCGTTTATTTATAACCCAACTAGGTTTTGTCAATGCACAGATATCCAGCATAGTTAATTGAGCAATTCGTAGAGGATGTGCCATTAAATGAAAGAAGAAACATATTTTTCTAACACACCAGCTCACAAAACCAGAATTATTTCAGAACTGTTAACAACTTATTTTGGGAACAATTAGATAGGCACAAACGGACAAGTAAAGTGGCCACCACGTTCGCCCGATTTAATCCCACTGGACTTCTTTTGGGGTCAGTCATATTAAAAACAAACTAAGAGACAATTTGATATACTTAGGCCGGTTTTTCAAAGAATCTAACACCGGATTAAGTCTGACACCGGCTTCGTTGCTATCTTGCTATGATACCGACTTTCTGATTGGTTGTAGCATAGCAACGAAGCCGGTGTCAGACTTAATCCGATGTTGGATTCTTTGAAAAACCGGGCCTCTATGTCTTAATTCTGTATCTAATATTCATATTTATAACGCAGTTCAGAGTGTTCTGAAGAGGTGTAATTTATACGTTGCTACTTTGCTAGTACTTAATGGACATCAATTTGAATATTTACTTTGAAGTTTTCAATTTCAAACACTGTTACTACATAGTTTACTTTAGCGATTTTTAAGTTGTCATTTGTTTCTTCAGTTTAGATTTGTTTTTTGTCGAGGCTTTTCTCTTGTTTTGTTAACTGACCCCTAATTGACGAGCCTTTCTCATTTTCGAAGAAATAATATGGAAATGACAATGAAAACGATAAAACAAATTTAAGGAATTGCCCTTATTGGCAAGTGACAGCCGCCTACTACAGTGAACCCTCCCTTAACGGACACCTCCCTTAAACGGACAACTCTCTAGAACGGACAAAAAATTTATCACGGACATTTCACATCCAAGATTGTATGTTAAACTGACTGCTAAACGGACACTTCTCTTAAGCGGACGCGGACAGCAAATGACAGTACAAATTTGGCCGTAGACCTCCTTTGAGCGGACACGCAGTGAATTAAACAAGTAAATACCCGCCACCTGGCTGGTGCCAGTGCGACGCCGAAAAATGCATGAATCGCCAGTTGTCAGAAGAACTGTTTCGCAATAATTTACGCGTAAAAATTAACCTTATTAGTGTGCGAACTGTGAAGTGAAAAGTTGAGAAGTGTATGTACGTACCTACGAGTGATAACAATACATATGGCACCTAAAAGACGTTTTCTCACACTGAAAGAAAAAATTGAAGTTATTAAGCGTGCCGATGAAACAAAAAAAGGGTTCGTGAACTATCGAAAATTTTCGGCATCGGTAAAAGACAAGCTGCTAACATTTTGAAGAAAAAAGAAAATCTTAAATTATGGCACTCTAATACAGTGAGTTTGAAATTGAAACGAACTTCTTTTGGTCCAGACGGGCGAACTATCGATTGATTAACATATCAGCGGTTTATTAAAGCTCGAAATAAAAACATACCTCTTTGTGGCACATTGATTCATAATAAATATAATAAATAAATACAGTGGTGTCCGCCTATAACAAGCCTTGAAATTGCACAAAATATGGTTCGTTATAAGCGGAGTTCATTATAAAAGGAAATACAAACATTGCTATTAATTATGGGCGTGTTTTTAGCACATTCATAAATGGTTCGTTTTAACCAGTAATTCGTTATAAATGGGTTTGTTATATGCGGACACCACTGTAATTGCCTGCTGCTTAATTAACCATTGACCAAAATATTGAGGTACATATTTAATAAAAAAGTACAATTTCTTAATAGCGGACACCTCCCTTTAACTGACAAAATTTGCAGTCCCCTTAGTGTCCGCCAAAGAGAGGGTTCACTCGTTGATTGACTAATCTTAGTCAATCAACGGTTCACTGTATATGAAAACTTCAGAAGACTATATTTTATATTGATAATTTAATTCATATGTATAAAATAATAATAATAATAAACGTCTTTATTCTAACGTATTGCATAATGATACTAACAGTATAAAAAGAGGTAGGGGTAGGCCTAGATTAGACTACTGCTCTCAAATAGTTAGGGATGTAGGATGTTCTACTTTTAGGGAAATGCGTAGGTTAGCTCAGGATAGAAAAGAGTGGAGGTACGCGTCCAACCAGTCTTCGGACTGAGAACCTTATGATGATGACTAACAGTAAAATAAGATTAAAAAACAAAATGTATAAATGCAATATGTACTTCGAAGAGGCGAAGTTCAGCTCACAGTCGCCAGGCCATCTGATCGCTGTTCTTCCACTTAACCTAAATCTTGTAAGCCGCCATGTTTTTATCAGAATGACAGGGAGAAAAGTTAGCCCTAACTATTACAGCGATAATTTTTTTATTTACCTTTTGCTGCCATGGCGACGTTCCAAATTTCGTATTTTTGATTGTAAAATATTTAAAAATCGTGTCTCCCATATGCGTCATATTCATTAAATTGTCTAGCCGAATTTGACTCGAACTTTTTATTTTGCCCGGATAAATTTCTGCCAAGAGCGCTCAGGCTTCGCCTTCACGCTCTTACTGGCTGTCAGTTTTATTCGTCAAATTGCCTAGCAGCAAAATTTCGTTCAAAACAGAAATTTATCTGGCAAAATAAAAAGTACTCGTCAAATTACTATTGAAAATTGTGAATTTTTGATAAAAAAGAATGAAAATGAAAAAATCGACCCCACATATTATATACATTTAAAAAGAGGGGAAAAATGCTCTGTTTTAACTATAACGTGGGCAACTATGATTTGCATTTGATTTAAAGAAATACAACTTTAGGTCTTAACTTGAAATTTAATTATTAAAAAAACAAAATAGTTAAGACTTGCATTATACTCAAAAAAATGCCTCATGTTAATAACTATCCACCAAGTTTACAAACAGTAGAGATATCCTGTTTTAACCATAATGGGAAAAATCTAATTTTGAGCTATAACTTGAAAACAAAAGGCGATAGTCAAATTTGGTTTTCGGCACTGAGTTCTTCTCGAAAAAAGGGATCGAGGATGGGCAGTTCTTTTTTCTATAACTGACGTAGTTAACGAGTTGCCTCATACTAACAAGCAATTTTGCCCATCCTGTACATACCGCCTAACAAATAGAATAACCCATAATGTACATGAAAAGTGATTTCATCAGACATTGAATAAAATTTGAAGGATGAAAGTACCTACCTGGATTCAGGATCAGAAACTGTAAATAAATACTTCCCCCAAAAATTAAATGTAATAAGTTTGTTTACAAATGTAGAGGGCTTATTTGCTTCCTTGGAATTTATGATAGGACAGTATTGACGATTTGTGAGTTTGTACCTTAAATGTTATTTACCATTCCCTAAATAAAATATAGAATCTTTTCACTTAGTTGTGATTCTTTTCTTACTTTGTTTTAATACTTGCATCAGGAGACACATTGTTAGACTTGTTTTTAACTTGCATTGATGTTTAGCATTAAATCTTTTTTTATTAGGATAGAGTAAAATTGATATAACAAAATGTTATTTTTTTACTAATAAAGTTCAGTAATCTGATACCTTTGAAAACAAAATTTCTTTTTCAAAAGTTTTGTTAAACAGTAAAGGAGTTTCTTTTTAAAATGTATTAACTGTCAAATAGGATTTAATGATGTTATTTGAGGAAGCAAGAAATAGAAAAAGTTAGCTTAAAAGGTTAATTATCTTAATGAATCAACAAGCCTTTGACAATCTTGACAATATGTGAATATTATATTTACCACGTAGTACAGCTGCTAAGGAAATAATAATAATCCGATCATTTCGTAAAAAAGGTAACAGTATTTTTAAAGTATTGAATTTATTGCAGGACTTCAACACCAAGATCGGCGCCACAACATGATGGTAAATCAGGGTGACCGTAGGCTTTCCATGGGCCAAAATTACCATGGAGTTAATGACAGACGTCATATTAACAGCCTGCCTGATCGGAGACATATTTCCCCCCCGTTACATATTAATATCTGTGAAAATAGTAACAGCATTTTAGGTGCACCACAAAATGATAACATGCATCAGAGAAACATGCTTGAGTTTGCTCATCATCATCGCCGGCACGGACGAGGTGTGTTGACAGAAAATTTTTGCGTAACAGAGTGTATGACCTTATTTCCAGAAGTTCGGGTAAGCCCCGTACAATTTCAGCAGCACTCTCCGCAATACTATAGGCAAACTAGCGACGATAGTATCAAAAGTGAAAGTCCGTCCCGTAAACGCAGACGTTTGTCACGTTCAGGCCATCATATTGAGCTAAACACGCAACCGTCTTCACCTCCTCGAAGATCTCCACGGCAACATCCACCCTCCGCAACGCACCACCCACTGCAGGCAAGTCGAGAAATTATTGCCTGATATTAATTATTACCTGAGTTTATCACTGTTGTATAATTTTTAAATTTCTTTTGTCAAATTTTCGGGAAGTGAAAAAGATTTTGCATTGGATATGTATGCTAATTTGCTGATGCATTAATTTTCCAGGGGAGTCCTCCATTGCGGCGGCAGAGATTCAGGGATCGTAATGAGTTCTCTCATCCACATCATCAACCGTTTCTCCCTAGCCCACCACCAGTTGCTCATGCTCACCCCCACCCACATCAGTCTGCTGTTATGATGGATATTAACCAGGTATGTGTTAAATACCAGAAGTGGAATACATTTTTGTAGTTGGTGCACTTTTCAAAAATATATTGTATTTGTATAAAAAAATGAACAATGAAGATTTTCGATAATATGTAATCTTTTGGCAAAATCCGGACAAATTCTGGGGACATGGGACTAGTCCAAAGCCAAGAAAGTTACGTAATCAGCAGTGTGTATTCAAGCATAGTCAAAATGGTACTGACTAGTCGAATCTTGTAGAAGAGTCTGGAAAAGTTTCAAAAAGCGAAGACGCAATTTCCAAGAATATGGTACTAGAAGAGCCCTCTACCGGGGAGCGAGCAATAGTCGATCCACAATCTATAATATTCTAGGTTTCTCTTGATAACTGCAGTAAGATTATTGACGATATAAAGTTATCTGCGGGCTATTTTAAATAGCGAACTCTAAGATAAATTCTGTCTCTAACAAAAGTGCATCTGACTTAAATTTGTTCCAGGTTCCAGTTACCATTCCCATAAACCATGAAGCTGTATGGAGTTACACAGCTTCACCTCATATCTCCTCTCACATCTCCCTGTGTACGGCTCCGCCAGGTGCGCCGCCTCATATGCACAGTTGTCATTTGCATGGAATGTATCCACCACATCAGCTGATGCCCCAACAGTTTCCTGGATGTATACCTCATCAAGGGTATGGTAACTTCCCGAGTCCGCCCAGTGCGTTGTCCGTCTCCAACCAACATTATGCTCACCAACATTTACCACATCAGGTAATTTAATGCCTTTGCTATACATAGTTCTTTTTATGAGGGTTAATGGTCTATTAGATTACAAATAGGAAGTTGTGAAAATGATGAAAATTCAGCATGTTCAAATTACTTTTGATATGAATGTGAAATTTGACCAGTGGAGTGAAACGATGATTAAATTCTCGAAGGACCAAAATGTTACGAAACGATGATTAAAAAATGCAAAATAACTTATTACGTTTTATTAATATTATGTTGAAAACTCAGAAATAGAAAATACAGTGCACACAGCAGCGTCACAATGACACTCGATATTCGATACCAAACTGGTTACTGGTTACTGGTTACTAACATACTAACTAAAACTAACAACTGTACATTTATTTATACCTTAAAAACTAGTCCCTACCATAAAACTTGTGTTCATGTACCCCTAAATATGCAAACTACCTGGCATACTGGGTACCTGCAAAGAAACATAGTAAAGTTCTCAAACATCCCGCCCCCCTTGAAGGCACCGAGGCCTTCAACAATTGCAAATTATCAGAAAAGTCATATCAGTTCTCCGCTATAGGTAACGGACATAATTTCACAACCGCACGTTTCACTATACCGTTGGTTGTACACACATTCGCCACCCGCACTACACCATCCTTGCCGGGAATAACTTCTGTCACCCGACCAATGGGCCACTTTAACGGTGGATTCGCTTCGTCCTTAATTAGGACCATTGATCCTACGTGTAGCTTCTTGCATCCTTCAGTTTTCCATTTCGACCTGATTTGTAACGAAGACAGGTATTCATGCTGCCAACGCCTCCAGAACTGCTGTACCATTTGTTGCATTTGTTTATACTCTGAGAGCCGATTTTGGCGAATTTCGGAAACATCTTCTTGAGGAATAGCAGTTAGCGCGTCGCCAATTAGAAAATGGCCTGGGGTTAATGCCAAAAGATCTGCAGGATCATCAGAAAGGGGGGATATCGGACGGGAGTTCAGGACAGCCTCAACTTGAGTGCATATCGTGTAAAAGTTTTCAAACGTTACATGATTGAAATTGACGTTAATTTTTTTCAAAAGCGCTTTTGCGGACTTTATTGCTGACTCCCATATTCCACCAAAGTGAGGGGAACGGGCAGGAATAAAGTGCCATTTTATAGAATTTTGCAACAAGTAAGTTGAAACGTTTTCGTCCTTGTGGATATTTAATAGTAACTTAAGATCGCGTTTGAGCTGATTATCAGCACCTATCAAGTTTGTGCCATTGTCCGAATGAATATTTACGCATATTCCGCACCGCGAAATAAATCTCTTAAGGGCGTTTAAGAACGCTACCGCAGAAAGTTCGCTGACTAATTCCAAATGAACAGCCTTGGACGCGAGGCAAACAAACAAACAAATATACGTTTTCACAATTTTCCTATTTCGTGTCTTGCCGCCTTTTATAAAGAACGGACCGCAAAAATCAACCCCCGTACTTAAAAAAGGCCTTGGAGGTGTACAATGAACGTTCGGTAAATCCGCCATTTTATAGGCGATTGGGGAAGGTCTTAGCCGCCAACAAGGCAAACATTGCTTTAATGCTTGTTTCACGGAACTTTGCGCCTTAATTGGCCAAAACCGAGATCTAACATTCGCTAATGTACCTTGCACCCCGACGTGCAAATTTCGTATATGTTCGGACATTATTATGAGAGATGTGAGAGGGTGCTTATACGGTAAAATGATCGGATGTTTCTGATCAGTATTCAATAATTTCGAATTGGATAGCCTCCCACCGACTCTTAAAAGACCCTGTTTATCAATAAACGGGCTTAATGAAGAAATGCTACTTGTGTGGTTTACGACATTCGATTTTGACAATGCCCGAAATTCGTCATGAAATCTTTCAGATTGCGCTAATTTTAACAACCTAGTTAGTGACTCATTCAACTCCTCCACGCTTAAAGGACCAGTAGTCGGCCTGCTTTTATTGACAGTGATATTTTTATAAAATCGAATACAATAAGCAACAATTCTCTGCAATTTATGCAATTTGGAGAATCGAGTAAATATGGAATTTGGAGTGGTCGCGACGAATGAAATAACTTGGCTTCGTTTTTCCGGGATATCTTCATAAGTTTGAAGATGCGGTATGTTATCAGGCCAAGAGGCCTTCTCGCGAGAGAGCCACCTAGGACCTGACCACCATAATTCGGAGTTAACAAGATCTTCCGGTTCAACTCTTCTAGAAATCAAATCGGCGGGGTTTTCTAAAGAGCCAACGTGTCGCCAAGTACAACTTTCCGTGAGCATTTGAATTTCAGCCACGCGATGTGATACGAAGGGCTTCCATGCTCCTGACTCAGAATTTATCCAAGCCAAAGCAATTGTTGAGTCAGACCATAGAAAAATCTGACAGTGATTTAAATCTAACGATTTTATTACTTTATCTACAAACCGAGATAATAATAATGCTCCGCATAATTCGAGGCGCGGGATTGTTATAGTTTTTAAGGGAGCCACTTTCCCTTTAGCGCATAGTAATCGCACCGAGCAATGGACGCGCGAATCTACTGATTTCAAATAAACACAAGAGCCGTACGCGGACTGCGAGGCGTCACAGAAGCCGTGAATTTCGATAGTAGTGACGCTCGTCAATAACGCGTGCCTTGGTATTGCTAAATTGTTTAAAATGTGAATTTTGTTTTGCATTCGCATCCACCGTGAAAGCATGTCTGGCGGTAATGGCTCGTCCCAATCTAGTTTGAGCTGCCAGAGTTGTTGGAGAAGCATTTTCGCAATGATAATAACTGGACCCAAGAGACCTAAGGGGTCAAAAATTTTTGCTATATTTCACAAAACTGTTCGCTTCGTTGCTTGCCTTTCCAGAGCACTAGAGTCAGTTTTAAATGAAAAATGAAACGAGTCTAATTCGGAATTCCATATAATTCCTAACGTTTTCGAGCATATGTCGTCTGTTATGTAAAAGTGAGTCGAACTGTTCGGATCAGCACTGACGTCACTTAAGATTTTGGGATGATTCGACATCCATTTTCGCAGTGTGAAGCCAGCAGAGCTGAGAATATCGTTGACGTTACGTTTTAGCGAAATTATATTTTCTATAGAGTCTGAACCAGTAATAAGATCTACGTACATATCGTGTAAAATAGTTCTGGCGGCTTGCGGAAACCTCAATTGGTTTTCAAATGCAAGTTGGTGTAAACAACGGGTCGCCAAAAAGCTGGCTGGAGCAGTACCGTATGTCACCGTATTCAAACGGAAGTGTTTGAGTTCGTCTTCGGGACTAGAATGCCAAACAATCCGCTGTAAATCGCGTTGGCTTTCAAGGATTTTAATTTGCCTATACATTTTTTCTATATCGGCAACTATTACGAAGTTATGTTGCCGGAACCGAAGCAAAATTGAAAAAAGATCATCTTGAATGGTCGGACCCACCATTAAGAAAAATTATCAATAAAATTTTGCTCACATTGTGATTCTTCCCGCGTGTACGCAGGTACAGAGGTACATTCCTCAATTGTCCAAAACCGTTCGATCTGCTGAAATATATCATCTCTAGCAGCGAAATTACAAACTGAGCGCTTAGGCTGGCGAGATAGGGACGCTAATATTCCTCCGGAAACAATCCAGCCGAGTACGGTTTCTTGCAGAACAGGCTTGCAGTGGCCAAGCTTAATTTGTCCTGCACCTAATAAATCGTAAAATATGCTAGCGCCTAATAGCATATCCACGCCTCGAGATACGTTAAATTCGTTATCAGATAAGTTTATATTATTTGGTATTTTTAACTCATTTGCATGAAAGGAATTCGAGGGTACATTTTCCGTTATTCGAGATATTACCAAGAAAGGAAGCTCTACTGAATAAGCATTGAACTTAGATTTTATTTTTATGACCACCCGCTCATTTATATTTGTTATCATCTGGTTTATACCTGAGACAGGAATGTTTACCCTGTGTCTGCATAAACCAAGACGTTCCACAAAATTGTAAGTAATAAAATTAGACTGGCTACCTGAATCCAGCAATACTCTGCATGGAATTTGATTACCGTGGCAGTCTAAAGCATATGCGATTGCCGTGGATAAAATTGTGTCGATTTGTGGTATTCGCGCACAGTTTGCACTGGTAGACATGATTTGATCGTTGGAGTAATTATTGTTTCCGAGAGAAGTTGGCGTGCTCGAGCAATTAGCAGGCTGGGAAAAATTTAAATTATTTGATGAGCCGCTTTCGTTCGATTTTTCGTATTCATCAAAATGTAAACGAGTATTATGCTGTTTTCCGCAAACCCTGCAGCCGCTAGACTTACACTGGGACGAGCTATGGTTTTCCCGAAGACAGTTACTGCATAATTTAGCAGCTTTAATAGTAGCAAATCTTTGTTTAGGATGCAATTTTAAAAATTCCGAACAGTTATAAATGAAGTGCGACCCTTTGCAGTATACGCATTTTGTACCTAGCATTGAAATATTTGCTACAAGGGTTGTTGGCCGATTATCCGCCCATCTGTGAAATGTGGCGCCGGCAGGTCTACTTTTAAAACCTGGATTTGAAACGGGCTTTGAATGAAGTGACTGGCAACGTTGCGTTAAAAAGTTTATTAAATCTTCGTATTTAGGATATGACCTAGTGTCTGTTGCCATTAAGTCCCATTTTTCTTTTGTCTTATAATCTAACTTACTTGCTATAATATATACAACTATCGAGGACCAAGCATCGGTCGGCTCGCCCAATCCCTGAAGTGCTCGCATGTTTTTCAAAATTTCGTCAAGAAATCTACGTAATTCGTCGTATGATTCTTTACTTACATGGGCCAACTCAACAAACGATTGTAAATGAGTATGAATTATAATTCGCTTGTTGTCGTATCGTTCGTTTATTAGACGCCAAGCTATTTCATAATTCGCCTCCGAAATATGTAACGATTGCAAAATGGCTGCCGCATCTCCCTTTAAGCAGGATTGCAAATAGTGAAATTTTTGAATGTTCGATAAATTAGGGTCATTATGAATCAATGACTGAAAGGTTTCATGAAACTGTAAGAATTTTTCGTATGAGCCGTCGAATTCGGGCAAGTTTAAGGTTGGTAAATTTATTCTTTGTGAAACGTTTCTGATAGGACTAGCATGGGTATTTTGAGTATTGGATTCTACTTGTTCAGCAATAATTTGCTTCGCAAGCGATACTTTTTCGAAGAATACACTTTCAAATTCAGAAAACATTGCGATTGTGTTAATTGGATGATCCGTACTGTTCACCGCTTCAATTTTGTCAATTATAGAGCTAAACTCATCATATAGGCGTTCTATGTTGCTCAAGCGAACCTGCAGTTCAATGAATTTATCGACGTCATGAAAATTATCCACAAAGTCCGCGAAACGTTTCAACTGACCATACAAGCGATTTTTCATGGACAGCAATTGATCTAATTCTGCCATATCGTTATTAATTAAACTATACAAGTACAATAAACACTACAAGCGAGGAAATAATGATAAAATAGGAACTTACGTGACGGGAAAGGACGCAATTTACCCTTTCTTCGTTCGTGCACACGGGGAAATAACTTATCCTCCGGTTAAAGATTCTTCAATAATTACTTCTCGAGATGTTGCACTGATTTTAATCCGGCTCGATGTGACCAAAAATGGAGTGAAACGATGATTAAATTCTCGAAGGACCAAAATGTTACGAAACGATGATTAAAAAACGCAAAATAACTTATTACGTTTTATTAATATTATGTTGAAAACTCAGAAATAGAAAGCAGCGTCACAATGACACTCGATATTCGATACCAAACTGGTTACTGGTTACTAACATACTAACTAAAACTAACAACTGTACATTTATTTATACCTTAAAAACTAGTCCCTACCATAAAACTTGTGTTCATGTACCCCTAAATATGCAAACTACCTGGCGTACTGGGTACCTGCAAAGAAACATAGTAAAGTTCTCAAACAACCAGTTTTGGCTCGGAGACCTCATCCAGGCTCAGAAGGGGGTTGAATTTTTGATATATTTATTTTACGTCTAGTAACTTGCACCAACTTTTGTGTAGACTAAAGTTTTTTGAGAAATTGACTATGGAAAGCTTTCCAGAAGAGTGGTACTGTACCGTTCGAACAACTACTCCTCGGGCGAATACCCCGCCAGGCATTGAATTATAGAACTAAATACAGATTTTGTGTACTACGAGATCTTAGTTCTATAATTCAATGCCTGGCGGGGTATTCGTCCAAGGAGTAGTAGTTCGAATGGTCTGGTACCACTCATTACTGCCGCATAATTCGGCTAATAATTAGCTCTTGCTAATACTTGCACCAAACGTGTAAGTATATACAACGTGTCCAAGATAAGGAGGGCCAGTATGGGGATATTGGAAATGACAAGAGATACGGATTTGGTTAAATGGGAAAAAAGTTGCGTAACTAAAGGATCAATAAAATGGCGCCTAGAAATCCTTGATATAATTTTCCGTTTTTTGAGTTATTTTGAAAAAACTGAATTTATGGATTTTTAACTATATTTTTTTCTGACTTTAATATTAAAACTAGAGCGAAACTGACAAAACTTCTTCGTAGCAACTTTTGATGAAATTAAAGATTTCATTGCCAATTTTTTTATTCTACGTTTCGTCTTCGGGCAACCATCATCAACTTCATTTTTTTAAATACGGTCCTGATTTTCTGATGTCAAATTTTATGAGCCCTTCTTATTCTGAATTCAACAATGTACCACACATTATGGTTTAATTACGTTTCGACCCGTTTTTGACCATCATCAAGAAATTTTTAGGATACGGACCTGCATTTCTCTTAATTTTCTAAAAATTATGAGAAATACAGTTAGTTGGGCTTTCTTCTGATATCAGAAACGAAAAAGATTTTCCAAAACTGCAAGATGCGCTATGCTTAGAGTAGGGTAGGTGCTTATCGCTAGTATCATCTAACACAGTCTTTCTCAAAGTGGGCGATAACGACCCCTTGTGGGCGCTGGAGGCCTAGAGGGGGGCGGTAAAGGGCCCAGAAAAAATTGGGGGGTGTTGAAGTGGTTTAGGGGGGCGATGGTTGATTTGTAATTTAATCTACTTAGGCCCGGTTTTCAAAGAATCCAACACCGGATTAAGTCTGACACCGGCTTCGTTGCTATGCTACAACCAATCAGAAAGCCGGTATCATAGCAACGAAGCCGGTGTCAGACTTAATCCGGTGTTGGATTCTTTGAAAAACCGGGCCTTAATATTTTAAAATTCACTGAAATTAAAACCTACATACTACACAACATCGATTATTTAGTTCATATTTCTGCCCTGTTTGATTGTACAAAAATTAAAAATATTTAACATAGCTTTCGTGGGATAGCCCGTGAGCAATCAAGTTTTAACAAGTTTTTGTTAAATAACGCGATTTGTGCAATCCTGTATCGATCGGCTGGTTCATCGATACTTGTTCTTACTTGCTCAGTACGATTGAGCGTCGAATGAGATAAACGAGTTTGCGCAGTTTGTCTTATTCCTGTCGGTGCGTTCTGTATTTCAATCCTACTCTTAATATTATAAAGTTGCGTTTTTAATTGCTCTCACTGGTAAAAAAGTCTCGTTTACAATGTAAGTTTAAACTCCACACTAATATAGCACACTATAATTAAATTAAAAATATGAATGTCATTGTGATTTTTAAGATGTGGTAAAGTAAAAAAAAATTGGGGGGCACTGAAAAATAATTGATTTTCAAAGTGGGCGGAAGACGAAATAAGTTTGAGAACCTCTGATCTAACAGATTCGTAAAACTCTTGTGGTGCACTTAAAAATTGCCCAACTTATACTGTATGTACATATTTTTTTACAAAACTATGAGACATACAGGTCCGTATCTTAAAAAAAAGGGTCGAAACGTAATTAAACCATAATGTGTGGTACATTGTTGAATTCAGAATAAAAAGGGCTCATAAAATTTGACATCAGAAAATCAGGACCGTATTTAAAAAAATGAAGTTGATAATGGATGCTCGAAGACGAAACGTAGAATAAAAAAAATTGGCAATGAAATCTTTAATTTCATCAAAAGTTGTTACGAAGAAGTTTCATCAGTTTCGCTCTAACTTTAATATTAAAGCCAGAAAAAATATAGTTAAAAATCCATAAATTCAGTTTTTTCAAAATAACTCAAAAATAGAAAATCTTATCAAGGATTTCTAGACGCCATTTTGTTGGTCCTTTCATTACACAACTTTTTTCCCATTTAACCGAATCCGCATCTCTTGTCATTTCCAATATCCCCATACTGGCCCTCCTTATCTTGGACACGTTGTATGCAACAAGCAATATTGCGTGGTTCGAGTGTGTAGGGCAAAGCACCGTACTGATGAGTCCCCAAAGGACGAAACCAGTGGTCTACGGTTTTTCATGCACATTTGAAACATGCAATATTGAAAAACTTCTAACACAAACTGCTTTCCATAAGTTGCGTTATTGTCATCTTATATAAACTTTGAAATAATGTAAATTTTTGAAATTTTCATTGTGCCATCTTAGAGACCTGATGGCCTGGAGTTAGAACTGCTTAATGACCATCACAATCATACGCACACGGCCCTTCATGGAACCCCATCTCTTCATGTTCCGCCTATACAAGTGTCGCCACCCGCTTCACTGTTTTTATCTACTGAGCCTAGACATAGCCAACTGGAGCTGCTACATCGTACTAGGCAGCATAGAAGTACCAGATTGCCGCCACCCAGGACTCGTTGGCATCCCAATCCTCTAGCACCCGCCACTGCTCAATATTCTGGATTTCTCCTTCATGTATTGTGAGTACAAGCTCAATTGATTTTATTTCAATACACGCACATCATATAATAAATGGTTGGTCTCTATTGGCACTTTCCTTGTTTAGGGCGATGTTCTCCAATCCTCCGATGTCACCGTTCAACCAAACCGATCTTAGCAGTTCTGATTCAACTGAGACAGAAAACTATGAAGCTCTGTTGAATTTGGCAGAAAGGCTTGGGGAAGCAAAATCAAGAGGTTTGGGAAAAATGGAAATTGAGTCACTGCTTAGTTACAAATTCAATGCCGAGACTCACCAAGGAGATCAAACATCTTGCGTTGTGTGCATGTGTGATTTCGAGGCTCGACAGTTACTCAGAGTTCTACCCTGTTCGCATGAGTTCCACGCGAAGTGTGTCGATAAGTGGCTTCGGGTAAGTTAATTTATTCTGAAAATTTGTTTTTTTAACTAGTCCATTTTTCCTTAAATATTTATTTGTAATTTTCCTTGTTGCAAATTCTCATTAGACATTTTCCATTAGTTGTTTGATCAAAATTCATTTGAAATTGTTTTTTATGTTGCACAGAGAACAATTAAACACTTTAAAAAAATTCAGATAGTTTCGCTGTGAA
Organism: Xestobium rufovillosum; assembly: GCA_963966045.1. Classification (NCBI taxonomy): domain Eukaryota; kingdom Metazoa; phylum Arthropoda; class Insecta; order Coleoptera; family Ptinidae; genus Xestobium; species Xestobium rufovillosum. The sequence continues at coordinate 12,903,879 of OZ014494.1, forward strand.
ATCAAAGAAGTTACTCTTATATAGTTCATTAAGTGCATGAATAAATACAATATTCTGTCCTGCTCTTCGCGCAACTCTAACAGCGGACTTGTTTATTTTATAATTTGATTTACTGCCATCTTCAACCTACATTGGCATATAGAAAAGGAGAGGAAGAACTATTGTAAAATTAAACTAGAAAAGCTGAGAGATCTGGAGGTACAAGAAAGATTCAGAGAAGAAATAAGGCAGGCTAGTCGTGCAAAACAAAGAAAAACCACATAGACCAAGAGCCCATAGACCAAAAATTGTGCATAATAGGTTTACTCCAAAAAATGCCTGAGATGTTGTGATTTTTGGGCCGTGGAGCACAGAAATGCCCATGCCAGTTTTTGTTTTTGGTACAGTGGTGTGTGGCAGACCCGTAAATATGTAAAAAAATTGCTTAAAAAAGTATTATAGGTTTAGGACTGGGGTTTGCGGGAAGCGCTAAATAATAAAAAGTAATCCAGGGGACGCGGTTCGCTTGTTGTGAATTCTGGGACACTGACCCGCTGCAGGGGTCAAACTGCGTAAATAAATCACCCAAAAAAAAATTGTAGGTTTACGCATGGGGATTGGAGGGATCTCCTAATTTACCCCCAAACATCATGAATGTCGACTCCCATTCATTTTGGTTGGTACAAAGAGGCCCCACTCTCACGACATTTTGTAAATTCACTCAGGTAAAAAAAATCATAAGTTTATGAATGTCGTTCAGTAACTTGTTTAATATAAACATACTGAGTGCGAAAATACATTCGCCATCGTTAAAAAGTGGTACAAAAGTCTTGCCATTCACGATAATTGATTGTGCACTGAAGCTTCGTTCCTACTGCGTGTAGATTACTGCAGTTAGGAAATGCAAGAATTTAAAAAAAAATTAAAATGGTTCTATGAAACGTTTAGCTGCACATACCAGACAGGCGATATTCCAGAAGAATATAAACGTAACATCATAGTAGCTTTGCCAAATAGGAAAGGCGCGGATACGTGTGGAAATTTTAGAACGATCGGTTTGACTTCCCACGTGTTAAAAATTTTAACTAGAATTGTGCAAAGAAGGATGGAGAAAAGGGCGGAAGAAATATTAGGAGAAGATCAGTTCGGATTTAGAAGAAATAGGGGAACGCGCGAGACCATTCTAGCTTTACGACTACTAATAGAAAAAGCAATAGAAAAGGGGGAGACCCTATAAAGGATTTGCAGATTTGGAAAAAGCCTTCGACAATGTGAAATGGAGGAAGATGTTCGAAGTGCTCAAAACGGTAGGGATTAAGTATATGTATAGGGATAGAAGAATAATTTATTCATAATCTACACAAAGAGCAAACGGCAGTTACAGAATTTGAGCAGGAACATAGAGAAGTAAATATCCGAAAGGGAGTGAGGCAGGGACGTGCGTAATCGCCTCTAGTTCTCAATTTATATATCGAAGATGCGATGAATATTGTTAAAGACATCAGAATAGACGCTGGAATTAATATACAGGGTCAAACTATTAATATGCTCAGATTTGCGAATGATATAGCAGTATTAGCATCCAGTGATCCAGCAAAGAAGAATTAGGAAGGACTCTGAACGAAATGGAAGCGGTTTTGACGGAGGGCTATGGTATGAAGATCAATAAAAAGAAAACCGAAATTTTGTTGTGTAGGGGGCGTGAAAATAGGGCTAAAACTAAAATACAAATAGGAAACGAGAAGATAGAGGAAGTCTCAGATTTCTGCTATTTAGGAAGTCAAATAACTCTAGATTTAAGACAAAGAATAGCGCAGGGCCGAGTTGCATTTAAAAAAAAGAAACAACTATTATGCTCGGAAATGATAAATGTAGAAACTCGGAAGAGGCTCTTAAAAACGTATGTATGGAGTACAGCAGTGTCCGGGTGCGAAACTTGGACGATAGGAGAAGCGGATAGGAAAAAATTAGAAGCATTTGGAATGTGGCGCTATAGACGCAAGACCAAGGCATCTGTACTCTACTAGGTAGGCTGAATCCCTCGCGTGATTGTATTCGCGCGGTAGAGGCGTGCGTGTGACGTCACCGGAGGAGACTGCAGTCTACAGACCGCGTACAGCAATATTACACGCTCCTAAGCTGATAACTTACTACTCATCGAAATTGAATATAATATAATTATGTTAGCATCGCCCATGTTACCTTATGTAAAAATTGTGTGGATTCTCAGAGTGAACTTTAATTGGACATACATAGGTATAAATTTAAACGAATACAGATTACAAAAAGCATACGCAATTACTTAAATGGGGTTGTGCAGGATAGACGGTGTATTGATATTAAAATGATCTAATAAAACAAACTACAACTTGCCACTTAGGTAGAAAAATAACTGCCTAGATTATAATAAGACCAAAATAGTATTTTATTTTATAAGAAGCTAGTGACACTTTTTGCGGCGAATCTGTAGACGTTTGGCGGACAAACAAAGTGAGTCCGGTAACTACAGATGAGCCACAAAAAAGCACTTCAGCTCCGCATGAAATATGCTTTTTTACGGCAAACCTCGGTACACTTATCTCAATTTCAAATAAACATGATTATTTTGCTTACAGAAAGAGTAAAAAATATCAATAGTGACAGTAATTATTTATTGTGTGACAGATTGCTTTGGATTAGCGTAAGTAAAAAAATTTTGACAGACTTGTCAGTAAAAAAACTTGCTTACCATACATAAAAAGTGACAGTTTAGTGTCGTTCATAGAGTCGCTAAAGCCGTGTTTTTTGACGTTTGCCGAAAATAGTATATTTTACAACAAGAGATGAAAATACTGTTTTTTTCGTAAGGTGAGAATTTGCCCACGAGCGAAGCGAGTGGAGCAATCTCACGAACGAAAAAAACGTATTTCATCTCGACCTCGAGTAGGAAATGTTATTTTTTCTACACATATATTATTTGGGGGTCTGCAGATTCACAGAACCTATTCACTTTCCGAGTCCATTTAAAATTCTTTTAAATTATAAGCGAACCCTCACAATGTAAATTATTAATTGTTTATTTAGTCGTTGCTAATTATACGCAGACTACTAAATAAAAGTGTTTCTTTTATCCATTATTATAAAACTATAAATTTGACGTTTCCATTTTCACTTCTAGAGATGAAAATATTTTCATCTCTAGAGTAAAAAAATGTCACTTTCATACAGAGTAGGCAGTTGAAAAATTGCTATTTTCATATATATGTTTGTGTAGAAAATTGTATATTTTACAAGAAGAGATGAAAATACCGTTTACTTGGCTCATTCTCGTTACCGTTACTAGAAGTAGGCATTTCAAAATCTTCAATATTATTATTATTATTTTGTTCTATTGTGTTAATAATTAAATTATCAACAACCGTTTTCTGTTCTTTTCTTTTGTATCTCTTTTACTTCTTACAGTACTTTTATTTTCACACGGTTTTAATTTCAGCGTAGGAACTGCTTCCGATTTAAGGATCAATTTCTTTTTGTCCATTCAACGGCATTCCATAATATTTTCAAAATCGTTTTCTACAAAATGATACTCTGCTAGTTTCAACGTTAAATAAGTCATCTCGAAAACACTGTCGAACCCAAATTTTCCTTACTTTATTGTCTTTTGGAAAGCGAAAGAAACTAATATTACTTCCTTTTTCACCTAAGTTTTTACATGCAGCAACGGCACAGTTAACAGGCATTATGGACATTCACGTACCTATGCACACACGAAATGCAAACCTTTTCACCACTATGTTTGTTGTAATTTAAAATAACGTTCATACCTACACGATTAGACGGTGCCGTGTACGACTGTACGTATACACGCGTATGTGTACATGGCGGAATCTTCCGCCGTTGACGTCATCCAATACCGTCCCCTCTCGTCTCGCACCTCTGGCCCGCGCGACATACACGCTGACTAGCCTACCTAGTAGAGTACAGATGCCTTGCGCAAGACGAAGATACCCTGGGTAGATAAGGTTAGCAACAGAGAGGTATTAGAAAAAGTTAGAGAAAAGCGAAATTTATGGAAGACAGTAAGGAATAGGAGAGATGGGATAGTAGGACACCTTCTGAAGCACGAAGGCTTAGTTCACAACATACTAGAGTCAGAGATAGGAATAAAAAGTGGTAAGGGTAGGCCGAGATTGGACTACTGCTCTCAAGTAGTTACGGATATAGGATGTTCAACTTTTAGGGAAAAGCGTAGGTTAGCTCAGGATAGGAAAGATGGAGGTACGCGTCCAACCAGTCTTCGGACTGAAATCTTTATGATGAAGGGTGAAAATTTATAATTTCTTTCAAGCTTTTTAGCGGGCCCTTGTACCACCGTTCAATGATAAGGAATGTATTTTTGTACTCAGCAGGTTCAACATAATCAAATTCTTGAATGCCATTCATAAACTTATGATTTTTTTACGTAAGTTTTTTTTTTACAAAATGTTGCGTCTCTAGCGCCCCCCTGTACCAATTTTTTTTATCGGCAACGGTGAATACTCGACTTTTGTGATCGAAATAACTTGTCTCCAAGTTTTGAAGAGTAAACTTATGATTTTTTTACCTGAGTGAATTTACAAAATGTCGCGAGAGTGGCGCCTCTTTGTACCAACCAAAATGAATGGGAGTTGAGATTCATGATGTTTGGGGGTAAATTAGGAGGTCCCTCCAATCCCCATCCGTAAACCTATAATTTTTTTGGGGTGTTTTATTTACACAATTTGACCCCTGTAGCGGGTCAGTGTTCCAGAATTCACAACAAGCGAACTGCGTCCGCTGGATTACTTTTCATTATTTAGCGCTTCCCAGAAACCCCAGTCCTAAACCTATAATACTTTTTTAAGCAATTTTTTTACACATTTACAGGTCTGCCACACATCACTGTACCAAAAACAAAAACTGGCATGGGCATTTCTGTGCTCCACGACCCAAAAATCATAACATCTCAGGCATTTTTGGAGTAAACCTATTATGCACAATTTTTGGTCTATGGGCTCCTGGTCTAACAGAAATCAGGATACACAGAGAACATCATGGTGGAACACTAAGTGAGAGAAGAGGTTAATAAAAAGAAGGCATGCAGGAAATATATCAGATCCAAGGAACAAGAAGACTGTGGTGAATATATCAGACAGAGAAAAAAGGGAAAAAGAGAGAGAAAAGCAAAAGGTAAGAGCTGGGAAAATTTTGGAGAGCAACTAGAAAACCTATACCTAAAACCATAATAGAAGATTCTGGAGTGTATTTAAATCATTGAAAAGAAAGGGAAACAAAGAACCCCAAACCATTGTCCAAAGCATATTGGGGACATGGAGATAATTATATAAGAGCTGGGAAAATTTTGGAGAGGAACTAGAAATCCTATATCTAAAACCACAATATAAGATTCTGGAGTGTATTTAAATCATTGAAAAGAAAGGGAAACAAGGAACCCCAAACCAATGTCTATAGCATACTGGGGACATTGAGAGTATTTTACGCACGGAGATTTGAAGACGAGAGCGGGGAGGAGCAAGATTTAGAGAGTGATGGGGGGAAGAAGGGGATGGATGAACAGAGTGAAGAAGAAATAAATTACGAGGAAGTTTAAACAGCCATTGCAAAAATAAAAACAGGGAAGGCAGGAGGCCCAGACCAAATATCCCTGGAGATGATTAAATACGGAGGAGAAGCAGTGGCTCGATGGCTGCATGAAATATTTAAGATGGCGTGGAGACAGAACGAAATACCGGAAGACTGGAAAATACATAAAAGGGGAAATGAGTTAACTACGAGAAATATAGAGCAAACTGCCTGATTCCATTTAAACTTTTAATGGGGTATAGAAAGGCAACATGAATATCATCATGTGTGATGCAGTGATGAAAACATTTCCTTTACCTTTTTATAAATCAAAAATTGTTCATAGGGTATTCATGGGTCTTGAATAAATTAACAACTTTAAATATCCACAAACAAATCAGGAAATCAATCACAGAAACAGTTGATTTTCGTAATTATATTGATTTTTAGTTTTATCTTGGTATATTCCTGGATAGTAAGCTGAACTGACATTTGCATGTCAATAAGACTCTCTCCAAGACTATGACGGCCCTATGGATATACCGCAAACTTTTTGGAAAGACATGGGGACTACAATCGAAAATGACCTACTGGTCTTACACAACGATCGTAAGACCCATTGTCACCTATGCCTCTTTGGTATGGTGGATGAAAACTCAAGAAATTACAACGCAGCTCATACTTCAAAAACTGCTGCGACTGGCGAGTATGGGGATAACTGGGGATATGGGTACAACTCCCACGGCAGCCATAGAGATAATGTTGGACCTGCTTCCACTTTATTTACAGGTGAGAAAGGATTGTCTGCGAGTTGCCTTAAAACTTTCCCAGACTGAAAAGTTCAAACAAGGAAACTGACACTGGCAAGGACATTTAAAGATTCTGAAAGAGGTGCAGACAGAATTTTTGGCAAAACCATCAAACCTAATGTCGAAAGTGTTAGACTTCAAAGTGCCGTTTGAAGTGGTCATTAAAGGCCGCCAAACGGTGAGAACCCGTTTAAACCAATTGGATCGAAACTCGTCGATATGGTACACAGATGGATCGAAAACAGACTATGGGACAGGCATAGGAATATATGGGCCCAAATACAGGGCATCTATGGCCTTAGGAAGCTCCCCAACCATAGGACAAGCAGAAATGCTTGCTGTCGATCTGTGTGCTCAAGAGTGCTTACGAAGAAACCTCAGGGGAAAACGAATCTAAATTCTGTCGGACAGCCAGACAACCATCAGAGCACTAAAGGCCCACACCCTTGAGTCGAGGACTGTCTGGGAATCCCTAAAACAACTGGCAAGCAGTAACAAGTTTATGTTTATGTGGGTGCCGGGTCATCAGGGAATAGCAGGCATGAGAAGGCCGACGAACTGGCTAGAGCCAAGACACCACCCATTGGACCGGAACTGTTCTGTGGTTTAAATAAAATGCACAGACGGATAGAAGTCGAACGGTGGGAAAGGAACAGGAAACGGTCCCATTGGGGGAAGATTCCAGGTCAGAGACAGGTGAAAAAGTTCATTAACTATTCGTCAGGGAATGCCAGAAAATTTCTTGATCCATCCAGGAATGAACTGAGGCTCCTTACCGAAATACTTATTTATTGAGATATCATCTCAAAAGACCTTGCTGGTCGCAGTTCAGAAGGGCCCAGCAGCCGATCGACCCACTTGCAAAACTAAAAACTAGTTTTATTTTCATTTAATATGAATTATGTATACCTGTCGTGTTTGCAGTCTAATAAGAATAATTTTTTTCCAGTCAAACAGAACGTGCCCAATATGCCGTGGCAATGCTTCAGATTACTTCAGTAATAGTGAGTAGGGTGGCAGCTACGAATGAAGCAAATTTAGCCTTCCTAAATGCAATAGTTTTTAAAAGAAATATACTTCAAGTATTCCCAATGTTTAAATTAATCTCAACAGTGCCATTAGTCGCCAGTAATCGATGTTACTCTCACCAATAAACAAATGTAAACGTGTTTTTATGTACACAGTTTTCTTCAGACTTTTTAGAATTACTCAGCATTTGCATGATGAACGAATCCTTCCAATATTCTTGTGCCGCTTTCTTTGAATGTTCGATTTCGTTCACTTAACTTTGGCGCATCTACCTCTTTATGCTAGATTCAGAGTTATCGAGCTGCTGTAACTACTATCGATGTTAGACGTTAATAATACTTTTAGTGTAACCTGAAATTTAAAAGTTTTTATTGTAGGTAATTATTAATTCACTGTGTTCGATAACTCTGTGATGTTTTGTTTTTAATGAGACGAGTGTGTTGTTTGTGTGATTGATCGTTTTGAATGTGTTATTCTGTTGCTTCTTTTTATTGTTAACTTTTAGGTTATAGCTTCGATTTATATAATTTCGTTAACTTGAAATTGTCGTATATTTTATTTTAGTTAATTTAATTGTTGTAAGTTACTTTCTTTTTAATTTTTTAGAAATTTGTTTAGTTTTAGGGATTGTCTTTCACCTGTACTTATCCTAAATGTAATTATAGTTTGTTAAATAATCATTGTTTCAACCTGTATGAAATTGATTTATATAGATTTGGTTGTTTGCGAGTGCGTTATACATAATTTTTTATTCACTTCCATTTGTACCATACTTCAACATACACTTGTTCCAAAGCCATTAAAACTCCAAATTCAGTCTATGATGTTATCAAAAAGTAACAGCATCTAAATTAATGAGGTCCATTTTAGTTGTGATTGGAACAAATCGCCGATTGCATAATTATTGTTCAAATTTCAAAGAATATTTTTCATTCATCGATTTGCCGCATTTCGTTGGTGAGGTTTGTGGTGCAGTGATTTGGAAAGAAGTCACTTTTTGGGGAATCATCAAAGGAACTCTCGACAAAATGCACCAACGAATCGCGTCATCCATAGTGTGTAACAGGCTTAAGATTAAGCATTTGTTATGTGTAGGTTTATCTTACATAGTCTGCTCTGCTTAGAAAAAGCTCTCGCATGTCGATCTTCGATTTTAGGTGCACACCTCTGGGAGTTTTTCTCGATTCTACTTGCCTAACTTTATAAATAGCAAGATGGCTCTTCATTATTTACCAATTAATAGTGAACTGTTCACTTTTGGAAGCAATTCCAGAAAGTACCGACCATTCAGCCATTATTAGCTGAATTGTCTAAAGGATTTTCCAATTTAAAAAATATTTTAAAAATAATATCGTTTAAATGTCTTCCTCGACTTCGTCTGATTGAATGCATTTTGGAGGCCCAATATTCAACCACCCTCTTTAACACGCATCGCATGGTGCGTTGAATGTCCCCTATAGGAAAAAGACCAAAGGTATGAGATCGCATGATTTTGGTCACAAGTTAACAGTATTCCTGGAAATAACGCATCTGGAAAACTGTTGTTGCAATAAATCAATTGTCTGACGAGATGTGTGACAAGTCACGCCGTCTTGTTGAAAAAAAAAACGTTAATTATGCCAACATTTCTTAGTTCAGGCTAAAGTTATTCCGTTAGCATATTCCCTTAACACTAGGGCTGTGCGAAATAATCGATTAATCGAAATATAATCGATTATTTGATAATAGATTTTACAATAATTGATTAATCGATTACTCAAAAAACCGATTAATCGGCTGATCGATTATTAGATTAGTCTATTATTTAATTAAGCGATTAATTGAATATTTTATTCCGTCGATTAATTAAATGAGTACTTTCTTATGGTAATATAAAGTTTCTGTCTTTAATGCTTTAAAGACAGACTATATTGTACATTATAATTGCACTACAGGTCCTTACGACCCTTGGCTTAAAGACTCATCACTATTTTCTGCCATTTCTTCCTATTCAATGCACTTGTTTGCCAGTCCTCCACCCCGATCTCTCTTAGATCCGCTTTCACCGTGGCTAGCCATCGTTTCCTAGGGCGACCTCTTCTCCTCTTCCCACCATCTACTCCCATTCTTGCAATATGTCCCAACTACCTGGCTCTTTGGGTTTTAACAACCTGTGTGATTCCTGGTCTCCCATACATATCAGTAATCTCAGCATTTGTTCTCCGTCTCCATTCTTGTTGGTTATCTCTTATTCCTCCATAAATTTTTCTTAGAATTTTACGTTCCCATCTTCCAAGCTTAGCCTCCTCTTTCAAATTCATTATCCAGCTTTCGCAGCCATATAGTACTGTTGGTCTAATGATAGTCTGATAGACCCAAATTTTAGCAGCTCTTGATATATTCCTAGCTCTTAGTATTGTTGTTAGCGATCTGGCAGCTTTACTTCCTCTGGTCAATCTCTTGGCGATTTCGCTCTCCTCGTCTCCTTTACTAGTTAGCGTTACTCCCAGGTAGTTAAATTGTTCAACTCTCCAATAAGTACTTTTTATTACTTTCACATTCTACTTCTAAATACAATCTCCCTCCTTTGTCATTGTCCCTCATTACCATATATTTCGTATTTTGTTCGTTGATAACTAACCCGTACTCCTTGGCTTTCCCCTCCAGCAATCTAAATACATTTTGCAGCTCTTTTTTTGTCCTTGTCATGAGTACTATGTCATCTGCATACGCCAGACACTGATGCCTATTATTATAGATTGTCCCCGCTGTGCGTATCCCGCTTTCCCTCAATACAACCTCCAACACCAAATTAAACAATGTTGTGGACAACGGATCACCCTGTCTCAATCCCTTCTTAACTTTGAATAGTTCTGACACACTTCCTTCCAGCGTGATTTTATTAGATGTTTTCCTGAGCGTCATCTCTACCAATCTTATTATTTTTCTGGGGATTCCTAGTTTTCCCATCGCGCCATATAGCATGTTTCTCTTGATGGAATCTTATGCCTGCTTAAAGTCTATGAACAGTATATGAAGACTTAAGTTTTGTTCATATGTATTATGCTGCAGTTGTCTCATTATGAAAATTTGATCTGTCGTCGATCTTCCCGTTTTAAATCCTCCCTGATAGTCACCTACTAGTTCTGTTTGGTATTTGTTTAAACGATTTCTAAGGATCCTTGCTAATACTTTATAACATATATCTAGGAGTGCAATTCCTCTGTAGTTATTACAATCCGACTTCTCTCCCTTTTTGTATATGGGGTGGACTACTGCAGTATTCCATTCATTCGGTATTCTCTCCTCTGACCAGATCTTGCTTATTAATTCACCTATTCTCGATAACAGTGCTTCACCTCCATGTTTTAAAACTTCAGCTGGCAAGTCGTTTTCCCCTGCACTTTTCCTATTACTTAATTGCATTATGCACTCTCCGACTTCCTGCTCTGTTGGCACCTCCACTGATTTATTTTCTTCTTCTATTCTCTGTTCATTATCCACCTCATATTCACTTTCTGAGGGCAAATCTATCCAGCTTCCCTTCTTTATCTCCCACTAAAAGTCCCTCTTTTGTCATCAAATACCGTGGACCTCTCGAGCACACCTTTTTGTTTCTCTTCGTTTCTTGATAAAAATTTCTTATCTCCTTTTTCCTGTAAGTTTCTTCAATTTCTAATAGTTTTCCTTCCAGCTGAACTCGTTTCTTACTTCTGCACATTCTTTTTGCTGTTCTTATAATTATATTATATAATATAATAATTATAATTAGTAGAAGCATAGTAATTGTGAAACTCAATATGTCCGACCGACTTGGTATTTGATTAATCAAATAATCGCTTAGTCGATTAATCAAACACTTAATCGAATACTTTAACAATCAATAAGCCGATAGATCAAACAATCGATTAATTGAGAATTGACTAACTGATTAATCAAATAATCTATTAATCGATCAATCAAGTAATCGATTAATCATGTAATCGATCAGTAAATAAATCAAGTTATTGCATAATCTAATAATCGATTAATCAAGTAATCAATCAATCAAATAATCGATCAGCCGATTAATCAATTTATCAAATAATCGATTAATCAAATTTATAGATTACTTTACAACAATCGATAATCGATTATGAAATGTATTAATCGCACAGGCCTACTTAACACTCACCATTAACTAAGTAGCACGATTTCCATCATTGTCTTCAAAAGAATAAGGTTCGATTATGTGTTGAGCCCAAAAGCCACTCCAAACAGTGACCTTCTAAAGAAACTGACAATTCGGGAATCACTTAAGGATTTCTTTCTGAAATTACAAAAAACAGCTCACAGCGCACATCTGCACAACAAGAAGTTTAAGTGTTCAAAATTTCAAGTAGACTCCGAAACTTGTTTGTGTAATCTTTGAAAAACGAACACCAAGTTCCAGGAGACAATCAATGTGCACGAGCGAGGTACACGAGTCTTCGAAAGGCCCCTCAACTGTTTCTGCCTACTTGACGTAAATTTCTATGTTGGTTTAAGTTTTGGCTGCAATCGACCAGGATAAGCATTTGTAAACATTTCACAAATTTCTGATTTTCTCATTTTATCCGCACTTCCAGTTTATAATATTAGAGTGTAAATTGCCTACAGAATTATTATTACTACCGGCTAGTGTCAAACTCAGCGCCTCACTAAATGCTTGGATAATGCATCAGTCTTGTAGTCCGGTGGGTTCGCAGCCATATCTTGCTCACCTCGAGTTATTCAGGGTAGTAAGTATATTTGGTGAACTAACAGCAGACTTACTGCTGTCTACGGTAGACCAATGTGTTTGTATATTGCCTCCCGAAGATCAGCAAGTCCCTTGCAGCCCTTTTTGCTATGCGATCATTTGCCTTTTAATAACTTTAACAAATGTTGACCTACTCTAATTTTCTGGAGGAATCTGAAAGAGCAGTTTGAGAGAAAACACTTTTCATCAAAAAACATTTGGAACTCGAAAGAAAGATGGGATATTAACTCCTCCCCATTCCATATACCTTGCCAGAGCATGGTGACACTCTTGCATACACCACACTCTGAGGTACTACACCATTTGTATTGATCCATGGAAGATCCCCATTAAGAGCTTAATTTGGTCTGCACATCTCATTGAAGACTATCCACGAGGTCTGCTACGTTTTATGAAATTTGTTTTAATTAGAATTGACTTGGGCCTTATTAATATGTTAAAAATCTTTGCTGTTGTATTCGCTGGTACTAATTCATAACAAATTGCACTCAAAAATGTTTTAAATAATCCAAAGAAGTAAAAATCTTAATGTACAGAAATGATATAGAAGTAAATGTAATAGGTGTGCCTTTATATTGTACAATTCATCTGCGAGAGTAATTTTTGTTCAGTAATACATTAAATGCTGAAATATATTAACTGTAAAAAAAGTAATCGATGTACAATCTGCTTTGTATAGTGGCTTATTGCCACTGTGTAAGTGTGTCGTTCTTATAGGTTTCTGTAATCTGATATGCTCTTGCCACTGTACGCCCTCAAAAAAGTTGATATAGAATTTTCGAATGCATATTACAATATTTTCACCGATCATTCCTCTTTTCAAATGGAGGTTACAATGTTTATTGAAAAATGGTGCCTTTTCAGAAATAAAGAAATCTATAGTGTGCTATAATTTGCTTTAGTGTATTTGATACTCATCACATATATCTTCATAAACATTTTTGTGGTACATATTTCCGTAATTTGCACTAGGACTATATTTGAATGTTTTAAAATATTTTGATATGGCTTAAAATTATGCACACTATAGAAATATGTGGTATATTTTTATTTTATTACCACATTGCTACACTAAAGTTCCCCTTTTATTTAATCTTTATAGCGTTGCCATTTTAATGCAAACATAATTTTTACATTATACCTGTTTTTGTTGTGGTACTTATATTTATAACCCTAAAAGGGATCCAATTTGTTCTTGAAACATATCTCCGATCACAAGTGCAATATATTATTGAAATCATTTTTACATTTTTCTCGTTGAAACCTAGCAATGTACAGGTGTGTCACGACGAGTTCCTATTAGACGTTTGTGAAGAAGCTATTCAATGAAAATAATGGCAACTTGATCCAAGTTCCGGTTATACCAGAAGTGGCACCTAACTTCATATTTTAAGTAGAACTGCCTAATTTTTGTACACTTTCAGGTTCTCCGTAAAATTTTAGATGGACTTTATGTAACATAAATAACCTCTAAATGTCAAAATTTCCTAGATATACATGAGTTTTCAATTCTTTTCACAGTTGCAGGGTACTCTTTGGCATCTGTCACAAAAGAAACAAATTCAAATCGAAACAATTACCAAAGGTCTAAATTAAAGTTCAATGCACTAAAAGTTTGAAAATACTGCGCACAGTGATTAGGGCGCAACATTAAACTGAGAAATCAAAATATTGCCAGAACTCAGAAAAATTAAATTATGCACTTTTTGGATTCTAAAAGGATACCAAATAGTGCATAAAAAAGTGGGCGTGTGCGCAGTAATTTCAAACTTTGAGTACATTGAACTTTAATTGTTACGGCAATTGTTACGATTTGAATTTGTTTCTTTTGTGGCAAACGCCAAAGAGTACCCTGCAACTGCAAAAAAATTGAAATATCGCATATATCTCGGAAATTTTGAGGTTATTCATGTTACATAAAGTTCATTTAAAATTTTATGGAGAACACAAAAGTGTAAAAAAATTAGATAGTTCTATTTAAAATAAGGATAACCGGAAGTTGAATTAAGTTGCCATTATTTTCATTGAATAGAGAATATTTGAAAACATGATATTACAAATTTTCAGAATTCTATTGTGAGCGCTTCTCCACAAACGTCTAATAGGAACTTGTCGTGACACACCCCGTTTATATATGCGTATAAGTGTAGCAATCACAGCATAATCAAACTTCATAGATTGTATTTTTGTGAATGTGAATACATCGTGATACTTTGCTTTTAGTGGATTTGGATTTTACTATTTATGTATTTATAGGAGCTTCTAGCGCTATTATTCTAGAACTTATTTCAATAAAGCATTTAACATAAGTACCTATTTTTTTTATTATTTTCATCTCCCTCGTGTTCCAGTGCAGATAAAAAAAATTTGTTTTGATTGTACGCACCCTGCTTCCATATTATTCGTATGAACACTAGTTTCCATGAGATCTTACAGAGCTGGGGAATATCTTGCATCTTAGATACTTTTTTGTATCTTAGATACTTTTGGTATCTTAGATACTTTTTGTAATGAGTATCTGTATCTGAAAATAAAGATACTTTTATAAAGAATCTAGTATCTAAGATACTTTTGGAAGTATCTTAATTACTTTAGAACTATCTCAGATATTTTTAAGTACCTAAAATACTTTTTGAGTATCTAAGATACTTTTTGAATATCTTAGATACTGGAATTATTTTGCAAGTTGTCAATGGGCCTCTTGGTTCTTGTCTGCAGCCCCATTACCTTACCTAAGAATAAACACTGGGGTGTGGTTTGCGATTTAGCAAGCGGCCTTTTGATCAAAATAGGAGAGCAGTGATAAAAAGTGTAAATAGGTACACTTATTTTTTACATTTTACGTACCATGAGAATAAGAATCTTGGCTGCTTGTTTTTGCCCAATAAAATTGATCAAATATTTTTAACGGATTCAGCAAATGGATGAATATTTTTAACATTGGATATACACGGTGTGATTTTTGCGTCTTTATTATGCATTCCAACGACCCAACTTTATTTTTGATTCTCTATATTACAAAAAATTTTTGTCACTCATACAAACTGTCCCATTTCTTAAGCTCATTACCTAAGGCGGTTTTTAAATAGATCAACTTGAATATGGGCGCATTTCTGAATTCCTTAATTAATTTTAGTATAAAGCTATTAGGGGGTACTTATTTATGGCATTACCGGCATTTTTTAAAATTTTGATACTAATTTTGAAAATTAAAAATCATTAAAGTGAGAATAACTAGCGGGTGCTATTTTGTTGGGATGAAGGCAATATAGAGGTGCAATCGTAGCAGCAATAAAAACCTAAAACTCAGTTATTTTAATAAAAGTATCTATGAGATAGCACTAAAAAGTTTAAGGAATAATAAAGCACCAGGTATAGATGGCTTGCAGGCAGAAATCTTAAAGTGCGCAGGTCAAGAGGTAATAGATCGTTTATTTAAATTAGTTAGTCGCATATACCTGACAGGCGAGATTCCAGAGGATTACAAACGGAACATCATAGTAGCTTTGCCAAAAAGAAAAGGCGCGGATAGATGCGAAAATTTTAGAACTATCAGTTTAACTTCCCATGCGTCAAAAATTTTAACTAGAATTGTGCAAAGAAGGATGGAGAAAAAGGCGGAAGAAATATTAGGAGAAGATCAGTTCGGATTTAGACGAAATAGAGGAACGCGCGAGGCCATTCTAGCTTTACGAGTAATTATAGAAAAAACGATAGAAAAGAGAAAGAGCGTCTATATAGGATTTGTAGATTTAGAAAAAGCCTTCGACAACGTAAAATGGGGGAAGATGTTCAAAGTGCTGAGAAAGGTAGGGATGAAATACAGGGACAGAAGAATAATACATAATCTCTACAAAGAGCAAAAGGCAGTTATAGAATGTGAGCAGGAACAAAGGGAAGTAGATATCCGGAAGGGAGTGAGACAGGGATGTGCATTGTCACCTCTAGTTTTCAACTTATATATCGAAGATGCGATTAATATTGTTAAGGAAAGAACAGCCTCAGGGATCAATGTACAGGGCCAAACTATTAACATGCTCAGATTTGCGGATGATATAGCAGTGTTAGCATCTAGCAAAGAAGAATTAGGAGCGGCTTTGAATGAAATGGAAGCAGTTTTGACACAGGGCTTCGGCATGAAAATCAATAAAAAGAAAACTAAAATTTTGGTATGTAGGGGATGTGAAAATAGAACTAAAATGGAAATACAAATTGGAAATGAGAAGATAGAGGAGGTCGCGGATTTCTGCTACTTAGGAAGTAAAATAACTCAAGACGGTAGGAGCACTAAAGATATAAAACAAAGAATGGCGCAGGGCCGAGTTGCGTTTAACAAAAAGAAACAACTGTTATGCTCGAGAACGGTTAATATAGAGACTAGGAAGAGACTCTTAACGTCGTATGTATGGAGTACGGCATTATACGGGTGCGAAACTTGGACAATAGGAGAAGCGGATAGAAAAAGAGTAGAAGCGTTTGAAATGTGGTGCTACAGACGCATGATGAAGATACCGTGGATAGATAAGGTTAGCAATAGGGAAGTATTAGAAAGAGTTGGGGAAAAGCGGAAGGTATGGAAAACAATAAAGAGTAGGAGAGATAGGATGGTAGGACACCTTCTAAGACACGAAGGAATAGTTCGTGACATACTAGAGTCAGAGATAGGAATAAAAAGAGGTAGGGGTAGGCCTAGATTAGACTACTGCTCTCAAATAGTTAGGGATGTAGGATGTTCTACTTTTAGGGAAATGCGTAGGTTAGCTCAGGATAGAAAAGAATGGAGGTACGCGTCCAACCAGTCTTCGGACTGAGAACCTTATGATGATGATCTATTTCTACTGAAGTATCTTAGATACAAAAGTATCTTCTATCTAGATACTTTAGATAGAAAGTATCTTGTATCTTTTATCTTATGTTAAACTATTGGCTGGTATCTTGTATCTTGTATCTAGTTACTTTTTTGAAGTATCTTCCCCAGCTCTGAGATCTTATAAGATTTGAGATGATGGCATCAAACTACATCAAATATCCCCTCGATTATTCCAAAAAGTTGCGTTTGACACAAGATGTGAGGTATACAGTGCGTTTTACTATTCTACCCAACAAAATAACTTATGGCCAATGGGGTGGTTGAGTGTTATAGAATTTCATAGTGCCACCCTATGCAACGTATAATTTATCGCATTTAATAAAATCAAAATATTAAGGCTGCGATTTATCTGTTGTTGTCTATAAAGTGCTGCCACCTATCGCCCAAAAGTGTGATTAGGATTATGCAAAATAATAGTCACAATCTATTATGATTGGTTTAAATCACAGCTGCAAACTCTTCAGACAGACCCTCTACAGTCTACAGCTTGGAATTTTCCAGGTTTTTTGCTTTAGCGGCAACCGAATAAATCTGGGAGGATTAGTCGGCGGTCCTATCTTTAAATGATTACTTTCTAATTAGAAATATGAGAATAAACTGAAACGCCACCGCCATCTGCATTGCATTGGCTACACTACTACTACTGTCAAACGTCCAGTTTACTGTGCATCTCTGCTAAATATGCACAATATGGAGACTGCAAAATAAATTTCATTTCAACACACCGTTTTAACGTAGTAACGTGTCAAGACGTTCTTGGTCGAAAATGAATAAGGAATAATTAACTTAGACAACCCTACTTTCTAATTGATTGCGATAAATATGTGTACAAATATTAAAAAAGGTGTAGAGTTCATGGCGGTTTTATGACAGATTTTTCAATAATTTGAGTGAGATTTATTTAAGGCGAACGAAAAATATTACTATAAAAGTAGTGGGAGTCTCTAAGTTGATCCTTTAATGATAAATCATTTTTTTATTTAACGCCCTACCTACTTTAATTTCAGAATGGTGTTGGAATAAAAATGTGTTTAGATGTCCTGTTTTCAGTGCTCAAATTCCGCACCCTTAATTTTAGAGTAGGTACTTCCATTTTAAATGTCCGTCTATGACATGTTAAGGGGAACTACCAATAAAATAATTCCCTTGCATATGCTCCACACCCATTGGTGGAGCAAAATACGCTCAACCAGTGCGTTGGCTACTTGATTCACAAAGAAATTAGTAATCATATTTTAAGGTTATAATTTGGGATTTTCGTGTTTTTGTTTGTTTCTTTGGCTGTTAAAAGTAGATGATTTCCTAACTTATTTTCTGAATATAAATTAAAAGGTAAAAGGCTTTAACACACAAACAACCCACAAGTAATAAATGAAACGGAAGGAAGCCAAGGTAACCATTAAGACAATGACTGCAGAAGCCTACAGCATCATTTAGCTCAGACACACGTTCAATGATTCAAAGTTGCTCAATATCCACAAGAAAAACGAAAATAGATATCTTTGTCCCTATATTACATCACAAACGCATATAATAATAATAATAATCAATATTTTCATTAGTTTGTATTTGGGTTTAAACGTGAGAAACTGCAAAAAATAAAAAAAACACGCCATCTTTTTTATGACAATCTTTTATTTAAGCCAGTTGCCAGAAAATGGTGAACGACCCCAGTCTCACGTACCACCATATGGGTTCTCCTTTCTCCACTGTGGAACAAGGAATCACATGAAAGCTAATTTTAAATTCAAGTGTTGGTTCAGATATATCAATTTGCCCAATTGGTACAAAAGTACTCACGGATTTTACAAATAGAGCAATCTGTGAACCTAGTCCAATAAAGGTGTGAGCACCCTGTATACACCAAAACAATTTTATCAGATGCTTCGTGGGGTTCTCCACTTCCGTATAGTTTTATTTTGATACCTTGAATAGAACCAGAGATATGGACTGACTACACACTATTGGCCCACTCTGTATAACTTAGATGGTTGAATGTAGATACTCGTATGTAGGTAATATGTATTTGTATTTAAGTGGTTTGCGTATTTAAAAGTAACATCGCTGTCTCATTCATTCCTGATTCTTTATAGGATTTTCAGGTTTCTTAGTTTTCTTCTTTGTTGACCGAAGTCTTCTTTGAGCAGAAATTTTAGCATTGGGAGCAATTTTACTTGGTTTTGGTAGTGTTATGGTGCTATTGGCTTTAATGGCAGCAGAAAGTGTGGGTGATAATGGAGCCATTATTCTTCTCACAATTGCAAATTGACTTGGAGAATGTATTTTGTCCAATTGTCTACGTAAATTTTGCATAATTTCCTCCTTTTCTGCTTCCATACGCTGATTAATTGTTTTTTGGCTTGATTCCACGAGAATGGTTATAGTTTCATTTGATGGACAGTGTATAAATAATTTTTTTTCATCTTCTTCGTTACTAGTTGTACTATGAGGTTCTTCTTCTCCATTATGGTTTTCTGTGGATAACAAAAATTATTGTAACTTGATTTTACACAATGTTAAAATTACAGAACGACAAATATCTTCAAAGTACTCAACATCTAAACCAAGGCAAAATATAAATAATAATAGGTAGTGAAACACACATACACCTGTCTTATTGGGCTGCAAAACCTTCACCATTAACTACACCTTTTTAAATAATAATGATTACTTCATTTTTATCAATTATGAACGATGACCTTTGTAGGACTGTTCATGTTATACAACATTTTTCTTCTAGGCAAAAAATTTATAATCAGATTAATATGACAAAAAAATCCTAATCAAGTACATAAATTAAAACAAGAAATATTTAGGAAGGATAAAACTGTGAATTTTGTACTTACCTTCTTGTTTCAACTGGGTGAACTGCACTTGTTCGACACTTACGGCATCGTTGGAATGCCTAACTGCTGTAGAAGATAGATCGAAGCTCTTTTCAATGTTATACAAATCTTGTCTCGTTAAAAGATGGATTCTTTTTAAGTTGGAGTTTGGTACTGAATCTGCTATTTCATCCATGATTGAATTGTATGGAATTTTGGAGGAAATTTTCTGTGCCAATTCTTTTCGTTCTAACGATGTCAACGTGAGATGTCCTAAATCATTTTCGTGGCCTACATGTGTTTCTACAAACTCGATTTTACATTTGCCTTGTTCATCCACTATCAGTTTCATAGCGGCTGGACAAAATCCTTCAATTTTGCAGCTCCCCAGTCGTTTTAGAGGTCGGATGCCTTTTCCTTTAGGTGCATAATTGCCAGATCGATGGCAAATGTAAACATTTCTACTCCTTGTCCTAGAATCGCCCGTATCTTTCACAAATTTTGAATTTGTGTCGGTTTCTATTTGGGCTTTCCATTCATAGAATTCATCCAATGAAGAAAATGTAATTTCTTTGGAAAGAACAAGAATATTATGTACTTCATTAAAATGAATGTGCATGTCATTTCTAAAGTTCGTTCGATATTCACACATCGGACACTTTTTACATTGTTTCCTGCTTGTTTCTTCTACTTGATGGGCATTATGAATTTTCATGTGATATCGCAGATGCTTTTTATAGTTAAAATTCCTCCCACAAATTTCACACGAAAATTTAAAGTTAGAACTGACCTTCAAAGATAAGGGGGCCAATTCATTTACTTTACTGTGGTGAAACTGTAGCACATGTCTTCTTAGATTAGATTTATTAATAAAAGAATGTCCACACGCATTACATACTTTCTTCTTGCTATTATTTTCCATAATTTTTCCTTTTATCATAACCAAAACAACCACATCACTTTACTAATAATTATTGTAACTGCAAAATAATAATTAAGATCGCGAACTAAAAACATCGTATTTATAGAGCAAATTTCGGACTTACCCCATAAACTTCACGCTAATCAATAATAAAAAAAACGGCTAACCAGGAACCAGCAGACATAGATAAGCCATAGAAATAGAACCACAGAACACCCAAATAGAACCATCAAATAGTTCATAGAACCAGAGAATACAAAATGCATAGAGCATAGAACAGGTTTAATAATTAGTATACTAATTCGGGAGATAAGTGGCGCGTCACAAACGTCAAATTTTCATTCCAAACAAAACAAAGCCACGTGCTTTCTGACGTTTTAATCTAACCTCTGAAATATAATTATAGTTGTTTTCAAGTTTTTACGCGTAAGCCCAACACACAAATTAAAAATAAACTGTTTTCACTGCAAAACGTCTATAATTATATTGCAAAAACTGGTTTAAGACGTTGTAAACAATATCGATAAACGTCAAATGGCACGTGCTTTTGTTTTGTTTAGAATGAAAATCTGACGTATGACGGAGGCACTTAGGTCCCGAATTACTAAACAACTGAACACTAAACATTAAGGCCCGGTTTTTCAAAGAATCCAACACCGGGTTAAGTCTGACACCGGCTTCGTTGCTATTATACCGGCTTTCTGATTGGTTGTATCATAGCAACGAAACCGGTTCAGACTTAACACGGTGTTGGAGTCTTTGAAAAACTGGACCTAAACAAAGCAACAAAGGTCTTCACTTCATTCGTTTACTCCTTCACATGACGGAAGCACTTGTGTGTTGTATTATACTACAATAATAGAATATTATTATATACCGGGTGTCAACGAGTGCATGTAACATCCCGCCATTTGTTTACTTTTTGAAATACACTTTGGCAATCCTCTGTTAGTATTATACTCATAAAACCTCATAATTTTATCATCTTTGACATATCTAGTTACTTCCGGTTAAAGCGGAAGTGATATCAACTTTTTTATGTTAAATAGCAATATATCATTTTATTTAGATAGCTTGATAGGCCTTTTTATTCTCTTGACAACCATGTATCATACATATCCAAAAACTTTACATTTTTGACGTCAGAGGGCGTTAAATGAAAAAGTCACGTTGGCTGTGAATTTGACGATATTAGCCTAATTTTAAACGTTTTAATGAATTCAACTATTAATTCTAACAGTGTTTCAATGGCCATGGAAAGATTTTTGAATTTGAAGCAGTAGGTACATCCTCTATTTTTTTAAATATAAAGTTAACATAGTCGTTTTAAGTGTTTTGAAAAAGGGAATTTAAATTATTAATTGATAATTGAATTGCACTTTTATGCACTAATTGTGAGGACGATAAACTGAAGTTCGAAAAACAATGAAAATTTTAGCACCCTGCTATTTAAAATTTCACGAAAAACTCTGTTTCAAAAACGAATATTTGAATGACTATTTTAACCTTATTTTTAAAAAATAAAGGATGTACTGCTTAAAATTCAAAATTCTTTTCATGGCCATTAAAACAGCCTGTTAGAATTAATAGTTGTATTCATTAAAACGTTTAAAATTAGGCTCATATCGTTAAATTCACAGCCAACGTGACTTTTTCATTTAACGCCCTCTGGCGTCAAAAATATAAACTTTTTGGATATGTATGATAAATGGTTGTCAAGAGAATGAAAAGGCCTATCGAACTATCTAAACAAAATGATATATTGCTATTTAACATAAAAAAGTTGATATCACTTCCGGTTTAACCGGAAGTAATTAGATATGTCAAAGATGATAAAAATATGGCGTTTTAGGAATATAATACTTACAGAGGATTGCCAGAGTGTGTTTCAAAAAGTAAACAAATGGCGGGATGTTACATGCTCTCGTTGACACCCGGTATATTGACGTGGGCACACCAGATGATATTGTAATTAGCCAATAGGATTCACCCAATATGCAAATAGAAATCTAATACTGGGTTTAATTATATACTGTCACTGTCTCACTTTTATCTATGGAACCTGTGGTGCAGTGTTGCCAACCCTACCGAAATTTCGGTAGATCTACCGATTTTATATGTTATCTACCGAAATGACACATAATTCTACCGAAATTTCATTTTTTAATTATATAATTAAGAAATAACCGGAAATTGCGCACAGATCATAATTCGTAACGCATTTGTGTTTTTCCTTTCTTCTTTGAGAACCCGTATGGTATCATTTTAGTGCAGCTGTACATTATAGTTATGCAAAAAAAACCTAGAACCAAAACAAAACAAAGCCGCCGTGCCCCGCGATTCGGCGGCACTTTTGTTTAAAACCGAATCTACCGAAATTTAGCAACTAAGCTTTCGAAATATTTACGACTGAGGTTGGCAACACTGCTGTGGTGCCGTCGGTGGTCATAGGTCAAACCATTTATTATTTAACGTCAAATTTCCACATTTTGAAACACACCTAACCTGAATCGGTACGGTAAAACAGTAAATTTGAAAAGTAAAATGGCTTTAGTTAGTTTACGATCTTTAATAAGATGTAGTCAAGTTATTGGTGATAATATTTTATTAAATTCAAGGTAATTGCTTCCCATTTTTTAGTTATAATGATTTTGAATTCCTGAATTATTTTCTAGAAGCGGAGTAATTCCATACTTAAGAACTGTAAATACAGCAGAAACTAAACAGCCAGAAACTGTTACAGACCAAAGTTCTAACGATAAAGTTAATTCTGAATTAGAAAAATTGAATAATGAAATTGCACAAGTTTCGCAACAAAATAAAGAGCTTGCAGTACGATTTTCGTTTATGTCCGGAAGGTTTTACTATAAACTGTCTAAATTTCAGGATAAATACAAACGTGCATTGGCAGATGGAGAGAATTTAAGGACGAGGCTAACAAAACAGATAGAAGAAGCGAAAAGATTCGGAATACAAAGTTTCTGTAAAGACCTTTTAGATGTTGCAGATGTTCTCAGTAAGGCTACCGAAACTGTACCTAGATCTGAAATAAATGACAGCAATCCGCATTTAAAGAGTCTGTACGAAGGACTTCTAATGACAGAAGCACAGTTACAAAACGTCTTCAAGAGGCACGGTTTAGAGCAGGTTAATCCGTTAGATGAAAAATTTAATCCTAATTATCATGAGGCATTGTTTCAACAAGAAGTACAAGGGAAGGAATCTGGTACAGTAGTAGTTGTTTCGAAAATTGGGTATAAATTGCACGATAGGGTCTTGCGACCTGCATTAGTAGGTGTCTCAAAATAGTGAAACGTTAAACGAATAAAGCCTTTTAGAGAATTCCTGAACTGAATGCGCCTATTTTTTCTTGTAAGGAATGTATATTGTTATTGTGGATTTCATCATGTTCGATGTAATTGATAGCGTCATGATTTGAACATTTTCTTTAATAAAACTTTTAAAGCATTTGTAGTAGCTTTAATGATTTACAGAGATTTGAATTTGTACGTAAAATGGATATTCTTGCATTCTTGGTGTCGAGAACGTTTGATCAAGTTTGTTAAGTTGTGGTTACCAAGGAAAAATAATAACAAGAAAATAATATAGAAAAAATATCTAATGTCAATTAACTGTTCTTAAATTTATTATTATAGTTTACTGTTAAAATAAACACATAGGTCTGGAAATGGTTGTTTAAAAAAGGAAAAAAGAAGTACACAGAAGAATATTACATACATAATTTGGTAGCAGAGCGTAGTTTTCCAAGAAAAACGAATCATTTTCGGGTCTTTGAATCTATGAAAGACAAGTACAGAACAGTAAACAGTGAGTTAACGGTCAATTCCTATATTACCTTACCTAAATCCTATATGTATTGCTTCACCTGCGTTAAGTACGTCTGAGCTTACAAAATTTAGTCACATTTACACAAATAGTGTTGCATTTCCTAATTCTAGGGTAGTGTTTTTTAATTCGGTTTACGTGGAAATACACAAACAAGATAAAAATGGCTACACCTACAGTAAAAAGGGGTGCTTTGCATGCAAAACTGACTAATTTTAATAAGTATATGAAAGAAATACAGAGTAGGTCTGATGTTACAGAAACAGAGATCATCCAATTACAGGATAGGTTAGCTAGTATACAAACGACATTAGATGCATTCGATGATATTCAAACGATCATCGAAGGCACAGCTGAAAACATACAGAGTGAACTGCAAAAGCGGGCAGAGTTTGAAGATAACTACTTTTCTTTAATTTCCTTAGCAAAAAAGATAATACAAGATAATACCCCTTCCCAAAGGACTTGTACCTTGACGCAGTTCTAGTAATACTGGGACGGGTGGGATGGCTTGCGCGCTTCAATGATATAAAGAGCCGAACCATAGGTTTAACCATATTGGAGGGATTTTTATTTGAGAAGCCAGACTAAATCAAGTCCCTGGAAGGGGGCAGCAGCTCTTTCAGTAATCATAGTGGCAGAGATCGTGAGGGTTGGTATGGCACTGTGATACACACTACTGCGATGTGGAAGGCAACGGGAAACCACCACATTATTTTATCCCTAGTACAGCGTACTTTAATTTATGATGATGGCACCTTCTGGAGTAAAATATTCCGGAGGTAAAATAGTCCCACATTCGGATCTCCGGGCGGGGACTGCTTCGGGGGGAGTCATCAGAAATGATAAGTGTAACATCTCACGAGTCGGAGCGAGGAATGTTAGAAGCATGAAACAAGTAGGGAAGTTAGAGAATTTGAAAATTGAAATGGATAGGTTAGCATTAGACGTAGTAGGTATCAGTGAAGTGCGATGGCCAGAAGCTGGAGACTTCTGGAGCGGAGATTTTAGAGTAATACACACAGGATCTGTAGGAGGAAATTCGGGAGTAGGAATTGTTATGCGGAAAAAAGTAGGACAGAGTGTAGAAAATTTCTTACAGCAAAGTGACAGGGTAGTTATGGTTAGGTTAGATTCGAAACCTGTAAAAACAGTAATCATACAGGTATATATGCCCACTTCTAACTACAGTGATGAGGCCGTAGAGGCAGTTTATAGTGATATTGAATATGTGCTAGATTTTGTGAGAGGGCACGAAAATTTAATAATTACAGGAGATTTCAATGCAGTCGTAGGCACAGGGCGAGAGGGCGGAATAGTTGGCCCCTTTGGATTAGGCAATAGGAACGATAGGGGAGTTAGACTGATAGAGTTCTGCGATAAACATAACTTAACGGTCGCGAACACTCTATTTCACCATCATGTTAGGAGATGCTATACGTGGAAGATGCCAGGAGACTTAGGGAGATATCAAATAGATTACATTCTCGTTAGGCAAAGATTTAGAAATCAAGTTAGGGATTGTAGAAGTTATCCAGGAGCAGATATAGATAGTGATCACAACATAGTCGTTATGAAAGCCAATCTTAAATTTAAGATTTTGAAAAAAAGAAGCGGAAGAAGGTATCTTGACCCAGAGAAACTAAAAGATGAGGATTCGCGCGATAAGTTCGAGAAAAAGACAAACGAAGCACTAAAGGGCACGGGTGGAAATATTGTTAGGGACATAGAGGCAGAATGGAATTGCATTAAAAATAGTTTAGTTTCCTCAGCTAGGGATATTTTGGGTCATAAACAGAATGAAAGTAGGAAACCCTGGATAACAAAACATATTGTGAGTCTAATAGAGGAAAGGCGAAAATATAAAAATAGGTTAGATGAAACAGGGAAACAAAGATATAAGGCGATCAAGTGGGAAATTATTCGGAAATGTAGGAAAGCGAAAGAGCAATGGATCGATAATAAATGCAAAGAAGTGGAAGATAAATTCGAAGTAGGAAAGACAGATGAAGCATATAAAATATTTAGGAGAAATTTTAGAGAAATTGGATCTAGTACCAAAAACATTAGAAATGAGGCAGGAGATATCCTAATCGGAAGTGGGGAGAAGGCAGATAGGTGGAAAGAATATTTAGGAAACTTATATGCGGGACAGGAAGTGCAAGATATATTAGAAAGCGAAAGCAGTGTAGAGGGGGATAACCTAGGGAGTCCTTTAATGAGAGAAGAGTTTGAGATAGCACTAAAAAGTTTAAGGAATAATAAAGCACCAGGTATAGATGGCTTGCAGGCAGAAATCTTAAAGTGCGCAGGTCAAGAGGTAATAGATCGTTTATTTAAATTAGTTAGTCGCATATACCTGACAGGCGAGATTCCAGAAGATTACAAACGGAACATCATAGTAGCTTTGCCAAAAAGAAAAAGCGCAGATAGATGCGAAAATTTTAGAACTATCAGTTTAACTTCCCATGCGTCAAAAATTTTAACTAGAATTGTGCAAAGAAGGATGGAGAAAAAGGCGGAAGAAATATTAGGAGAAGATCAGTTCGGATTTAGACGAAATAGAGGAACGCGCGAGGCCATTCTAGCTTTACGAGTAATTATAGAAAAAACGATAGAAAAGAGAAAGAGCGTCTATATAGGATTTGTAGATTTAGAAAAAGCCTTCGACAACGTAAAATGGGGGAAGATGTTCGAAGTGCTGAGAAAGGTAGGGATGAAATACAGGGACAGAAGAATAATACATAATCTCTACAAAGAGCAAAAGGCAGTTATAGAATGTGAGCAGGAACAAAGGGAAGTAGATATCCGGAAGGGAGTGAGACAGGGATGTGCATTGTCACCTCTAGTTTTCAACTTATATATCGAAGATGCGATTAATATTGTTAAGGAAAGAACAGCCTCAGGGATCAATTAACTATTAACATGCTCAGATTTGCGGATGATATAGCAGTGTTAGCATCTAGCAAAGAAGAATTAGGAGCGGCTTTGAATGAAATGGAAGCAGTTTTGACACAGGGCTTCGGCATGAAAATCAATAAAAAGAAAACTAAAATTTTGGTATGTAGGGGATGTGAAAATAGAACTAAAATGGAAATACAAATTGGAAATGAGAAGATAGAGGAGGTCGCGGATTTCTGCTACTTAGGAAGTAAAATAACTCAAGACGGTAGGAGCACTAAAGATATAAAACAAAGAATGGCGCAGGGCCGAGTTGCGTTTAATAAAAAGAAACAACTGTTATGCTCGAGAACGGTTAATATAGAGACTAGGAAGAGACTCTTAACGTCGTATGTATGGAGTACGGCATTATACGGGTGCGAAACTTGGACAATAGGAGAAGCGGATAGAAAAAGAGTAGAAGCGTTTGAAATGTGGTGCTACAGACGCATGATGAAGATACCGTGGATAGATAAGGTTAGCAATAGGGAAGTATTAGAAAGAGTTGGGGAAAAGCGAAAGGTATGGAAAACAATAAAGAGTAGGAGAGATAGGATGGTAGGACACCTTCTAAGACACGAAGGAATAGTTCGTGACATACTAGAGTCAGAGATAGGAATAAAAAGAGGTAGGGGTAGGCCTAGATTAGACTACTGCTCTCAAATAGTTAGGGATGTAGGATGTTCTACTTTTAGGGAAATGCGTAGGTTAGCTCAGGATAGAAAAGAATGGAGGTACGCGTCCAACCAGTCTTCGGACTGAGAACCTTATGATGATGAAGATAATACCCCCCCACCTGCAGCTCAGTCTGGACACTCAGTTAAGTCACAGGACGCAGACTGCGAAGTTTCAAGTGTTCACAGCGGCCGTTTGATTAATAATAATAGTCAAAACATTAGGTTGCCGACAATTGAACTTCCAAAGTTTGATGGGTCCTATTCTGCTTGGCTGGAATTTCGTGATACTTACGAATCATTAATACACCACAATGATGGTATCAGCCTGATACAAAAATTCCATTACCTGCGGACGTCTCTAACAGGTGGTGCCTCACAGGCTATTAGCTCTTTAGAATTTTCTTCAAGAAATTATTCAGTTGCGTGGAGTGCACTAATAGACAGATACGATAATCGTAGATTACTAGTGCACAACCATGTCAAAGAATTATTCAATCTTGAATACATCAATAAGAAATCGGAAATCAGTCTTAGAAAAATGATAGACTCAGTATCAAAAAATTTACGCGCTTTACAACAGTTAGGGCAGCCCACCGATAATTGGGACACGCTCATTGTCTACATGATGGTAAACAAATTGGATCCAATCTCAATGAGAGAGTGGGAAAACCACAAATCGGCTAAGGATTTTCCTTCCTTCGAGGATCTAAAGGATTTTTTTAAAGTCACGCGCAGATTTACTTGCAATTGTACAATCAAGTCAACAAACCGCGGACAAAAGGCATAACTCAAAAAATACACGAGGCTTTTTAGCAACTGAAAAGAAGCAAGGTCAAACTTATAATACTTCAAATAATAATCATTATAATTATATTATAAAATACAAGTACTGTAAAAATCAACATTACATTCAAAACTGTCCAGAATTTCTGCAGCTTTCAAATAATAAGAAATTAGAAATTTTAGGAAGTCTCAAACTTTGCTTAAATTGCATTAGACCTGGGCATACCAGTGACGTTTGCCGTCGAGGAACTTGCCGAAAGTGCAATAAAAGGCACCATACATTGCTGCATGTTGAACAAGGGCAAAATTTGAATGATCATCAAAGGTTAAGTGATAGTAAAAATAGTGTCTCTCTATCGGCACGAACCTCTGGCGCACATGTATTATTGTCAACCGCATACGTTCAAGTTTTAGATGAGTGCAAGAACTTTCATACTGTACGCGCTTTACTCGACTCAGGTTCTCAATCAAATTACATTACGGAGAGTTTGTGCAAAAGGTTAAAACTTACTACTTCAAAGGAATCAATTACAATATGCGGATTGAACAATACGATCTCTAACATTGATTCAGAATGCAAAATTAATATTCAAGCGTTGCATAATAACTTTTCTGCCAATATATCGTGTTTCGTTGTTCCTAAAATTGCAGATAACATGCCAAGTGTTAATCTAAACATTTCAGAGCTTAATATTCCAAAAGGTCTAAAGTTGGCCGATCCATCTTTCTTTATGTCAAAATAAATCGATATTCTAATAGGGGCCCAGCTTTTCTGGAATTTATTGTGTATAGAACAAATTTCATTAGGTCCCGACAAACCCATCCTACAAAAGACGCAATTTGGGTGGATCGTGTCCGGACCAATCGGAAAGCAACAATCAGCCGCGGTTTCTTGCAATTTCAGTCAACAAATTGACATTCAAGCTCAGTTGGTTCGGTTTTGGGAACTGGAAGAGTGCAGTCCGACACGGCCACTCTCCCAGGAAGAGACTGATTGTGAAGCTCATTTCACAAGAACAACGAAGCGTAATAGCAACGGTAGATTTGTTGTTTCTCTTCCACTAAAGGATTCTGTTGAAATTTTAGGTGATTCGCATCACCAAGCGGAGCGTAGATTTTTTGCGCTTGAAAAAAGGTTGCATTCAAAGCCAGAATTACTAGCTCAATATTCCGAATTTATACACGAATACGAAACCTTAGGGCACATGACTAAGGTAGAAGTTCCTGAATCAGAAAAATTCTCTTATTATATGCCGCATCATTGTGTGGTTCGAGAAGAAAGCATTACTACTAAATTACGCGTTGTTTTCGATGCTTCGGCTCCATCAAATAGCGGTTATTCAGTAAACAATTTACAAATGACCGGACCTACACTTCAAAGCGAATTGTTTTCCATTTTATTACGCTTTCGGCAACATAGGTACGTAGTCGCAGGGGACATTGCCAAAATGTATAGGCAAGTTCTGCTCACACCGGAACAAAGATGTCTACAACGAATAGTGTGGCGTGACAGTCCGAAATGCTCACTTGATGTTTTTCAGTTAAACACGGTTACATATGGTACCACCGCAGCGCCCTATCTTGCTGTGCGGTGTCTGTACCAATTAGCCCAAGATTGTAAAATCAAACAACCGAAATTAGCAAAAATAATAGAAGAAGATTTCTATGTCGATGACATGTTGACAGGCGCCGATTCTATTGAAGAGGCGGCGGAAATTGCAAAGGGAGTTTCTGATATTTTAAAACTAGGTTGTTTCGAATTACGCAAGTTTTATGCTAATGATCGCGAAGTTTTAAAATACGTTTCAGAAAATGATTCACCGATAAAAACATTAGAATTCGGTATAAACGAAAATGCAAAAACCCTCGGTTTATCATGGTGTCCTAAAGGTGACAAATTAATGTATAACATAAGTGAACCAATATATACAAAAATAAACAAGCAGTTATTTTGTCTAGCATATCACAGGTATTCGATCCGCTTGGGCTTCTAGGTCCTTGCATTATAAATGTAAAAATTTTATTGCAACAATTATGGCTAGAAAAATTGTCCTGGGACGAAGGACTGCCATTGCACATTCATTCATTTTGGTGCGAATTTAGAAGCGAGTTGACTCAGCTTAACTTTTTGAGAATAGATCGTCATGTGTTATGCGTAAACCCAAAACTTATTGAATTGCACGGGTTTGCAGATGCCTCCGAAAGGGCTTACGGCGGGTGTCTTTATGTACGTAGTATAGATCAGCATGATAATAATTTCGTCAATTTACTTTGCGCAAAGTCCAAAGTGGCACCGTTAAAAACTATAACTTTGCCGCGGTTAGAACTTTCCGGAGCGGCAGTGCTAGCTAGACTTGCAGATAAGGTGGTCAAGTCACTTAGGTTAAAAATCGATAAAAAAATGTTTTGGACGGATTCCACTATTGTCCTTAGTTGGTTAAAGTTACCTCCATACAAATTAAAAACCTTCGTAAGTAATAGAGTGTCACAAGTACAAGAGCTAACTAACACTGGTTCGTGGCATTACGTTAAAGGTAAAGAAAATCCGGCAGATCTGCTGTCTCGAGGCGTTAGACCAAGCGAATTAAAAAATTCGACATTATGGTGGCACGGTCCTGCATGGCTGTCACAGAATTGCAATAATTGGTCTCAATTTAAAACTCATGTAAATAAAATTTTAGACTTACCCGATGTAAAAACTAAAACTCATGTGTTAATTTGTCAAAATGTTGAGCAATTTCCATTCAAACGATTTTCAAAATTGTCTAGGCTAAAAAGAGTCACAGCATGGATACTAAGATTTAAGTTTAATTATTGTTTGTCAAAGGGAAGGAATACTTTAAGTCGATTTGGAGGTTTGTCGATCGAGGAATTAAACAGCGCATTTATTATATTAATAAGGATTTCACAAATGATTTCTTTTGGTGAGGAAATTTTCCTCTTAAAGGCAAGCAAACCGTTAATAAACTCTAAATGTAGAATTTTAAATTTAAACCCTTTTTTAGACAATGAGGGTATTTTAAGAGTTGGTGGTCGTCTAAAAAATTCTGATTTCTCAAATGATAAAAAACATCCTGTTCTTTTGTGTGCAAAGCAGCACTTGACGCGTTTAATATTTGAAAATGAACATGTGAAATTGTTGCATGTCGGTCCGCAGCAGCTTTTAGCGCATATCAGAGAACAGTTTTGGCCGATTTCAGGTCGAACTCTAGCTACAAAGGTTACGAGACAATGCCTTTCTTGTTTCAAAAATAACCCAAAAACTATTTTGCCTATCATGGGCCAATTACCCAAGCCGCGTTTACAGCCAAGTTATCCGTTTAACGTAACTGGTGTTGATTACGCTGGCCCACTCCAAATTAAGGACCGTAAGGGTCGTGGAAGTAAGATACACAAATGTTATCTTGGATTGTTCATTTGCTTTTCTACGAAAGCGGTGCACTTAGAGTTAATTTCAGACTTAACAAAAGACGCATTCATAATGGCTTTAAAACGATTCATAGGGCGTCGTGGAAAGCCAGCCAAAATATTCTCTGATAACGGAACTAATTTTGTTTCCGCGAATTCAGAATTGAAAGAACTTGGTAAATTTTTAAATAAGTTAAACGTTGATTTACCTGATTTCTTAGTTCAGGATGGTATTGATTGGCACTTCATACCACCATATTCGCCTCACTTCGGAGGCTTATGGGAGGCCGGTATTAAAGCTAGCAAAAAACACTTAAAAAGAGTATTGGGAAATGCTTCACTTACTTTCGAGGAACTAAATACTCTGCTTGTGCAGATAGAGGCAGTACTAAACTCCCGACCTCTCTTTCCTTTATTTTCCGATCCTTCTGATTTATGCCCGTTAACTCCTGCTCACTTTCTTGTGGGAAGAACTTTAACATCAGTACCGGAACAAGATTTTCGAGAAGCTCAAGTGGGAAGATTAACTAGATATCAACATATCGAGCAATGCCGACAACATTTTTGGAACCGTTGGCATCTGGAGTACATCTCAGAACTTCAGCAACGTTCTAAATGGAAACAACCACAAGGTCAACTGCAAGTTGGTGCTATGGTCTTAGTTAAGGAAGATAATTCTTCACCATTACATTGGAGACTTGGACGAATCGTTCAAGTTCATCCTGGCAAAGACGGCGTTGGTAGAGTGGCAACAGTCAAGACGACAAGGGGCGACGTTAAGCGGTGCTTCACTAAACTTTGTCCACTTCCCAGTCCAGACGTCAACATTGGTCAATCTCGAAAAGAATTAAAGTGATTGCAAGTGCCATTCATGGCCTTCCAAGGCGGGGGGCATGTCGAGACCGTTTGATCAAGTTTGTTAAGTTGTGGTTACCAAGGAAAAATAATAACAAGAAAATAATATAGAAAAAATATCTAATGTCAATTAACTGTTCTTAAATTTATTATTATAGTTTACTGTTAAAATAAACACATAGTTCTGGAAATGGTTGTTTAAAAAAGGAAAAAAGAAGTACACAGAAGAATATTACATACACTTGGTGTGATTAATGTTCAAGGTGCAGTATAGCTACCAAATAAAAAATGTACAACAAATATTAATTAATATTCGTAAATCACACCCTTGATTAACCGAGAAAATTTGTTGATGAACCATATTAGGTGTTCCTATACCCAAGCTTTCTCAGCTATCCAAAGTTGCAAACAAACATACACACAACCAAACTTATATGGAATCACTAGGTATTTACAGGAATCAAGTTGTTGTGGGTAAAACAATTGCATGTGAATAAAAGCTTAATGTGTTTACTGTCAAAATCGGTTGGATGCATAAAAAGTTAATAAGATTTGTTCGTGAACTGTTGTTTTTGCTGTTCAGAAGTGAAATCGCAGCGAGTTGGTAAGCTGCATCTGTTCAAAATTTTTGTTAAAAATGCCTTATGTGTGGTTATCAGAAGTACAGAGGGGAAGAATTATAGCTCTGGTGGAACAGGGAATGTCCCAAAGACAAATTGCACGGACGGTGGGGGTCACACAAGGGGTTGTTTCAAAAACCTATTCAAGGTTTTTGGAATTGGAAACCTTGAAAAATAGTCCGAGGAGAAGTCGTGGAAAAGTAACTACAGAAAACAAGGACCGCTTTTTAGCTCAAATAGCAAGAAGAAATCCCACAGTATCCTATTCCGAGTTTTCTGGGCAACTTTTGCAAGCTACTGGTATTAATGTTTCGGTCGAAACTATCAGGAAAAGACTTCGTGCACGAGGATTATTCAGCAGAAGACAGTTAAGAGTTCCCGAACTATCAAGGCAAAATAAAATCGACCGTTTAAACTGGTGTTTGGAACATCAAAATTGGACAATGGAAGATTGGCGAAATGTCTTATTTTCGGATGAAACCAGAATTGGCCTTCGATCAGATGACCGGCGAATTCGAGTTTTGAGAGGTCGTGGGAGACAAGTTAGGCTCGTAGCTGCCTGAACTGTTCACAAATACAAAGGAGAAACTGTAATGTTTTGGGGTGGGATCATGATTGGTGAAAAAACTCCTATAATTATAATGAGACAAAATTTAACAGGTCCACGGTATGTTGATTTAGTGCTGCAAGCTGTAGTTAGGCTCTGGAGAGTTGCTTTCGGCGATTTGTTTTTATTTATGCAGGATAATGCACCTCCACATACCAGCAGAGTTGCCACAATTTTTTTAGAAATGGAGGGTGTGGCTGTTTTGAAGTGGCCTTCTTGTTCACCGGATCTAAACCCCATAGAGCACTTGTAGGATAAGATGAAAAGAAAGATTAGAGCTCGTCGAAATAACCATGGCAATGCAGAACAACTCATTCAAGCAGTTTTAGAGGAATGGGAAAATATTCCCCAAGAAGAAGTTGATAACTTAATAGAAAGCATCCCTCGTTGAATTCGTGCTTGCATTGAGGCCAGGGGAGGCAATACTGATTATTAAATTTACAAAAAGTTATTAATTTTTGTCTGAAATTCTCATTTTCCATAGTTTGTTTTTAGAAAAATTCCCATTTCTTTTTGTTTTCTTTATAAAAAAATTGTTTGAACTAATTTCTAATTCTTCTTATAATAAACTTATTTTGGATAAACTGCTTTTCATTTCCAAAAGACTTTTTTGCCATTGAAATATTGTCCTTCAGAAAAACTGGGTGATTCCATATAAGTTTGGTTGTGTGTATTTGGTTATATCCATCTGTGACATCACCGATGACGTAACGCCGCAATGGAGGATAGGCCGCAGCTATACTCAAAGCCGAAGATGGGCGTGGGCTAATAACAAAAAGGGGCGCCAAGGAGTTGTCGACAGATCCTCCAAAATACTTACGCAACACGCAGTGGCTACAACTCCTAAGAACCACTGGTACACAAAAGGGGGTAACAAAACAAAAAAAAAATACGTAGTCAAAATGGTCAATTTCAAAAGTGTATAATAAAAAAAAAAACAACTGGTAAATGAAATGCGGAAATTACAAATCGAAATAATTAATTAATTTAAAAAAGTTACAAAAAAGGTTAATTAGCAAATTACTTATAGTGACGTGAAGCACCCGGTACTAACGCTACGCTCTCAAAAAAAAGAACAAGAAAAATAGGCGCCGATGACACGGTAAATACGCAACACGGGTGAAGCTCCACTCGCGCGGCGCACCGACGGGTCTATCACACGCACGCTACCTAAAAAAACCGCAATGAGGCGCAAACGGGAGTATCGGATGTAACAAAATCACGACACAAAAAAAACAATAATTGAATTGAATTTAGAAAATAGCTACAGAAAAGTATAATCAAATTGACAAAAAAAACAACTATGTATTACTGAACCTTGAATTAAACTATTAAACAAATGAACTACGCAAATTTACTGTAAGATATTAAATTAATGAATTTACAAATAAATGAACAAACTACATAAATGGGGTGGTCACAAACAAGCCGTGACCAGGCATCTACATAAAACCAGCCGCTGGACACGATGATCCAAACGGACAGGCGACACAAACGGTAGAAAAAATACCAAAATTTCTGACCTTATATACAAATAGATGGAGGAGGTCAGCTGCTTCAAAAATCTTCGGGGCACGTGCTGCAGCAAGCACCAGGAGGCGAATACGGCACTCCTCGATGGAGGTAAACCAACCAATAAAAATTAGACCCCCAAAAAAAACCCTAAAATATAACATAACCGAATCAAGAAACAAAAGAGTAGAAAGGAAACACGGCACTTAGATGATTGAAGATTTAAATAAATGAAAGAAGGAAAAATATCTCGCTTACCTCGTGGGGTTTTTTTTTTGCCAAAAGCACGCCAAACTTCAAAATGTGAGTTTAAATCCCTTAAAAAGGCCAGACGACGATTCCAAATCCAAAAATAACGATGAATCGAGGTCCCAAAATAGGTGATTGGAGAAAATCCCAACGAAAAGGCTAGCACAATCAAAAATTGCCAAAACTCTCCAAATTACCCTACACTACACGTCGAAGCACAGCATGAGAAAGACAAGATTGTACGGAAATCGGAAATCAAAAAAAGCGCGCACCGAGAAGATAGTGCGAGTCGGTTCCATGAAAATTACAAGTACCCAAATTTCCCCTAGAAACTCAAAAATTCCAGTAGCGTCAATGAATGGGGGGGGCAATAAACCGAATAGAAAGAGGCTAAAGAAGACTTACCGACCCAAAATAAAGCAAGATAATGATAATAGAAACCCTCTAGAGACACAGCAAGACGAAAGAATAAAGAATAAGAGACTTAAAGGAATCAAAGGAAAATTAGACCGGCACGCCACTGACCCTCCGAACATAAAGAAGGGGAACTAAAAATGCCCTACACGGATGACAGTGACAGAAGCGAACTAACCTAAAATATTCTGACAAGGTGGATCATAAACAGATGCCTAAACAACAAATTTCTAACAATAATCTCGCTAAACAAATTCAGAAGACTGAAACCATCAAAAATAAGCAACATTCAGCCTAACTAACGAGAGAATTTCGCCGGCAGAGTCCAGGTTCGAGGTAGGTGACAAGAATGAAAGCACAGAATAAAGGAACATAAACACATCAGCTGAAATACGAAAAATAGAAACAAAAAGGTAAGTGGAGCAAATTCAAGAACTGAGCGTGAAATATTCTAGGTAGAAAGCTGATAAAATTACCAAACAAGAGACTTGGGGAAGAAATCAAAAACCAGGGACAGACTCTGATCGAAAACTTAAGAGACAGATAGCCAAGAGGGTCAACAATGAAAGTACCTACAGAAATATTGATAGGAAAATCAGAACACATGAAAAATATCTAAATAAAAGGTGTTAGGGTAAATTTCAAACGTAACACATCTAGAAGACTAAACTTTCCCTTTATAAGAGGTCCAGTTTAAATAATTCCTCAGATTTATTTACAACAAAATTTCCATCTTTTAGTTGTCTTGGATCAAACGTTATTAGTGATCTTTGAAGTGGCGGAAATGTGCTAGAATTTTGTGATAAAATTCAATATTGGCATATTTAGAGATTGTTCTATTTAAAATATTGCAGTTTGTCAGTTTCTGGCATAACTGGAAGTGCTAGAAGGCAGAATATTATAGTAAAGCAGATCACTATCAAATATAGCACCCTGTAATTTTCAAATTTAACCCATTTTTCGTTCGCCATAAGTTTCTAACATCATGTACTGCAAAAGGTTGGCAATTTTCTTTGGGCAATAATACGTCATTTAATTTACGTAGGTATATTTATTTACAACTTTTAAACAAAACAAATAATTTATTACAAAACAACATTTTGATTTTTGTACTAGCATTTTTTATGTAAGTAGTTCACACTCAATAATAATAAAGTTTATCGTTTTCCTTAATCGGTAATGAATCCCAAAATTTAAGAGGTACTAATTCGTCTTTCTTTTCAAGAGCACAATTCATCGGGCCCTTTACATGTAAATAAGTAAATTCTTCAAAATCAGATTTTGGTACTGGTTGCCACTGAACTCCATGTACTTTTGGTTCACTAAAATTAAAATATTGAAATACGTGTATATTTTCAAAACTATTTTTGCTTTTACTTAGTTTTTATAAATGACATAATGAGATCTAGGTAAACATTTTTCATTTGTTCATCGAAATATGTCAATGGTTTATCATAAAATCCCCCATATACATAGAGCACGTCATCTCCATGAGTTACATCTGTTGAATAGGAATATAATTATTATTTTATATTATTTTTGGCTTTTTCGAAAAATAGGCTCACCAAAAATACGTGGATTTCCATACAAGTCTCGTGTGACACTGTGCTGGCCTACATAAGTGAACCAAATGTCATAAACTTGCGATTTTGCTACTTTTGCTTGCACTTTGGAAGACCGAACTGAGTCTACATTAAACAGCCTATCTGAAACCATCTAAAACCTCTTAAATTACTAGGTACATAAAGGATACGATGTGATATTTCTGTTACCTTGCTGAATTTCATGAAACTTTTTTGTGTTACTTTTTTTCCGCCAAGATATTTCTCGGTTACTCTTTTATTAATTTCTGGGAAATCATAACGGGAGGCAGTGTAGTTATAGTCTAATATATGAGGAAGAGCACTGTCCCATTTTTTATTCAACGTTTTTAATGTTTGAATCAATCCTAAAATAAATATTTATAAAAAAAATTT
This sequence comes from Xestobium rufovillosum, assembly GCA_963966045.1. Classification (NCBI taxonomy): domain Eukaryota; kingdom Metazoa; phylum Arthropoda; class Insecta; order Coleoptera; family Ptinidae; genus Xestobium; species Xestobium rufovillosum. The sequence continues at coordinate 12,942,539 of OZ014494.1, forward strand.
CATATTAGCTACTGAATATATCCTATACCAACTGTAAAGAATAAAGATTCTTCAGCTGTAAGAGAATTAATCCATGGAACATCGTTTATGTGTCCATCTCTCAATAACTTGTAGGGATGATCAAGTAGAAAAGCACCATGAGTATACTTCTCGGCGCGAGGTCCAAACGGACACAAGGGAAATACATTTCCATATCCAGAAAATAACCTATATGTATTAGCAATTGATTTCGCTGATCTCTTTCTCAGACAGCTAACAGCCAGCGATGTCGAATTGCTGTTACAGTTCAGTACCGCTGCAAATTTTTTAAATTTCTCGCGTGGGTGTTTTTGATATGCCCAAGGATTTAATACTGTTCCACTAAATGAGACACCTCGATGGAAAAGACCTGCAATATTTTAAAGATGTATTAGCAAATATTTTTGCATTAATTTGGAAATATGATACCTACCTTTCGACAATGGTGATACGTAATGATAATGTAAACTAGCACCACCTGCTGAGAAACCAGTTAAAGTTACAGAATGGGGATTTCCTCCAAAGCTTTTAATATGTTCTTGAATCCAACGTAACATCATAGTCTGATCTTTAAGTCCATTATTGCAGGACATTTCTCCATCGTCAGAGCATAAAAAGCCTACAACGAACACTTCAAATTAGACATTTTCATAGTGAAAAGAAAAAGCCTTTGATAGGGTTCGTAGTTCGTAGGAGAATAGTAAGAAAAACATGTAAATGTGAAATTACGAACGGCAACAATGTTTTTCTACTAAAATAACAAGAACTATGTCGGGACAAGAAATTTGAGGTCAGAGGAATTTATTTCAGAAGATAGGTTGAGAATGAGGTACCCCAGATGAGCAATAGGTTCGAAATGAGGAAATTAAAAAAGAATTAGATGTAGAACCACTGTCAAAAAGTATGGAAACACGGCAGCTGAAATGGTATGAATAAAGATATGGTGGGAAAGTTTAGGAGCATGTTGTGAACTGGAGTGAAGTAAAATAAATGCCTTTATTATATATTTTAGAGAAAAAAATTATACAAGTGACCCCTTATTTTTAATTCTCCATACTTTAAAATTATTTGCATTTATACAGATTGACCCAATGAAAAAAACAAAATTAGATGCTGTGCAGAAGAAATGGGACAATCTGTATAAATGAAAATACTTTTAAAATACTTACAGAAAACAGTGTTGCCAGAAAATTTACTTGTTCCGTAACTTACCGCAACGTAAAAACGTAACAAATCTTGTGCAAAAGTTTCACATACCTACGTAGTAGAGTTCTCTCTAAAGAGTAGGTATAATCGGCCGCCATTTTGGTTCTCATTTTTGACAGTCCTGGTGCATGTTGCTTTCCAGTTTTTAATTACATCTTAAAAATAGTTTGTTGTTGGACTTCAAACTGTTCAAATTGTTCTAGTAAGGGATCCACGTTTCCAAGAAAATTGCAAAAGAGATAACTGGACTCCTCCAACATGCAGTAGATTGTGTGAAGTATATTTTAGCAATTATTTAGTTAGATTTGGACAAAATTTGTATACAGCAATTGCATGTTCCCGGATGGGATCACTTTTTATAAAAACCCTGGGTGTTCTTAAACTCCCATCGCACATATTATTTTTTATTCAACTGTTCCAGGAAACATTTTATTAGTTTTTTACGCGTTTTTCGACTCAGAAAATTTTCGTTAATGTTGGCACCACAGTAAAAATGTATTTAATTCAGTATAGCTTGGTGCTGGTGAGGAATGTTACCGTATACTAACTACGAAATTTTTAGAAAAATAATTAAGTCCAGTCCGGAAATTCAGATTTTACGCGACTTTGTTAAGTTGGTATTACTGTTAGTGTACTGTGAGGTCACAGAATAAAGAAACATCGTTCCCTTTCATGTTGAATGTGTAGAGAGTACAGGACTTATTAAAGTTCTGTAAAATAAAATAGTGTATTTTTACGCAACATAACTTGGTTTACCCAACGCCGCCGACCCCATATAAGAAATAAGTTTTCCATGTCGGTAAAAATTTTTTTTACAAATTGGTTCTGTTCAAAATTTAAAAAAAAAAGAAATAAGCTTAACGAAAATGGAACTATTTCTATTTGATATAGATGGCGCACTTATAAATGTTCATGAAAATGTTTTTTTATTCTTTTTATGAATACATATATAGAAAACTAATTCAAATCGGTGTCGCTCTATTAAAGAAATGTTAAATTATTATTCAGCTTGAAATACTTTTATTTTTGTTTGTTGGCTAGTGTAAAAAGGTAACAGAATAATCAACGGCGTAACAACGTAACAAAGGAACTGAAGTCGTAACAGATCTGTTACAATTGTAACAGTCTGGCAGCACATGGAAAACTAAAAATAAGAAGGGGTCCTCCATATAACTTATTTCTCTAATGTGGACAATATGGGCGCAAGATTTAACTGACGGGCTGACGCGCTGTTTCAGTACCCTGTATCACAGAAGACCTCTTCTGTGCCTGTATATTGTCAAAGTTTGTGTACAATTTAAAGCAGCAACAAGCAAACTTGCACTTAAGGATAGAAAGTTCATAATGGGAAACTGGACGACTTTCTTTTTATTTGAAATATTGAAAATTTGGATGAAAATATTTGACCCCTATTTTTGCGTTTTTCTCTGCTTCACTAAAGGCAGAAAAATAATTAAAAATTTTGCGCAATGCACGTTATCCGTGCATCCGATATTGCCATATGTATTATTTCAACTTTTACAATAAATAGGGAATTATTTTAATATTGTATATACATGAAACTGAAACATTTGCAAATTTTACTTCAAACACAACACAAAAATGCTTTGACATATTATATGACAACGACAAAGTAGATATACTATGGAGGAGCGGGCGCACGATTAACATTGATTCTCCCATAAGAGCTGAAAAACTACTTTACTTCCGGTTTCGCCGGAAGTGGGCGGGGCAATCCCACTACTTTACTTCCGGTTTCACCAGAAGTGGGCGGGGCAAGCCCACTGCGTTAGTGCGAGAGAGAGGCAGTAGTTCCTACTGTGTTCGGTAGGTGGCGCTGCAAGCCTGGTTTGGAACGGCGCTGCTGGAAGCTACTAGTACCGCTCTTGAACGGTAGACACCATAAGGGTTGACAAACGCCGGAGAAGTAACCATGCTAAGTCACCACCCACGCCTCCGAGCAGTCAAGATGGCGCCAGCGTTAGAGCCAGCGTTAGCCCTTTGCGGGACGGTTAAATAAAACACTATTGCGCATTGGAATATAATGAAATAACACCCTGTATGTACTTACATGACGGTGAAATTGTATCAAACAAATTTTTATTAGACTTATGATTAAATAACACCCTGTATGTACTTACATGATATTACTGAACTGCTAAAAATGCTAAAATGTACGAATCTGACCGTTCTTGTATAACTTAATTGGCACAAATTAGGCATCAACAAAACACAAAGCAATAAATTACATGCGAATTTATTTCTGATATACATGATGCAATAAAAATGAGATATTACCAAATTACTAAAATCAGCACATTGTTATTTTAAGGAAAAATATATACAATAACTTATGCCCGAATTAGATGCCTTGTCAAAACAAATCATTATTTAGATTACCAAACACACCTGTAGGTAATAAAAATGACTCCATAAAAAATAATGTCTATTTATGAATTAAATTAAAAATTCCAGTTCCTGCACAAAGATTTGCTTCACGATGGGAGTAATCCCCCCGGTTTGACATATATGTGATTTGGGAAATCACAGGTAAATAAAACACTGGCAATTTTCATTTTGATTAAAGCCGGAGAACAATGTTCCGATCAACACATATCTATGTATACTATAGACTAAATTTTTCTGAACCTCCCTGGCATACACTCACAAGTTTTCACTGCAAATAAAACTATAACTACAATATGATATCTAGTAAGAGCAATATAGAAAATGACATACAACTATAACCTATATTGTAAAGTACATACAAAGTTATTCAAATAAATTACATATTATATACAATAAAACACCCACTGGTATCTGTTCTTATACTAAACTTTCGGAACGTTCCTGGTATAGTTGACTAGGGAAAAACTTGGTTATACATCTCAGTTAGCTGGTGATACGCAGAAAAATATACATTTGCAATCGTTATTTACAAGATTCCTAAAAAATACAGCGGCAAGAAAAATTAATTTTAAATTACTACATACAACTACTGATGCATTATTGCATAATGGCCCCAAGGCAGTGTGTCAAAGCTGTTTGTCACTAAATACCTCTTATCATCGTGAGGGCTCAGTCCAATTTTAGTTTGTGAAATTGTGGCTACGTTGTGTTTTTCCGATCGGATTAAATTTTGATTAAAATATTTTTCGCTCGAAGAATTGAGACACTCTAAGTAGTCATCAAAGGTTATCTCATTTTTAATGACGCAGCGCTTTAAACCCTTGGATTTCTTTACTGCATCTGCACCCTCTACCCGTATGGCGTACATTTTCGATCGAAGACCAACAAATTCAGTCATTATTCTACCATTGTTTTCGTCTTTCATGAGGCCCAACACTTTTTTATTTACACGCGGTATATGGTAAATATTATTTTCAGGATAGTCACTGGTATCAAAAAAATCATGGCAATCTTGTCGAATGGTCTCGTACAAATCATCGGTTGTGATTTCATAAATGAGCGAATCCGTATCTGTGTACAAAAGTTTGCAATTATTGTTAAATTTCGCCTTCATGTAGTCGTAGTGAAATTCGTAAATTTTCGTCTTACTAATATCTAAAATGCACATGCCTAAATAAATCGGTTTGTTGAAGTATATTTCGGATTTATTTAACTCAATCGCCGCCAAATTTTCGGAGAAAATTATCGAGGACTTAAATTCTGGTTTGGCAATCAAAGCGCCCGCCCCGTACCGGCCCTCCCATTTGGAGACTAATTTAACAATACTATGCTTGCGTATATTTTCCATAGTCTTGCCAAACACGGCGTTATTCATTAGTTTGAACAAATTTTTTTCAAAGTCATTTTTAGAGTTCTTTCTCAGGGCGGTATTTAAATCGATGTAGGATTTCAGCCAAGGCGATTGATTGAATTTAAGGGCGCGATGAATTTTCGTTACTCTTAGCCCATGTTTCAGAGCTTGCTGCAAATTTCGATAGTGAATTACGTAACGTTGTTTATTGTACAGGGTGGCCAAAAGTTTTAGCTGTTTAGAATTTGGTGGAGTAATATGTTCAGGACAGAAGGGCAAATCGGAGTGTAAATTATGTATTTCTTGTGGGTAGTCCAAATCCACTTCAAAAATGTATCCTATGTCAGCATTTTCGGCTACACTATATACAGAATCTAAATCGAAATCGTCGATCCATTCAAAACCTCCGTAGGGAAGGTTTTGGCTCATGGCCCAGCCATACTGGTTATTTATATCGTTGTATATTAAAAATTTTGACGGTTCTGTGGGATTAAAATCAGCCATATATCTATTTTTACCTTTACTATACCTTTTGGAACATTGAGACAAGCCGCCGCGTATACCGCGCTCCATAAATAATATCATGTCAATATCAGTCAATAGTTCCAAGGTGATGTCAGTATGCTTAAACATACAGTCCCAGGTGTAACCAGGCAGTGTATAATAATGGGCGGGGTCTAGACCATAAGTTCCTAAACAGCTAATTCTGAATTCCTCGAAAACATCAGCTAAGAGCAGGACGTCGGTTTTTAAATAGAGATCCGAATATTCCCCTAAATTTTGAATTTTGAATCTGTCCCAAATTTGCTGCGCATGCGCATATTCAGCATCAGAAATTTTAGAGTTGTTTAGTTTATTATCAAACTTGGACTTTGGGGGTAATAGAGTTTCGTTAAATTTGGAAAAGTTCTCGAAATAATCGTACGGGTAGACGCCCTTGCGCTGCAACAATTTTAGCTGATCCTCGCTCAAACTCGTAAATTCGGACATTAATATTGGATAGGTAGTTAAATATGATGACAGCTGATCCAAGCCTGAAGCCAAGAACCTGTAGGAATCTATAAATCTAAATTTAATAACATTTTCTTCCAAATGTTTTGTAAAGGAGATGTACTTTTCTTTTGTTACAGGCAACAAATCAACACGGCCCTGTAAATCTGTCGCTAAATTTTGAATAATAAAATGTGAATCGTAGCCGGATAAATTGTGGAATATAACTGGTACCACGTGACTGTCTTGAAAATTAACGTTACAAGTGTCATGCGCGGGACCCCTGTATCTACCCGTGAGGTGACAATGGTCCCGTACTTTGTTCTCTCCCTGGTTAAATGACTTTTCGCAAATGTGGCAAACCTGTGCGCTACTGAACTGCATTTGTTGCTCGACGGTCAGCTGATCCATGGGTAGAGGGCAAAGAAACACAGTTTCCAAATCCTCAGCAAAACTTTCCAGCTCTTTCACAAACCATCTGATCGAATCCTCACCACGATAAGACCTAAAGAATGAAAGTGAGTCATCATAAGAACATTTTACATAATAAGCAATACTGCATGGCACATGTTTTTGAAATTCGTTTTTCTTACTGCTCGGCTCCAAAATGCACTCCAAATCTGCATAAATGGTGAATGGGGCTTTGACTTTGTTTTTGTGATTTCGGAAAGATAAATATTTTTGTTTGTCGGTTGGCAGTCGAATTTTGCAGTCATTCATATTTTTACAGTCTTCATAGTGCCGATCTAACTTATTCTGACAGTAGAAATAATGTAAACAACGATCGCAAAAATATTTTTTACTACCCGTATGCTTGCTTAATTGTTTTGATAAAAGCTTGGAAAGATTTTTTATCCATGTAAAATGAAATTCTATATCACCGTTATCAAAATTATCTGGTTCATCATCATCGGAATACTTATCTTGGATCATCAAAAGATTTACGTGCTTGTCCTGTTTGTCCTTAGTCAAGTATACGGGGAAAGTTCCAAAATCGTTCTTCTTCTTCTTCAGAATATAAACGTTCACGGAAATTCCGTTCTGCCGTTCGAAACGTGGTATTTGATTTAATGTCATGGGGAACTCCATTCCAGTTAAATTCAAAACGGTAGATGGTTCCGGATAGGATGACGTTCTATCTGAGCTTTTGTCTGCAGGATAAAGGGCAGAAACAACGCTATAGGCAAAACACAAGTTTCCAAAGGTCTTCACGTTGACGCAAGCCTGCTTCCTTTTTATTTGCGGTGGCAGATCGATGTACGATGAACCAACTTGCGGGGTGAATCGGTTGACGTTAATTTGCAGATTAACAATGGCTGACAGCGTCCAGCCTGCAACACATAAATATAAATTTTCAAAAATTAAAAATAAATAAATAAAAAAAACTTTCCGAGAGGCGAAGAAATATTTAGCATCATACTAGAGTCGGAAATTGGGATAAAAAAAGGTATAGGTAGGCCCGGATTAGACTAATGCTTCCAAATAGTTAGAGATGTAGGATGTTCTACTTGTAGATTAACGATGGCGTGACAAAATAAAAGTACATACCAGGATCTCGCTCCTGAAACTCTTCCAAATGAATATAAAATAAATAAATAAAAATAAAAAAAACTTTCCGAGACCTGAAGGTATATTTCGCTAGAATCGGAAATTGGAATAAAAAGAGGGATAGGTATGGCCGGATTAGACTATACTGTTCGCAAATAGTTGGGGATGTAGGATGTTCTACTTGCAGATTAACGATGGTGTGACAAAATAAAAGTACATACCAGAATCTCGCTCCTGAAACTCTTCCAAATCTTTCAGGATTTTTTGTTGCACATTTTCCAGGAACCAGGCTTTCAAATCATCGTTGCGATAAAGGGCGGCATTCTTCGTGTTGAAGTATTTAAACTCCTGCGTCTCTTTGTTCGCTTTTTGTATTTTAAATTCGGCGCAGAATATGGCATGTATTTTCAGTGCCTCTTCGGAGCGCAGTAAAGTTCGTACCCTCTGACAAAACAGCTTACTACCATCTTTGAGAAAGTGGAGTGGGTCTTTGTGTTGTAAATTCTGGATAACTCCAGTTCTTATTCGACTTTTGAATGCCGATTCCAGATTCTCCCATTTCACTCTGCTGCTGGTGTAATTAGCTCTATTTGGGTGAGGATTTTTGTATGCTCCACCCCTCACTTGCAACCCTTTCAACATTAATCGATTTCCTCTTAGCAATCCAATGGCCGACGTTATTTTATTTTTCTCAGCGGTGGTCGTTGACCTTTTTAATAAAACGGTCAACGTTCTAATGTCTTTGGTACAATTTTTAATTAAACCAGCGAGATTTTCTCGGTCACAGCCGTCGCTATTCGCCCTCGAAAGGGCCGACTTGTTCTTTTGCACAAGCGAATTAACGAAAGACGACATGTTGTCTCAACAGCGACACAACACAAACTGAATTGAAATCCAATAAAGTTCTTTTTATAAAGCATTTTGCACCGATTTAGTGTGAACAAAGCCATAAATAATCGAGGCTGACATATGAATTTGTTATTCTTTGGTACAAATATGCAATGCCAACTTCATTAAATTATAATTTTATTGCTGGGGGCGCGAGGTCATTCTAGCTTTACGAGTAATTATAGAAAAAACGATAGAAAAGAGAAAGAGCGTATATATAGGATTTGTAGATTTAGAAAAAGCCTTCGACAACGTAAAATGGGGGAAGATGTTCGAAGTGCTGAGAAAGGTAGGGATGAAATACAGGGACAGAAGAATAATACATAATCTCTACAAAGAGCAAAAGGCAGTTATAGAATGTGAGCAGGAACGAAGGGAAGTAGATATCCGGAAGGGAGTGAGACAGGGATGTGCATTGTCACCTCTAGTTTTCAACTTATATATCGAAGATGCGATTAATATTGTTAAGGAAAGAACAGCCTCAGGGATCAATGTACAGGGCCAAACTATTAACATGCTCAGATTTGCGGATGATATAGCAGTGTTAGCATCTAGCAAAGAAGAATTAGGAGCGGCTTTGAATGAAATGGAAGCAGTTTTGACACAGGGCTACGGCATGAAAATCAATAAAAAGAAAACTAAAATTTTGGTATGTAGATGGAGTGAAAATAGAACTAAAATTGAAATACAAATAGGAAATGAGAAGATAGAGGAGGTCGCGGATTTCTGCTACTTAGGAAGTAAAATAACCCAAGACGGTAGGAGCACTAAAGATATAAAACAAAGAATGGCGCAGGGCCGAGTTGCGTTTAACAAAAGGAAACAACTGTTATGTTCGAGAACGGTTAATATAGAGACTAGGAAGAGACTCTTAAAGTCGTATGTATGGAGTACTGCATTATACGGGTGCGAAACTTGGACAATAGGAGAAGCGGATAGAAAAAGAGTAGAAGCGTTTGAACTGTGGTGTTACAGACGCATGATGAAGATACCGTGGATAGATAAGGTTAGCAATAGGGAAGTATTAGAAAGAGTTGGGGAAAGGCGAAAGGTATGGAAAACAATAAAGAGTAGGAGAGATAGGATGGTAGGACACCTTCTAAGACACGAAGGAATAGTTCGCGACATACTAGAGTCAGAGATAGGAATAAAAAGAGGTAGGGGTAGGCCTAGATTAGACTACTGCTCTCAAATAGTTAGGGATGTAGGATGTTCTACTTTTAGGGAAATGCGTAGGTTAGCTCAGGATAGAAAAGAATGGAGGTACGCGTCCAACCAGTCTTCGGACTGAGAACCTTATGATGATGCTGGGTGTGTGGTAATCTAATTAATTATTGTCAAAACTAATGGGATTTTTGTTATTTTAAGGAAAAATATATCCAATAACTTATGTCCGAAATGGATGTCTTGTCAAAACAAATCATACATTACCGAACACACCCTGTACGTAATAAAAATGACTCCATAAATAATGTGAATATGTATATAGGTCAAATCGAAAATTCTAGAACATTGTAAATCAAATAATGTTTTTCGTCCGTCAAAGAGCAGGGGGGCGCCGCTATAAATCATACAATGTACTTATTATTACTAAATGATTCTATGAATCCTAAATAAGTCCTATGCAGGACGTATCATGAGTGCATAGCTCTCGCCACACACTCATGATACGTCCTGCATAGGACTTATTTAGGATTCATAGAATCATTTAGTAATAATAAGTACATTGTATGATTTATAGCGGCGCCCCCCTGCTCTTTGACGGACGAAAAACATTATTTGATTTACAATGTTCTAGAATTTTCGATTTGACCTATATACATATTCACATTATTTATGGAGTCATTTTTATTACGTACAGGGTGTGTTCGGTAATGTATGATTTGTTTTGACAAGACATCCATTTCGGACATAAGTTATTGGATATATTTTTCCTTAAAATAACAAAAATCCCATTAGTTTTGACAATAATTAATTAGATTACCACACACCCAGCATCATCATAAGGTTCTCAGTCCGAAGACTGGTTGGACGCGTACCTCCATTCTTTTCTATCCTGAGCTAACCTACGCATTTCCCTAAAAGTAGAACATCCTACATCCCTAACTATTTGAGAGCAGTAGTCTAATCTAGGCCTACCCCTACCTCTTTTTATTCCTATCTCTGACTCTAGTATGTCGCGAACTATTCCTTCGTGTCTTAGAAGGTGTCCTACCATCCTATCTCTCCTACTCTTTATTGTTTTCCATACCTTTCGCCTTTCCCCAACTCTTTCTAATACTTCCCTATTGCTAACCTTATCTATCCACGGTATCTTCATCATGCGTCTGTAACACCACAGTTCAAACGCTTCTACTCTTTTTCTATCCGCTTCTCCTATTGTCCAAGTTTCGCACCCGTATAATGCAGTACTCCATACATACGACTTTAAGAGTCTCTTCCTAGTCTCTATATTAACCGTTCTCGAACATAACAGTTGTTTCCTTTTGTTAAACGCAACTCGGCCCTGCGCCATTCTTTGTTTTATATCTTTAGTGCTCCTACCGTCTTGGGTTATTTTACTTCCTAAGTAGCAGAAATCCGCGACCTCCTCTATCTTCTCATTTCCTATTTGTATTTCAATTTTAGTTCTATTTTCACTCCATCTACATACCAAAATTTTAGTTTTCTTTTTATTGATTTTCATGCCGTAGCCCTGTGTCAAAACTGCTTCCATTTCATTCAAAGCCGCTCCTAATTCTTCTTTGCTAGATGCTAACACTGCTATATCATCCGCAAATCTGAGCATGTTAATAGTTTGGCCCTGTACATTGATCCCTGAGGCTGTTCTTTCCTTAACAATATTAATCGCATCTTCGATATATAAGTTGAAAACTAGAGGTGACAATGCACATCCCTGTCTCACTCCCTTCCGGATATCTACTTCCCTTCGTTCCTGCTCACATTCTATAACTGCCTTTTGCTCTTTGTAGAGATTATGTATTATTCTTCTGTCCCTGTATTTCATCCCTACCTTTCTCAGCACTTCGAACATCTTCCCCCATTTTACGTTGTCGAAGGCTTTTTCTAAATCTACAAATCCTATATATACGCTCTTTCTCTTTTCTATCGTTTTTTCTATAATTACTCGTAAAGCTAGAATGACCTCGCGCCCCCAGCAATAAAATTATAATTTAATGAAGTTGGCATTGCATATTTGTACCAAAGAATAACAAATTCATATGTCAGCCTCGATTATTTATGGCTTTGTTCACACTAAATCGGTGCAAAATGCTTTATAAAAAGAACTTTATTGGATTTCAATTCAGTTTGTGTTGTGTCGCTGTTGAGACAACATGTCGTCTTTCGTTAATTCGCTTGTGCAAAAGAACAAGTCGGCCCTTTCGAGGGCGAATAGCGACGGCTGTGACCGAGAAAATCTCGCTGGTTTAATTAAAAATTGTACCAAAGACATTAGAACGTTGACCGTTTTATTAAAAAGGTCAACGACCACCGCTGAGAAAAATAAAATAACGTCGGCCATTGGATTGCTAAGAGGAAATCGATTAATGTTGAAAGGGTTGCAAGTGAGGGGTGGAGCATACAAAAATCCTCACCCAAATAGAGCTAATTACACCAGCAGCAGAGTGAAATGGGAGAATCTGGAATCGGCATTCAAAAGTCGAATAAGAACTGGAGTTATCCAGAATTTACAACACAAAGACCCACTCCACTTTCTCAAAGATGGTAGTAAGCTGTTTTGTCAGAGGGTACGAACTTTACTGCGCTCCGAAGAGGCACTGAAAATACATGCCATATTCTGCGCCGAATTTAAAATACAAAAAGCGAACAAAGAGACGCAGGAGTTTAAATACTTCAACACGAAGAATGCCGCCCTTTATCGCAACGATGATTTGAAAGCCTGGTTCCTGGAAAATGTGCAACAAAAAATCCTGAAAGATTTGGAAGAGTTTCAGGAGCGAGATTCTGGTATGTACTTTTATTTTGTCACACCATCGTTAATCTGCAAGTAGAACATCCTACATCCCCAACTATTTGCGAACAGTATAGTCTAATCCGGCCATACCTATCCCTCTTTTTATTCCAATTTCCGATTCTAGCGAAATATACCTTCAGGTCTCGGAAAGTTTTTTTTATTTTTATTTATTTATTTTATATTCATTTGGAAGAGTTTCAGGAGCGAGATCCTGGTATGTACTTTTATTTTGTCACGCCATCGTTAATCTACAAGTAGAACATCCTACATCTCTAACTATTTGGAAGCATTAGTCTAATCCGGGCCTACCTATACCTTTTTTTATCCCAATTTCCGACTCTAGTATGATGCTAAATATTTCTTCGCCTCTCGGAAAGTTTTTTTTATTTATTTATTTTTAATTTTTGAAAATTTATATTTATGTGTTGCAGGCTGGACGCTGTCAGCCATTGTTAATCTGCAAATTAACGTCAACCGATTCACCCCGCAAGTTGGTTCATCGTACATCGATCTGCCACCGCAAATAAAAAGGAAGCAGGCTTGCGTCAACGTGAAGACCTTTGGAAACTTGTGTTTTGCCTATAGCGTTGTTTCTGCCCTTTATCCTGCAGACAAAAGCTCAGATAGAACGTCATCCTATCCGGAACCATCTACCGTTTTGAATTTAACTGGAATGGAGTTCCCCATGACATTAAATCAAATACCACGTTTCGAACGGCAGAACGGAATTTCCGTGAACGTTTATATTCTGAAGAAGAAGAAGAACGATTTTGGAACTTTCCCCGTATACTTGACTAAGGACAAACAGGACAAGCACGTAAATCTTTTGATGATCCAAGATAAGTATTCCGATGATGATGAACCAGATAATTTTGATAACGGTGATATAGAATTTCATTTTACATGGATAAAAAATCTTTCCAAGCTTTTATCAAAACAATTAAGCAAGCATACGGGTAGTAAAAAATATTTTTGCGATCGTTGTTTACATTATTTCTACTGTCAGAATAAGTTAGATCGGCACTATGAAGACTGTAAAAATATGAATGACTGCAAAATTCGACTGCCAACCGACAAACAAAAATATTTATCTTTCCGAAATCACAAAAACAAAGTCAAAGCCCCATTCACCATTTATGCAGATTTGGAGTGCATTTTGGAGCCGAGCAGTAAGAAAAACGAATTTCAAAAACATGTGCCATGCAGTATTGCTTATTATGTAAAATGTTCTTATGATGACTCACTTTCATTCTTTAGGTCTTATCGTGGTGAGGATTCGATCAGATGGTTTGTGAAAGAGCTGGAAAGTTTTGCTGAGGATTTGGAAACTGTGTTTCTTTGCCCTCTACCCATGGATCAGCTGACCGTCGAGCAACAAATGCAGTTCAGTAGCGCACAGGTTTGCCACATTTGCGAAAAGTCATTTAACCAGGGAGAGAACAAAGTACGGGACCATTGTCACCTCACGGGTAGATACAGGGGTCCCGCGCATGACACTTGTAACGTTAATTTTCAAGACAGTCACGTGGTACCAGTTATATTCCACAATTTATCCGGCTACGATTCACATTTTATTATTCAAAATTTAGCGACAGATTTACAGGGCCGTGTTGATTTGTTGCCTGTAACAAAAGAAAAGTACATCTCCTTTACAAAACATTTGGAAGAAAATGTTATTAAATTTAGATTTATAGATTCCTACAGGTTCTTGGCTTCAGGCTTGGATCAGCTGTCATCATATTTAACTACCTATCCAATATTAATGTCCGAATTTACGAGTTTGAGCGAGGATCAGCTAAAATTGTTGCAGCGCAAGGGCGTCTACCCGTACGATTATTTCGACAACTTTTCCAAATTTAACGAAACTCTATTACCCCCAAAGTCCAAGTTTGATAATAAACTAAACAACTCTAAAATTTCTGATGCTGAATATGCGCATGCGCAGCAAATTTGGGACAGATTCAAAATTCAAAATTTAGGGGAATATTCGGATCTCTATTTAAAAACCGACGTCCTGCTCTTAGCTGATGTTTTCGAGGAATTCAGAATTAGCTGTTTAGGAACTTATGGTCTAGACCCCGCCCATTATTATACACTGCCTGGTTACACCTGGGACTGTATGTTTAAGCATACTGACATCACCTTGGAACTATTGACTGATATTGACATGATATTATTTATGGAGCGCGGTATACGCGGCGGCTTGTCTCAATGTTCCAAAAGGTATAGTAAAGGTAAAAATAGATATATGGCTGATTTTAATCCCACAGAACCGTCAAAATTTTTAATATACAACGATATAAATAACCAGTATGGCTGGGCCATGAGCCAAAACCTTCCCTACGGAGGTTTTGAATGGATCGACGATTTCGATTTAGATTCTGTATATAGTGTAGCCGAAAATGCTGACATAGGATACATTTTTGAAGTGGATTTGGACTACCCACAAGAAATACATAATTTACACTCCGATTTGCCCTTCTGTCCTGAACATATTACTCCACCAAATTCTAAACAGCTAAAACTTTTGGCCACCCTGTACAATAAACAACGTTACGTAATTCACTATCGAAATTTGCAGCAAGCTCTGAAACATGGGCTAAGAGTAACGAAAATTCATCGCGCCCTTAAATTCAATCAATCGCCTTGGCTGAAATCCTACATCGATTTAAATACCGCCCTGAGAAAGAACTCTAAAAATGACTTTGAAAAAAATTTGTTCAAACTAATGAATAACGCCGTGTTTGGCAAGACTATGGAAAATATACGCAAGCATAGTATTGTTAAATTAGTCTCCAAATGGGAGGGCCGGTACGGGGCGGGCGCTTTGATTGCCAAACCAGAATTTAAGTCCTCGATAATTTTCTCCGAAAATTTGGCGGCGATTGAGTTAAATAAATCCGAAATATACTTCAACAAACCGATTTATTTAGGCATGTGCATTTTAGATATTAGTAAGACGAAAATTTACGAATTTCACTACGACTACATGAAGGCGAAATTTAACAATAATTGCAAACTTTTGTACACAGATACGGATTCGCTCATTTATGAAATCACAACCGATGATTTGTACGAGACCATTCGACAAGATTGCCATGATTTTTTTGATACCAGTGACTATCCTGAAAATAATATTTACCATATACCGCGTGTAAATAAAAAAGTGTTGGGCCTCATGAAAGACGAAAACAATGGTAGAATAATGACTGAATTTGTTGGTCTTCGATCGAAAATGTACGCCATACGGGTAGAGGGTGCAGATGCAGTAAAGAAATCCAAGGGTTTAAAGCGCTGCGTCATTAAAAATGAGATAACCTTTGATGACTACTTAGAGTGTCTCAATTCTTCGAGCGAAAAATATTTTAATCAAAATTTAATCCGATCGGAAAAAACACAACGTAGCCACAATTTCACAAACTAAAATTGGACTGAGCCCTCACGATGATAAGAGGTATTTAGTGACAAACAGCTTTGACACACTGCCTTGGGGCCATTATGCAATAATGCATCAGTAGTTGTATGTAGTAATTTAAAATTAATTTTTCTTGCCGCTGTATTTTTTAGGAATCTTGTAAATAACGATTGCAAATGTATATTTTTCTGCGTATCACCAGCTAACTGAGATGTATAACCAAGTTTTTCCCTAGTCAACTATACCAGGAACGTTCCGAAAGTTTAGTATAAGAACAGATACCAGTGGGTGTTTTATTGTATATAATATGTAATTTATTTGAATAACTTTGTATGTACTTTACAATATAGGTTATAGTTGTATGTCATTTTCTATATTGCTCTTACTAGATATCAGATTGCAGTTATAGTTTTATTTGCAGTGAAAACTTGTGAGTGTATGCCAGGGAGGTTCAGAAAAATTTAGTCTATAGTATACATAGATATGTGTTGATCGGAACATTGTTCTCCGGCTTTAATCAAAATGAAAATTGCCAGTGTTTTATTTACCTGTGATTTCCCAAATCACATATATGTCAAACCGGGGGGATTACTCCCATCGTGAAGCAAATCTTTGTGCAGGAACTGGAATTTTTAATTTAATTCATAAATAGACATTATTTTTTATGGAGTCATTTTTATTACCTACAGGTGTGTTCGGTAATCTAAATAATGATTTGTTTTGACAAGGCATCTAATTCGGGCATAAGTTATTGTATATATTTTTCCTTAAAATAACAATGTGCTGATTTTAGTAATTTGGTAATATCTCATTTTTATTGCATCATGTATATCAGAAATAAATTCGCATGTAATTTATTGCTTTGTGTTTTGTTGATGCCTAATTTGTGCCAATTAAGTTATACAAGAACGGTCAGATTCGTACATTTTAGCATTTTTAGCAGTTCAGTAATATCATGTAAGTACATACAGGGTGTTATTTAATCATAAGTCTAATAAAAATTTGTTTGATACAATTTCACCGTCATGTAAGTACATACAGGGTGTTATTTCATTATATTCCAATGCGCAATAGTGTTTTATTTAACCGTCCCGCAAAGGGCTAACGCTGGCTCTAACGCTGGCGCCATCTTGACTGCTCGGAGGCGTGGGTGGTGACTTAGCATGGTTACTTCTCCGGCGTTTGTCAACCCTTATGGTGTCTACCGTTCAAGAGCGGTACTAGTAGCTTCCAGCAGCGCCGTTCCAAACCAGGCTTGCAGCGCCACCTACCGAACACAGTAGGAACTACTGCCTCTCTCTCGCACTAACGCAGTGGGCTTGCCCCGCCCACTTCTGGTGAAACCGGAAGTAAAGTAGTGGGATTGCCCCGCCCACTTCCGGCGAAACCGGAAGTAAAGTAGTTTTTCAGCTCTTATGGGAGAATCAATGTTAATCGTGCGCCCGCTCCTCCATAGTATATCTACTCGACAAATATGCCGTAGCTCAAATGACTCATTTATTTGTCGTTTTTGAACTGTTTGAGCATGCTCATTGGTGAGCGCAATGTACGTCATTACTATTTAATTCCGCCCACAGTGAAAATTCCGTTTGAAAAAGTTGATGTGTGAAAGCGTTTTAAACAATTATCTATCATGAATTTGAAACTTTTATCAAGACCTAATGTAGGTAAAAGTGGCATATTAAAAGAAAAAATCCCACAAATTTAATTAGTGTCCAGTTGCCCATTGTGAATAATAATATATTTATTGCTATTTTACCTAATGCCGACACACGGCTGTTGAAGGTAACAAGTATCACATCTCTGTCCATTAAATAAGTTGGCTGGGCAAATTCGTGACCATTTCCAACCATGAAGATGCCTCCGTGAAAATTAACAATAACATCTAAATTGTCGTGTTTACTAGGTTGATTACGAGGAACATATATATTTACATATAAGCAATCTTCTGTACCTGCAATAATTTGACAATTTAAATGATAAGTTTGAAATTGATATTACTACATTAATTTTATTTTATTTTTTAAGCAAAAACTGAGATTCTTAAAAAAGGGGCAAGGCAGTTGAATTTATTCCCCCAAACAAAATCGTTTTATTGAATCAAAATATGCTTGTTTCATATGTCCGGTAAAGGTGTTATCCATAACGGCAGGTTCGGAATAATAAAGGCATTTTTGTGCTCCAAGTTTTCTAGAATTCGATTTGGCTACCATTAGATTCTATAACCACAGCTTAAAGAAATATAGCTCTGACATTTGCACGCGGCTCCTTTAATATTTGGTTGCCAGTTCACTTACACCACGGTGGAGATATGTACTGGCTCGTCCAGCTCTTTCTCCTGCTACTCCAACGGCAGAGCCTTATCTGGCACATAACTCACTCTTTGCCTGGTTTTCCCAGTACTTGGCCGTGATGGGTGAGTGTCTCAACTATATTTCTTTAAACTATACTGCCGATAACTAGTTGGAAATACGCTGAATCATCAATCCATTTAACAATAATTGGAACTCTCTGGAAAGCATCTAAGGCAAGAATTTTATAGAGGCAACTCATCTAATTTTAGTTACGGTTCAAATCTCCAAATTTATTGAACATATTTACTGGCCATCTGTATTTAATATATATAGATAGCTATATGTACCTGAGATTGTGTCTTTTATTCCATTCCACTGTATACAGACATGCTTCTTATTTGCCTTCAGCACCCCTGACCATGGCTCCACCTTCTCAGGTTCCTAAAAATTAAATGGCTATCATCAATGAACAGGGGAGATGTTAAGATTTTAGTGTCAATGCAGAACCTATTTTGTACTCTACCCCCTCAGTTGACGCCTACTGATCAAAGTTATCTAAGTTTCCTATCCAAGATATTTTTATTCGACCATGTTTAGAAATTTGCAAAATCTATTGTGCCAGTTGTTAAAACTTAAAAAACTTTATTCTCAATAATTCTCTTCTTAAGTGTACCTATTTATTTATGTTTTATAATAGAGTACAAACAAATAAATCGCACCACTAATTAAAATTACAATGCAATGATTTATGATTTGCCTGAAATCAGTGCAAGTCATTCTTCATTTACCTCCTAGACTTAATACACGCACGCACCTCAAACTTTTCAGACCAAAGACTTGGAACATCCTGAATGCTCACAGTCTGAGCGTTTGTTTGTGGAAAAGGTAAAACTACAGAGTTGCTTATATAAATATACAATATAGGTTACTCTGTGGACAAAACAAAGCAGCCGATCAGTTGCCTATAATAAACAGATGCCGCTGCCGAAACGGAAAATCGCGGAACATTCGTCTGGTCGGTGTTGTTTTGTTGGCTGTTACATTGTGTTGTTTGTATTTATGCTGGTTAGTGCAAAGACTGTCTTAATAGGTTCTTAACATTTTATTTTATACAAGAACTTGTAGGTAAGTGTTTTAGTAAGCCTGTAGGAAGTTGTATTAGCGGTCGTTCAACATCTCGCCGTGTTTGTATTTCTTAGTTATTGTTTTTCATTAAAAACGCTCCTCAATCATGACACAAATTGCTTTGAATAATTAGATACTTTCTTCCCTGAGATCATACCCACACGCGAATTACTTACCTCCTGCATGGATTATTGAGTTCACCCACTGTCGGAAAAACCGTCAGATTAGTGACTGAGGCTCTAGGAAAAAAGGAACTGAATCCGTACGCACTGTATTTGCAGCCTTAACGCTCTAAACACTAGGTTGCCACTACCAAAGGGGCTTTCCAAGACAATGAACTTCCCTCTTGTGAATGGAATATCGTTCAAATCTTAAAAATTAACCTACATAATGGTGAAATGTCAGCAGTAATGAAATGGTTATTGTTATTACGCTAATCTGATAAACGAACAATGGCTAGATAAATGATGATGAAGAGGAAGACGTTGAACGAAACTGGCTGCTGATGTTGCTGGTATTCTGAGAAAAATGAATACCAGTAATATATTTTGAACATATAGGACTGATGTCGACAAATGCATAAGTACTTACTGCTCATTTTCTACGCTATAGGATCATTTTCAAGGCTTGCAAATTAACAAAAATGTATATGACCTATTCTCGGTACCTACATTTTACTGTGAGAATCTGCAGAAGAAAAATTTATTGTTTTTGTGCATCATCGTACGCTTCAGTAGATGTTAATTAATTTCGTAATAGGTTTTGTTTCAGTTTATAATTATTTAATAAAAGTGCTTAATTTGCTCAGTGCAAGGACACAAGGACTTGATCACTTCAAGATATTATGCAAAATGTAGATTAAAAACTTATAATTATCATAACGCAATTTAATGTTCTCACTGAATGCAATCAGGTGCATGTTTGAAAATTTTGCATAATTTTAATTGTTTAAATAAATTTTCCGTGCCTAGTAGTTCAAGAAACTGAAACGAGCTACAGGTTCTGCACATACAAAGTTTAAATATCTCAGGATTCAACCTCCGGCCCATCTGTGAAAACACTGCCCACCGTAAAAACATTTATATCGTGCCTCTATATACGTTATGTATGTACAGTGAAAATCCTAGAAACGACCACCTTTATAAAACGACCACTTCACCAAGAGACCAAATTTTGTAGGAACCATCACAGTTTCCTGTACTTTACCCTTAGTTGCACTCTTGTAAAGCGACCATCCTATAACCCGACCGGGACCAATCAAAGCGACCGTCAGGCCGTCACTGGCGTATCACAGCGGCCGCTAATATGATTATTGTCATTATGAAGGTAATATTTTATATTTCGTTCGTGCAGTACTTCAAATATCTGATATTTTTCGAATCTGCTTACTTACCTACTTGTTGGGCAAATTCCCCCTTAAAGAGGCGACGCCAGGTTAGAAACAAGAAGTTTCAACCCTTAAACTGGAGATGATATAGTGATTAAACTAAAAAATCTAAACTTTAATTAATGTACTTTTTATTACAATCTGACTTATAATAGGTATCTGTTTAATATGTCTTGTATGACGTGTAGATAATAACAATTAATCGAAAATTAATCTCGTATGTAGGTAATAACTTATGCAAATTGTTAAAAGCAGTTAATAATAAAATTTTATGGCCGTTTTTCTTATTTAGTGCATTTTTGAGTCATTTATAATACCCTTTCACATAACATCTCATCTGAAAAAATATTTCACCCTCTTGTATTGCGGCCACTCCCCAAAGCAACCGGGTGAACTACCCCTTACCTTCTTAATTTCATATTTTTTAAGGGGCTGGATATTTTTAGTTTTTAACCGCATTTTTTGTTTCCCCGGACATTTTGCTAAAAAAAAGTTACTCTTGTTAGGTTTCGATAAAATGAAGAGTTTTCGAGAAAATAAAACTCAACAAGCAAGAGGTACCGTGTTTCTACGATTTTCGTTTTCATTTTTTCTGGCATTCGAAAAACCGAAAGCTATTTTTTAATGTAAATTTTCACTACCTTTCGCAAACTGTTAAGGTTATTTTTGGACGACGTTTCGTCTGTTGTCTACATCGTCAATTTTTATTTTTTCTTAATACGGACCTGGATAATTTTTAATGAATTTCAAAAGAAATAGCTAATGTAAGTTCAAATCATACTTTAAAAATTCCTAAGAAATAATTTATGAAAGAGCTTTCGATTTTTTGATATCTGAAAATAATGCCAGAAAAAATAAAAACGAAAATCGTAGAAATACTGTACCTCTTGCTCGTTGAATTTTATTTTCTCGAAAACGCTTTATTTTATCGAAACCTAACAAGAGTAACTTTTTATTAGCAACATGTCCGGGGAAACAAAAAATGCGGTTAAAAATACGAAGTTAAGAAGGTAAGGGGTAGTTTACCCCTTGCTCCCCTGATGCACTATATCAAAAAACGGGCCACATTACCTTATCGACATTCACTCACTACGTACGTCACCAAGAAAATGATCGAAATACAATTTTATGTAAAGAAAACTATTTTTATTTCTCTATTTTAAGGGAGTATATCTCGGCAGGGGAAGGTCGTATATAGGAGAAAACTTTATATGAACTTGCGGCGTTATTTTCGTGTAATCTATACGCATCCGGGACACTCTGTATACAAAGTACATGATTTCTGACAAAATGAATATAAATTTGACGTTTTCTGCGTCAACGCAACCTTGATATGCTACAATAGGAATTTCTTGATTGGCTACAGCCCATGGAACAATGAACCTTATTATGCGTTCGGAAACGATCAAGTAATGAACGTATAACTTGATGGTTGCAAATAAAATTACTTAAATCTGCACAAAAGTTCATTCTCAATCATAATATTTATTTAGTGCATACGAAAGTAGTAAAACAGAAATCCGCTGGATCTAAGAAAGATTTAAATATCCAAGAATCGCCCATTTAAAAACATAAATGGTTTATTTGGTTATTTTGTGTAATAGGTACAGAGCTGGGCCTTTACAATCAAATAGACTGGATGTACCTATTTATAGTAGACCAGAAGATTATTTTTGGTTTTGCATCATTATTTATGAATAGAGATTCAAATTAATGGGCTTTATTATTATGTATATCTGGTAGACTATTAAATGTTAATTTGCAGCGTAGAATGCAATAAGTTCAAAGGTCAGAATTCTTATTCAATTACCAATAAAATTAATTCCAATAGAGAGCAGTGCATTATGCACAGAGTTGTATACGAGTATAAGCAAAATACGGTTTTTCGAAAAGGAAGTGATAGAATTAGAGGACCATTTTGGACTATACGCTGCATCCCCAGTTATGCTATTTATTTAACTTCTTAGACCTTCTTTTTTACGATGTTCTTACAAGAGTGTTGTCATCCACGACCGGTAAAACCAGAAGTCAAAATGTTAGGCAATTTGCTTACTTATAACAAATGAGTTTTGTTTTTATATCACACGAAACGGAGGGCAAGATTGGGGTGCTAGTGTTCTTGTTGGTACCTGATAGACATGATTTAATCTACTACTTAAACAAAATTTACTCGAATTTGTAATCTATACCTTAGTAACACAAAACTAATTGGGAAAATATAAGTAATATGTATTTTTCCCAATTCTTTTAAAGTTGTGCCAATATTTGGCATTCTAAACCAATATTAGACCATTTTTTCCGAGTACATCACCTATACAGGGTGTTGGAAAAAGAGGTTTCAATATTTAGAGGGCTTGTAATACGATCAAAAGCAAGTTAAAAACAACCGTTTCCGAGATACAAACTATTTTATTTTCGATTTATTAAACGAGACAATTTGAATTTTGTTTACTTTTCAATGTGCAGCACTGCATAACAATTTTCAAATAAGATGTTCGAAATGTCCTCCTTCAACACCTACCTTGAATCTTAATTTTCCTATGGGTGGTTTGGCGTACGGAATTCCTTCAAAAGTGGCAATCTTCTTGCCGGCATATGAAGTCTTGTAGTAACCGCTTATTTTCCCCAAACCTGTGTCCACTTCTACTCTTTCGTTACCCCAACAACCTAAGTAAAAATAATAAAAAAGGTAAGTAAGATTATAAGCAATGTAGTAAACACAAATCAGTAGCAATGATGAAAACAATAATTCTGGTATATTGTAAGCTAATATCTCAACAACTACTATACTACTATAATTTTAGAGGCTGGTATGTTTTCTATATTGATAACCAAAGAGAAATGCGACAAAAACACTGTGGCATAAACCATATAGGTTGTACAGCTTTATCAACTTAGAGATTTTTGATTTCAAATATCTTTCAAGGTCTAGATTTCTCAAAATTGACAAAAATTGCTTATAACTCGTTACTGAAAAGTAGGTAAAAGGAATAAACGTCTTTTTTGCAGCTGACAGGTAACCATGTCAAAAACCATTTGGAAACTGAGAAGAAAACTGAATGTCTTTAGAATATTTAGGTCTACACAATTTTATGTTAACACTGATATTTTGAAGGGAAATAGCAAAATTACTAAAAGCGAACATTTAATACCTATATTCAGCAAAACTTTTTTATTTTCAAAATGTAATGTAATGGTCAAAATGAGGTATATGTCTAGACTAATATGCACACTGATTTAATGCTTACTTTCAATGAAACCGGAACCAAAATTGGTAAATGTACTTACCCATTCGAAATGTCAAGCAAAGCAGTAATTCAAAAATTGTCATTTTGATGCGCACTTGTTAACTGTAACAAAGCGCGACAAATTAAGAAATACACCTATTTATAATATGACTTGTTACCTTGATTCTTGATTTGTGAAAGTGTGCCGTTTTTCAGTATTTTCAGCAATTGCAAAAGAGGGGATCCTTTTCATACTGATGTACGTACATAAGCCGGGTACTGCCCTCATATTATATTCACGAGCTCATCAAATTCGTCAGTAAATGGCAGATAAATATACCGGGTATCTACAAATTTTTGCAGGGTTTCTTCTGGTATATGGAAGAGAACGGCGTTTCTCCAGGAAGATAGAATTTAAGACTAGCCAAAAATACTTACCCTCTAGTTCTAAGAAACAGTTTTATTGCTCTTATGTTCCAAAAGTTCTAAGAAACCCTATATTATGTTTATCGATTCATTTTACTTCAGTAGTAAGGGGTTTGGTATTTATAGCAACGTAGTGTAAGTTTAGAGTTAGATTAATCTTAAACTCCTGAGGATGCTGACGTCAACGAAACATGTGTCGGGTTTAATTACCGTGTCACTGTCTTCTGTTGTGTGGGGTTAACTTACTAAGAATTCATGTGCAGACTTTCCTCGATATAGATCCGTGCGAAAGATAGGTATCAGTAATAGAACATTAAGAATTGGGGTAACCTACAGAATTTTGTTGATAAATAAAAAAAGACGTTCGAATTCTAGATTTACTGACAAAGCATTATTTATTTGTTTCCTTTTAACTGTGTTTTTCGTTTTTGTTCCAGAAACTGTGACTGATTTGTCGTATGGCGCAATGAATTCACGTGACTTGCCATTTTTTAAATGATCATATTAATAAATGTTTCTTATTTGCAGATAATGTTTAAATAAAATGTGATTTATCTACTTTCGTCCTTGTACAAGGTTGGCGTATTTTGCTTTGAATTTTTGTTCATCTTTGACAGTAAAGAGTTCTTAAACACACAGACTTTAATAGAATTACAAACACTTGTAAGTTAAATCACTAATCACTAGAATTTATTGAGATGTAAGCGATTATACCAACTACCAGCAGTTTTCAAAAAATGCCATACAATTTTGATTTTAACATATTTTAGTTTTTTCTTAAATTACATAGGCGCACGAGAAGCTTTTTTCTCGTATTTCTGATGACATGTACTGCAAGTAATAATAATCGTTTTATTAATGTTATCATTATATAAGGTATATATTTCGAAGACTGGTTAGACGCCTTCTTTATTTCCTATCTTGAGCTAACACACGCCTTTCCGCGAATTAATCCTTTGAGCCTCAGAAAGTTCCTATATCATCCTATCTCCTATTCCTAATCTCTTCCCCGATTTTTTAATACCTCTTTATTTCTAACCTTATCTTCATCCTAGTATCTAATATATTCCAGTTTCCTTCTCTCATTGCCCACATCTTGCAACTATACAGGATGGCCCACATTAGGAGGGCCACTATTGGCATCTTGAAAACGATGGCAGGTGGAAGGTCGGTTAACTGAGACAAAAGTTGCGTAAACTGCTGCACAAGTATGTAGTTGGTGAAAACGAATTGAGGATTTTTATAAATTCATAATTTTGTGAATTACTGGGGCCCTTGCTAAGATTTGTTTGTAAAAATAGATTTAAAAAAGTGACATACATTATTTGTCTAATAAAATTTAAATAATAAAAATTATTTATAAGGTAACTAGGTATGTAAATATGAAAATTGGAATTACTAATTACCAATTTTGATTGTCAATAACATTTTTTTTAAATAGAAAAAAATATGTATGTATATTACCTGCTGTACATTTGACTCAAATTTTGTATGTCAGTTCTATCATTTTTTATAGTAAGTATACAGTTTTGTTATTTTTTATATGAACAATTTCTAAAAACGGCCGAAATTTTAAATTTTTCTTTAAATTGTAACTGACTAACACACAATTCACTTGCTGCTGACGCATGAAAATGACTGCTAAAACGAATATTTTCGACCCTTGCAGTTAATTCTAATTGCACTTCATCTAACATGCTCTTTCGCCATGAGAATAAGGGCAGACTGGGGTGTATACAGGGTGTCCCATGCTAGCGTATTTCTTCCATAACTCCACTGCCGTTAGAAATACGAGAAAACTGCTGAGTGCAAAAGTTACTCTACTTAATTTGTAAACAAAATAAAAAATAAAAAAGTCGAAATGTTTCAAAACAGACCAAAATGGTTTGAATGAAATTGAAAGAGGGTAAAAATCTGCGTCTAGTGATGTAAAAATTAATATACCTACCGTTCCATTTAAAAATGTCGGGATATCAATGTTTGAAAAATCCCAAATTTAATGGTCCATATTATGAACTTTCCCAATTCGCTAAAATAAAGTTTGCAGCGTAGCAGGTACCTTGTTTTATGTTTAACACAACAGTCAAACCCACAATTTTCTATCTAATTAAGTTTCCGAGATATTAATTTTTTGAAGCACAGCAAACGCCAAATTTCTCGAAAAATGTCAAATTACGACCAAACTGTACATCTTAGGTCCAAGAGCTTTTAACAAAATGGCCCTAAAATTCGTTAAGAAATTAAAAAAGGTACAGAATTTGCAATTTAACAACCTTCGGTAAGGTTTCAAGGTTTCAAGTATACTCAGTATAAATCAACGTAACAATTTGTAAAAAATGAGAAGGATAAAATTTTCTCGAAATCGAATCAATGACGGACGTCTGCACACTGCAACAAACAAAACAGTGCAGTGGGGACGGTTTAATTATTTTTTTAAATGTGTACTGGTGTTAACAAATTCATTATTAATGTTATTATTGTTACTATTATTATTATTATTATTATGTTCTTCTCATCCGGAGATATAAGGCTGTTCTATTTAAAATAACGAAGTTCACCATTTTCGAAACTAATTTTAAAATATGCGGCTTATACAAATTAGAACAACTTTTGTAGTTACCAGTTTTTTTCGTATTTCTAACTGTAATGGAGTTATGCAGGAAACACGCTCTCGTGGGACTCCCTGTATATGCATGAGCGGAAAGTAAATGTTTATGCGAATGTAAGTACTTCTTTGAATTTTATTGGTAATAATAAAGCACAGTAGTCAAAAATAAAGTTCTGAACTATCAACATTTTAAACATTACAATAAGTATATTATTTCAGTCTTGCTATGCATAGGTATATTTTCACAATTCGTCTTTTACTGATGCTGGTAAGCCCTTTAACGGTCTCTAATGCCCGTTAAGGGTTACGATTATCACTAATTGTAACAATCGATGCTCGGTCGACGACAGACGACCGAGCAAAATGCTTCCAAAAAATGTTCTTCGCGCCGTTCTTATCCCGGTGGATACCCTTACGGCATACGCTGCAGTATACGTAACGGTGTCCACCGGAATTGGCTATTGTCATTCCCTCTAGGCGATGGCAAATGGAGCAAGTTTTTGTCGTGTACGACTCGTCCACCACTTTCACGGTCAACAGGGGGGAATAGTGTTGCCGGATCGTCTGCACCAGCGAGTCGTGGAAGAATTTTCGGTGTCCCCGGAAAGTGGCGGTGTTCATAAACTTGCACCCATCGCCGTACAGAATTAGTTTCCTCTCTTCCGAATTGTCCACGAAGTACTTCCGGATGATGGCGTGCCGAGTTTTCTGCTTTCGGATATACCTGTCGAAATTCAAGCGCACCCTGTTGCGCCGTTCCTCGCTGCGCTGCTTGTCTTCGAAGTGCTTGAATTTGAAACGCAGCATTTGCGCGCACTTTTCGAACTCCCCCCCGTGGAAGGTGCGAGTGTCGTCGGCCTCGAAGTCTTTCTCTATCGCTGCTTCCACTTTCCCCGTCCAGCGTCGTAATTTCCTGCTCCTCAGGTGCTCTCCCATCGTGAAGTTGACACTCGCTTTCGACATCATGCGGAATTGGCCCGTGCTGTCGTACGTCACTATCGGGGTCTTCGCACCCGGATCGACGGCAATGACCCGATCATACTGTTCTCGACTACTAATTTCCGATGCACTGTGTCCCGATCGCTTCCGAAGTGGAGAACCATTGTTCTTGACGCGTTTCACGGGGCGATTCATCGACTTCGAAACGGCCACGCCATCCGTGCTGAAGCAGCAGCCAAACATCGGTAGGGCGTGGACGTCGAAGTACCGGCACCAATGCTCTCGAGCGCTGTCGCGGAAATCCACCACGGAACCAACTGTCTCTCCTATACTGGACAGCAATTCGTACAGGCCCATTGTCGTGTAAGTGATGTGTTTCACCGACTGTTTGTAAATGGGGAAAACCTTGCTGGCACGCACATTCTGCGTGCACTGCAGGGCTTGCAGGTCGAACATGAAAGGCACGTAGGAGATTGGCGATTTCTCGACTAACTTAGCACGCAACTTGTACAGGGCCAGTGTTTTGGAAATTTCACTGTCGTTGTCGGCTCCATCCCCGTAGTAATACTTGTGGCACGCTTCGTGCACTCTTCGGCGATCTTGTTCGAGGTGCAGCAAGCGAACGAATTTCTTCACACGATCAAACATGTGCGTTACGATATTGTTGCTGAACACTGTCGAATACTGCTTGCACGCCTCTTGAATGATGTACGTTCGCAATTTGCAGTCGTAAAAGGCACGAGATGATGTTCTGGACTCCTCGCGCAACTTTAAATACTGCTGTATGAAATTTAGGGGGTCGTCAATTTTGAATTTATTCGAACCTTTCAGGACAAACGTGAAGTGTTCGACGTTCAGTTTGTTGAAGGTTTTTCCGGGCATCTTTTCGTGATAATATTGGTAGAAAGCATTTACGAAGTACGACGTTTCGATCATGAGGCGGGAAACTACTTTCACGTCGTCATATATTTTACGTTTCAATTTCGATCGGGTGTCTTCATCTAGTAGCGGACAGAAAAATTTATTCAAGCCGTGCTTGATTGTATAGACGGCATATTCTTCGTCAGCGGCCAAATTCCTTTTCCTTATGGGTGGTTTGTACAACGGGCATTTCTTGCTACTCGACCTAGCGTGGTCCGTGCCTTGGCACGTGGGGCACTTCGCCATATTTTCATCCGCTTACACCTGATGGAAAATGTTGTTGTCAGTGTAAGGCAAATAAATAAGTCAATTGGTGTTGAGTTGGGTACAAATAAATAACAGCTTCAGTGATTTCAAATTAATCGATGTTAATGATCTGAGGAAATTAATCTTTGACGTGAAGAATAAGAGTAGCAAAGATGGAATCGAAATAAGGAATTTTTTCAAGAAATTAAATAGGTACCCCTTGCAGCACTTGATTAATGTGTCAACTGTACCTTTGGTTTGGAAGTTGGCTACAGTTGGAAAGGTGAAGGGTACGGCAGATTGTCAGGAGTTTGGACCAATTAATCTGCTTCCAGCACTCGAAAAAATCATAGAGAGAACAGTCTATACAGGGCGATTCAGATATGGTGAATCAAAGAGAAATGGCATACTCCCCATGCGAAAATAAGACAAAGAGTCTAATATATCCCTGTCCGAAGTTATACCCCTGAGGAGATATAGCCCCCCAAAGTCTTCCCTTAAATGTCGATAAAAATTAATTTCTCAGAAACTACAAGACTTACAAGGTTCCAATTTGGTGCATAATTTAGAAACTTTATAAACCATAACTGATGTGAAGTTGAAGTTAAAGGAAATGGTGCAAGGTGTTTATTCGGGGTGGGTCACCCCTACAGTTTCATACAACTATTTGATCCATTAATTAATTTGAAAAAGTTTCACGTCACTTCATGCAAAATTTAATTTTCAAACTTTTTTCACTCCTAGTACTTTTCACTGAAATGAATAGTTATTGAGAAAAACGAAAATTGCTTGAGTAAAATTTGAATTCTTTTACTTCAAAACTAGTGGTGACCGTAGTTGTGCGTATCCTAACGGGCACAACACAGAAGTGCTTTGTGGTGAAATAGTGGATAGGTGTGGGTTAGGTGTTGAAATAATGCGATGAAAGTTTCGTTCGAAATTGGAAAAACAAAAAAAAAAGCAACTCACGATGACAAGTATGCTGAGGATTGTCTGCGATCCCAATTTCTCCATCAGGCAACAAAGGTTCACCGCCTGCACCTCCAACATCGATAGGTAGCTGCCAACGAGCCGCATCCTCTTCGCTTCTCGAACGGGGAAAGGAAAGCGACAAGAGAGAGAGTCCGAAGAACTGCCGTGGTGCTCCAGAAATCGTCTCGCAGTGCCTGAAAAATTAAGTTCATCAGTGGGATCGGACCAGAATAATGCGATGGCAGTTTTGTTCAAAATTGGAAAAAAGGAAAAAAAAAGCAACTCACGATGACAAGTATGCCGAGTCCTCTTCGCTTCTCGAACGGGGAAAGGAAAGCGACAAGAGAGAGAGTCCGAAGAACTGCCGTGGTGCTCCAGAAATCGTCTCGCAGTGCCTGAAAAATTAAGTTCATCAGTGGGATCGGACCGGAATAATGCGATGAGAGTTTCGTTCAGAATTGGAAAAAAGGAAAAAAAAGCAACTCACGATGACAAGTATGCCGAGTCCTCTTCGCCTTTAAAACGGGGAAAGGAAAGCGACAAGAGGGAGAGTCCGAAGAACTGCCGTGGTGCTCCAGAAATCGTCTCGCAGTGCCTGAAAGATTATGTTCATCAGTGGGATCGGACCGGAATAATGCGATGGCAGTTTCGTTCAAAATTGGAAAAAAGGAAAAAAAAAGCAACTCACGATGACAAGTATGCCGAGTCCTCTTCGCCTTTAAAACGGGGAAAGGAAAGCGACAAGAGGGAGAGTCCGAAGAACTGCCGTGGTGCTCCAGAAATCGTCTCGCAGTGCCTGAAAGATTATGTTCATCAGTGGGATCGGACCGGAATAATGCGATGGCAGTTTCGTTCAAAATTGGAAAAAAGGAAAAAAAAAGCAACTCACGATGACAAGTATGCCGAGTCCTCTTCGCCTTTAAAACGGGGAAAGGAAAGCGACAAGAGGGAGAGTCCGAAGAACTGCCGTGGTGCTCCAAAAATCGTGTTACAGTGCCTGAAAGATTATGTTCATCAGTGGGATCGGACCGGAATAATGCGATGAGAGTTTCGTTCAGAATTGGAAAAAAGGAAAAAAAAGCAACTCACGATGACAAGTATGCCGAGTCCTCTTCGCCTTTAGAACGGGGAAAGGAAAGCGACAAGAGCGAGAGTCCGAAGAACTGCCGTGGTGCTCCAAAAATCGTCTCGCAGTGCCTGAAAGATTATGTTCATCAGTGGGATCGGACCGGAATAATGCGATGGCAGTTTCGTTCAAAATTGGAAAAAAGGAAAAAAAAGCAACTCACGATGACAAGTATGCCGAGTCCTCTTCGCCTTTAAAACGGGGAAAGGAAAGCGACAAGAGGGAGAGTCCGAAGAACTGCCGTGGTGCTCCAGAAATCGTCTCCCAGTGCCTGAAAGATTATGTTCATCAGTGGGATCGGACCGGAATAATGCGATGGCAGTTTCGTTCAAAATTGGAAAAAAGGAAAAAAAAAGCAACTCACGATGACAAGTATGCCGAGTCCTCTTCGCCTTTAAAACGGGGAAAGGAAAGCGACAAGAGGGAGAGTCCGAAGAACTGCCGTGGTGCTCCAAAAATCGTCTCGCAGTGCCTGAAAGATTATGTTCATCAGTGGGATCGGACCGGAATAATGCGATGAGAGTTTCGTTCAGAATTGGAAAAAAGGAAAAAAAAGCAACTCACGATGACAAGTATGCCGAGTCCTCTTCGCCTTTAAAACGGGGAAAGGAAAGCGACAAGAGGGAGAGTCCGAAGAACTGCCGTGGTGCTCCAGAAATCGTCTCGCAGTGCCTGAAAGATTATGTTCATCAGTGGGATCGGACCGGAATAATGCGATGGCAGTTTCGTTCAAAATTGGAAAAAAGGAAAAAAAAAGCAACTCACGATGACAAGTATGCCAAGTCCTCTTCGCCTTTAAAACGGGGAAAGGAAAGCGACAAGAGGGAGAGTCCGAAGAACTGCCGTGGTGCTCCAGAAATCGTCTCGCAGTGCCTGAAAGATTATGTTCATCAGTGGGATCGGACCGGAATAATGCGATGGCAGTTTCGTTCAAAATTGGAAAAAAGGAAAAAAAAAGCAACTCACGATGACAAGTATGCCAAGTCCTCTTCGCCTTTAAAACGGGGAAAGGAAAGCGACAAGAGGGAGAGTCCGAAGAACTGCCGTGGTGCTCCAGAAATCGTCTCGCAGTGCCTGAAAGATTATGTTCATCAGTGGGATCGGACCGGAATAATGCGATGGCAGTTTCGTTCAAAATTGGAAAAAAGGAAAAAAAAAGCAACTCACGATGACAAGTATGCCGAGTCCTCTTCGCCTTTAAAACGGGGAAAGGAAAGCGACAAGAGGGAGAGTCCGAAGAACTGCCGTGGTGCTCCAAAAATCGTCTCGCAGTGCCTGAAAGATTATGTTCATCAGTGGGATCGGACCGGAATAATGCGATGGCAGTTTCGTTCAGAATTGGAAAAAAGGAAAAAAAAGCAACTCACGATGACAAGTATGCCGAGTCCTCTTCGCCTTTAAAACGGGGAAAGGAAAGCGACAAGAGGGAGAGTCCGAAGAACTGCCGTGGTGCTCCAAAAATCGTGTTACTGTGCCTGAAAGATTATGTTCATCAGTGGGATCGGACCGGAATAATGCGATGGCAGTTTCGTTCAGAATTGGAAAAAAGGAAAAAAAAGCAACTCACGATGACAAGTATGCCGAGTCCTCTTCGCCTTTAGAACGGGGAAAGGAAAGCGACAAGAGGGAGAGTCCGAAGAACTGCCGTGGTGCTCCAAAAATCGTCTCGCAGTGCCTGAAAGATTAAGTTCATCAGTGGGATCGGACTGGACGCCGTGTTGGTAAAACAACTTACGCAAACGTGTAGGGTATTTTCCGCTGCTGACTGGTATTATTTGGGTCCTACAGCGTGTAGTAATATATCGGGCAGGAAGGGCATGTCCTTGGGTTACTCTAACTTCGCCTGTTCGGCACTCTGAAAAAGGAAATCGAGATTAAGGAAAGTTGATATAAAGCGGTAGGAAACAAGAAAAAATGGTGAATAGAAAGCCACGCGGTAGAAGTGAAACTTGGCGCCATACCTAAAAGTTCTTGAATCTAATTTATATTTATATTTATATAAGAATCAATTAAATTTGGATGGTTTTTTGTGTGAAATGAGAAATGTGACGTTCAGTTTGACAGTTCTGCTTCTGTTCCGTTCTATTTCCATACATGACAGCAGAAGAAACCGGTAGTACTTTGCCGAATGTAGTGGAAACCACAGAAACAGCTTCATTTTCAACCTTATGTTGCAAAGTTAAAGTAGGCCATGGGCATGTAGTATTCAAAACACAGCATGTTCAATATTAAGTGCACTTACGCTGAACTCTTGTGGTGTTAAATCGAAATCTGCTGTATTCTCTATCCCACGATTCTACTGGAAGGCGCCAGTCAAGAGCATCGGATGCTGCAGCTGCTACATTTCTAGTTTGTAGAGAGGGTACCGGCACATAATCAGCTACCTTTAAAGGGATGGAAAAAATGTTATTCATAATAGATAAGATTTCTGAATATTAAGCGCAAGATTTTGAAAGAAAGCGCTTCACATGCTAGATCCTGAAAGATTTACTTTATTCTTTAACTGTGTAACCTAACAGTATGACATTTTATTTTGTGGACCGATAGTACATATAGTCATAATCTAAAACATAACATAGGTACGTTACAATACTTAATTACTGGAGATTATGAAATAAACAATTAAATTTGAAACAAGTTTTTCTTACCGAATCTTGTTCACTGGCTTCTTGTGTTAATGCTTCTCGAGTGTGATTCTCTTCAGTCGTTATCTTAACACCGATAAATGGCAATGCTTCTGTTTGGGATGGTGCAGTTGAAGACGTTAAAGGGTTCTCTGATGTTGGAACTGCTATTGCTATACTTTCACTGCTACTTACGCCACATTCCGCTGCGATATTTTCAATTTCTGTCTCTTGAAAAGATATCTGAAAAAAGAAATAAAACTAGTAGATTTGAACACCATAAATTGTCAGTTTCAGATTAAGGTAACTTTGGAAGCGTAGAAATTAACAGATTACGTAGTTTTGATAGGTGCTTACTTTACATGCTAATGAAAATAAAAAATTTAATATCCATTTATGTGTTTCCGCCTGAAACAAAAGAAAGCCCACATTTAAGTATAAGTACCTTTGTGAAGAATTTTCTTTTAGGTATTATAATACCTACTGCAGAAGGTCATTTTACGAGGGGCTATCCACTACCCAAAATCGTGTACCGGTGTGTTCAATAACTGACAATAATTTGTAGCAGGTACTTTTCCCGCTGTAATACATCAATATATTCAGAAATGGCGAGTTTGGATTGGTTTAAAATTCGATGAGTGGAATAGTCATTATTAAACAATGGCGCCTCCATCGATAAACGGCGACTCTCCGGCTTTCCGCTCAATTTTTCAAATTTTAAAATGTCGTGCAACAAATCACCACTATCCGTAAGGAATTTAGCCATCAAACTACATATATAACTTTGATTCAACAGCCCCGATAATATCTATATTCTTTGCTCTCATCAATCGATAATTTTAAATGGCGACACAGTTCATATTTCGCATAGAAATACGCAGTCACATGTTCCCGCGGAAGCTGCTTACGCAACCGTAGTCGCTCCCATCTTGCAGTAGTGCTTAGTTCAAGCACAAACGTTTTCCGAAATGCTAATTTGAAATCTACCCAAGTTTCCATTACAAGAAGTTATACTTAATTGTTAATTTCTAATAATGGATGTGCGTTTTTATGTAAAGTGGATATGAAACAACACATTTTGCAGTTCTATAATCCGCATTAATAACCGAGGAAACCAAAACTGGCCGTTTGTGCATTCGCTGCCGCGTGTTTTTCCGGGCATCTAATTTATCCATACGTGGAACATAACGGCGTATTCTACACGTAATCAGAAACATTATACTTACAATGTATGTTGAAAATAAATATCTTACAAATCGATAATTGAAGAAATCACTGCGAATGTACAATTTATTCTGTCTATGAAAATGGCGATTTTCTACTGAGAAAACTTGTTGATTTTGCATAGTTACGTTGAAGAAACCTAGCAACGCCGTCTGTCCAATGAAACGTTGTAATGGTGCAATATATTTCAAAGAGTATTTGATTTCGCGATGACGCCCGCCGCGCCGGTATTTTGGAAGAATAATAATTGCAAATTGATGTGCATCGGAAACGTCCGAAGAAGAAAATATGTGAATTTATTGTGCTTGTTGAAAGAGTCCGATATTGGAAAGCAATTATCGTTTTAGGATACGGGAGCATTTGTGGGCAGAGTTTCCTTAAATATTCAGTGCGAACATGTTACCATGTACCTACCAAGCACAAAAGCAATGGTGGCAGCAAAAATCTGCCCCGTTTCCATCACAGTAATATTCCCTGGAGTAAAGAAGCTTGAAGAGGATACAGTAATATCCTTGAACGAAGATGTTCAAAGAGACGTAGCGCATATTAAACATTTCAATTCATGCAGAGTCCTACACAGCATTTCTCGGAAGAACTGTCCGATATTTAACAAAAATTAGTTGGAATAATAATTGTGGGAAGAGAAGAAATGTAAAGTTTGCGAATTGCGATACCTATGTTGTATAATAGGTACCAACTTGTAATATAGTAAATGGAGGTACACAGAAAACTCACAATATTAAAAAATAAATAAATTTCAGAAAATCGTGGAACACTGTTTGTATTGAATTAATAAGTTAGGTTACGTTCAAAGTTGATAAACAATCGTGAAATTGAGTGAGAAAAGTAGGTAACTGTATTATCGACACGGAGTTTGGTATTTGATTATTTGCTACCAAACAACCAAACTAATCATAACGACTAAACAAACATACAATTAATAATTTTTATTTTCAGAATTATTTAATAACATTTATTTAAATGCTTATGGACTCAGAACGTGAATGCAGGGGATCATACTATGTGTAGGAAAAATAGCATTTCCTACTGGAGATGAAAATACACGGTTTTCTTCGTGGGCAAATTCTCATTTCACGGAAAAAACAGTATTTTCATCTCTTGTAAAATATAACATTTTCAGAGGTTTTCAAGAAATATGTACGCCACCAACAGGTAGTGCTAATATTGGGAATTGGGGATTCTTTCTTTTTTTGTAATGTTTTTGGATTTCTTTCATATTAGTAGATAGCGTGTAGCTAATGGAATTATTCTTATCTTAAAAACTAATATTTGCTGAGAACAATTCACTCACCTTACAATTTAATAAACCATCGGAATAATTTCGTAGGACTAGAGTTTGCACAATCTAATTGTTTGTTTATTCGGTTGCCATGGATGGAGTCCCAGCGAGCTACCTACCTTGGTAAAAAATTATTTTCATGTCCACAAGCGACTTTGATTAAAGCTCTCCTTGTTATAAGCCAAGTTAATGAGTTAATGAGCTCTAGATGTAAGTACATACCTGCAATAAAGTTGTCAATAAATAAATAATATGTTCAGTGGCGGCTCGTGACTTGTTAAAGAGGGAGGGCTCCGCTAAGAAACCTGACCAATTTAGGTAGAACCTTAACTCGGTCTGAAACAATGTGTTTTCTCCTCGCGGTTTTCTTTCACTTGCTCTTCACGAGAAAACAAGTGTGATATATGTAGATAAATGCAGCTGTGTATGAAGTGTTGCATACATTCATGTGTAATATATATTTGTATGTTCAGTGAATAAAGTTCAGTTCCACACCAACCGTCTTTTGATCAAGACAAATGATATGACATGGCGCTGCGAACGTGCGAACAATAACTCGATTCCGGTGTTTGGTGGTTGCAGAAAAATTCGAATAAATACAGAGAATTTAAATTAAATACGTGCACTTTCAACAACAAATAAAATGGAAAAGAGTATTACTCCAATGGTAATGTCAGGTAATTTACCTGAAAACTGGAAACAATGGAAACAAAAATTCAAGAATTACATCATTGCCAGTGAAACTGATAAAAAATCCGAAGAAGTGCAATGTGCACAATTACTACATTACCTGGGCGAAGACGCATTTTCTATCTACAATACCTTTAACATTCCGGAAAGTGAGAAAAATAAAATTCAAGTGTTATTCGACCATTTCGAAAATTACTTTGTTCCGAAGAAAAACCTAACTTACGAGAGGTATAAATTCGTGTGTTTAAGACAAAACAGTGAAAGAATTGAACAATTTCTGAAAACATTGAAAGTTGCTGCGAGACAGTGCGAATTTCGTGAGCTAACCGAAGATTTAGTTAAAACTATGTTAATTTGTGGACTAAAAGATGATTCTCTAAGAGAAAAATTACTACAATTTCAAGATAAAGATCTTCAAAAAGTGACAGAAGCTTGCATTATTTGGGAAAACACCAAGCGTCAAAATCAAGATATTACCAACGACAAAAGCAGAGTATACCAAGTAGCGAAAAAAGAAGCGTGACAGACAACGAATCCAGGTGGCCCAGATGTGCGACAGAAAAGACACGTGTGCGTGAAGCGGCAAGCCTCAAAGGGTAAATTGCAAGAACGCGACGGCGGTTCTGAAGCTCAGACAAGGTCAGATAAACTCATAAATAATTGTAGAAATTGTGGCTATACTCATAAAATAAATAACTGTTATGCTTTTGGTAAAATTTGCAGCTGTTGCAAAAGATTAAATCACTTTGGTAACATGTGTCGAAGTAAAAATAAGCAGGTGCATGAAATAAATTCTTATTCTAGCAGTGTTCCTGATAGAAGTTTACAAATAGATTCTGTGTATTCTACACGTCAAAAAATTAATGCAATAACAAATTTAAATACAAAAGCTTGGTTTGTTGATTTAATTATCAATAAAATTTCTTCACCTTTTAAAATTGATACAGGTGCAGAAGTCGATATAATAAATGTAAATAAAATAAAATTTCACAAATTAAATACAATTAAAATAAACGCATGCAATGAAAAATTATATGATTATAATAATAGCGAAATACAGCTGTTAGGTAAATGCATGTTAGATGTAATATACAAAAATGCCAATTACAATGTAACTTTTTATGTGGTCGATGGAAATCATCAATCTTTAATCAGTTACTCAACTGCCAAAGAAATGAGTTTGATACATAATGTTAAAAATTTAACTCAAACAAATTACAATAATTATTCTTGGATAATAAAAAAGTTCGAAAAAGTTTTCAATGGAATTGGAAAAATTGGGGAGCCTTATAAGATAGAATTGACTGAAGATGCCCAACCAGCTAGACATCCTATAAGAAAAATTCCGTTCGCTCTAGAAGAACAATTCAAAGATACCCTATCCAATTTAGAAAAAAGTGACATTATTGAAAGGGTTTATGAAAGTACAGAATGGCTGAATTCCTTTGTCATAGTGCGCAAACCCAAAGGAGGTTTACGTATCTGCCTAGATCCTAGAGATCTAAACAAGGTAATCAAACGAAGAAATTTCAGAATTCCGACGATGGACGATATAAGTGCGAAATTGAGAGGTGCAAAATTCTTTAGGTACCACTTTAGACGCGAGGAGTGGATTCTGGAATATTCCTCTAGACTACGAAAGTAGTAAACTATGTACATTTGGAACTCCCTATGGCAGATATAAATTCAA
Organism: Xestobium rufovillosum; assembly: GCA_963966045.1. Taxonomy (NCBI): domain Eukaryota; kingdom Metazoa; phylum Arthropoda; class Insecta; order Coleoptera; family Ptinidae; genus Xestobium; species Xestobium rufovillosum. Next base: position 12,981,139 of record OZ014494.1, read on the forward strand.
ACGTCTTCCATTTGGTATAGTAACTGCAAGCGAAGTTTTCCAGGAAAAATTCAAACAAATTTTCGATTTAGAAGGGGTAGAGTTGTATATAGACGATATCTTAATACACGGTGCCACAAAGGAAGAACACGATCAAAGACTAATCAAAGTTTTTGAAAAGGCATTAAAAGAAAATGTTAAATTCAATTTGGAAAAATGTCAATTTGGTGTCCAAAAAATTAACTACTTGGGACATGTTTTCACAGATAAAGGTGTCATAATTGACGAAGATAAAATAAGAGCAATTGCTGAAATGCCAATTCCAAATACTAAACAAGAATTACAGAGATTTTTAGGCATGATAACGTATGTTGCAAAATTCGTCGATAATCTTTCTGAAAAAACAAGTCTACTGCGAGAATTACTAAAAGAAAGAAATGCATTTGTCTGGAACGAGAAATATACTCAAGCGTACAATGATCTTAAATACTTACTAATGAATACACCATGTTTAAAATATTACGATCCGGAAAAAGAAGTAACCATATCGATTGATGCATCAAAAGCAGGGCTGGGTGCTGTGCTAATGCAAGAAGGAAGTCCTTGTGCATATGCCTCTAAGGGAATGACAACTACGCAACAAAAATATGCACAAATTGAAAAAGAGTTACTTGCCATATGCTTTGGGGTAGAAAAATTCGACCAATACATTTGTGGGAAGAAGACGCTCATTGAAACGGATCACAAACCTTTGGTACCAATTTTTAAAAAGAAACTACATGACTGTCCAGCGAGATTACAGAGAATGCTTCTCAAATTACAAAAATATGATCTGGAAGTGAAGTTTAAACCTGGAAGAGAACTAATAATTGCGGATACTTTATCCAGAGCAAACTTAAAAGATGAATATCAAGATAACATGGACTTGGAATTACAAATTTGTAGTGTGATAAACAAAATAGACATTTCAGATGAGAGACTAAAGCAACTACAAGAAGAAACTGAAGATGATCCTGATTTTAACATAATAAAAAATTACATTGAAAATGGATGGCCTAATGATAAGAAACAAATACCTGATTCGATTAAATGCTTTCAAAAATTCAAAAATGAAATTACACAAGGTCAAAAATTACTTTTCAAGGGTAATAAAATTCTAATTCCTAACAAAATGAGATCTACAGTTTTGAATGCTATTCATCAAGGGCACTTTGGTATAAATAAATGCATCCAAAGAGCAAATTCAGCAGTTTATTGGCCAAACATGAATAGTCAAATTGAAAATTTAGTGAATAAATGCGAAGCTTGTCAAAAATACGGAAATTCAAATGCAAAAGAACCTTTAATACCGCATGAAATCAAGTACTTACCTTGGTATAAAGTAGGTATGGATATTTATGAATTACACAATAAATCATTTTTAATCGTTGTTGATTATTATTCTAAATTTGCTGAAATAATTGACTTACAAAATGATACAACTACGACAAATGTAATTCAAGCACTAAAGTCTATATTTGCTAGACACGGAATACCTGCAATTATAATATCTGATTGCGGAACACAATTAAATAGCTTACAAATTACTCAATTTGCAAATGAATGGAAATTCAAGATTGTTCATTCATCACCACATCACCAACAATGCAATGGGATGGCGGAAAGAACAATAGGTACGATAAAGAAAATCTTAAAGAAAACAATAGAAGAAAATGGTGACATTCAGGAAATTACGACGCTGGACGGGGAAAGTGGAAGCAGCGATAAAGAAAGACTTCGAGGCCGACGACACTCGCACCTTCCACGCTTCCACGGGGGGATTTCGAAAAGTGCGCGCAAATGCTGCGTTTCAAATTCAAGCACTTCCAAGACAAGCGGCGCAGCGAGGAACGACGCAACAGGGTGCGCTTGAATTTCGACAGGTACATCCGAAAGCAGAAAACTCGGCACGCCATCATCCGGAAGTACTTCGTGGACAATTCGGAAGAGAGGAAACTAATTCTGTACGGCGATGGGTGCGAGTTCATGAACACCGCCACTTTCCGGGGACACCGGAAGTTCTTCCACGACTCGCTGGTGCAGACGATCCGGCAACACTATTCCCCCCTGTTGACCGTGAAAGTGGTGGACGAGTCGTACACGACAAAAACTTGCTCCATTTGCCATCGCCTAGAGGGATAAGAACGGCGCGAAGAACATTTTCTGGAAACATTTTGCTCGGTCGTCTGTTGTCGACCGAGCATCGATTATTACCGTCTGTAAGAATCGTAACTCTTAAAGGGCTTAAATTAAAAAGTGCAAGTTTCGGCAACACAGTATTGAATAGAAGAAAGGATGCCAAGGATGCCGGTTCTCAACGTACGTCTCCCTAGAAGATTCCATGATCAGCGATAAATATAAACCCACAACCCCTTTCGATCTTCATGAAATAATTCAAAATTTATAAATTATTCTCGCGGCCCGAATGATGGAACGGGCAATGGACCGTCAATGGAGAATGACGAATAGGTTTTTCCAGCAAGAGAAGTATTGCAGCGGGCGAAGAAATTACGTTTGTTTATCAACTTCAACATTACAGGTAAAGTTTTTTTTCTATGAAGTGACTTTTGTGCATGTTTAATAAATTGTTTTCTACAGCAAAGAGGCGCAGAATGAGAACAAGAGGAAGAACAAGTAGAGGCAGAAACGAAATAGCCCCTCTGGAAGGTGTAGAAGAACCAGAAATGCAAGCACCTCAAGAAAAGCCTGTGGAAAGGAAGAAAGAAAAGAAGAAAAAAGTGGCCAAGAGAAAGCCAAGAGAAGATATATTTGATGATCTAAGTGTATGTTAGGGATGCAACGTTTAAACGTTTAACCGCCCGTGTGGACACTGCCCGTTTAAGGGAACGTTTAAACGCAAGGCAGATAAAATTTAAATATCATTAAATTTCAGATAAACAAAGCCGCGGCTAGCGCTAGGCGCGCACCGCGTAAGAGCAAAAGCGACGCGGCCGCTTAGATATTGCAAAACCGGCATGTACTTTTCAAATTTATTGTTTGCATCCCTTTGACGACTTTCGCCGCCGTTGTGGCGGCCATCATTCAACGGAATATGTATTATTTTATGATTTATAACCCAACTTACAAACGACGTTTGATATTTTTCTAATTATTAAAGTTTTAAAACAATATTGCAATATTGGTAAGCTACGCGTAGGGTGCGCGTTTAAACGCCGTTTAAACGTTTAATATACGCGTTTAAACGTTTACGAAAAATCGCTAAACGTTGCATCCCTAGTGTATGTCACTATCAAAATTTCCGTACGTCCCAACCACAAGCGAAGTCTATATACTGCAGTGAGGTGGGTAGTTTAGTGGCAGTTTGGCATATTTAAGCTGAAAGTAGTAATTTATTATGGAAATAATAATAGCTTTCATACTAAAGAAAAATATTAGAGAAAATCTTAATAAGGCACAAAAATTGTGGAAAATAAAAAGCTAGAGATTGTCCTAAATTACCTAATGATAAACTTCAATACCTATACCGGGTGGGAATTTAGTGTGTAATCGGCTCATATCTCTGGAACTATTTAAGATATCAAAATGAAATTTTGCACGAATGTGGGGAACCACATGGAGCATTTCCCAAAATTATTTAGGTATATACAGGATGTTCACATTCTAAGTACCAGACCAAAGTTCAATTTCTTTAAATAGAAACCCTACGTGTCCTTGCATAATATGGATTCCCCATAAAATTCCATGGAAATTGATATACTACATGATGTGGTTTTGACTGAGGAATGTTGAGATACTGACATTTTTGTGCCACTATGGACCCAAATTTATGACGCTACTGACGCATACTAACCAAAGCCACCTAAAATTTCTTTATTGAAATAAGTTCACACACTGCTGTATTTTCGAAATCTATTAATAATTTTGCCATAATACTTGAGATAATACAGGATGGTTAAGTTATACAAAACATAATTTTTCTCAAAAATTTCAAATGGAACACCATGTATATTATTTGTACAATTGATGGTCATTTTAGTAAGCTTTTTATTGATGTGGATATTGTCAAGTCTACCAGTAAAAGTTTCGACAGAATTACAATTGAATTATAAATTTTGTCACCCAAAATTTCAAAAAAGGTCTGCATTTTGTTTCTATAAAATATTTAGCAAATGAAGTTTACATTAACACAAAAAATCCCATTGCAAGATTATTTCTTAAAGATAATATTTTCTTCCATGGCACTCCTTGTTTGAACATTATACCCGACTTCAAAAAGACATACATTCAAGAATATAACCATCAAGAAACAATTTTACAAGATTTATTGTCTTTATATTGATACCAATTTGCAAATACAAAATATAAACAGTATTGTGAGTTTTGAGCAACAGAATAGGGGGAATTCGCCAAAAAGAGTGTAAACTAATCATTCAAAAATCAAAAATTTTGATGTTCAATCGTAATATCTGCCGAAACTATCAGTAGTAGACCTGGCAATATCTACATCAATTAAAAGCTTAGTTAACTGACTGTCAGTTGTGCAAATAATATGCATGGTATTCTATTTGAAATCTTTGAGAAAAATTCCCTTTTGCATAACTTAACCACCTTGTATAATCCTAAGTATTATGGTGAAAGTATTTATAGATTTCACAAATACAGCAGTGTGTAAACCCCTTTCAATAAAAAATAGTTAGGTGGCTTTGGTCAGTAGACGCCAGTAGCGTCATAAATTTGGGACCATAATGACACAAAAATGTCAATATCCTTAACAGTCCTTATTCAAAACCACATAATGTAGTATATCAATTTTCATGAAATTTTATTGGGAATCGAAATCACACAAATACTTGCGGGGTTTCCATTTAAAGAAATAGAACTTTGGTTTAGTACTCAGAATGTGAACATCCTGTATATACATAAATAATTTTACGAAATGCTCCATGTCGTTCCCCACATACGTGTAAAATTTCATTTTGATATCTTAAGCAGTACCAGAGATTTGAACCGATTACACACTAAATCCCCACCCAGTATAATAAAACTACTTATGTGGGTGCCCATTAGAAAGCTTTTTCAATGTGCTTTTAGCATTGCAAAATTTTGTAGTATTCTAAAAACTATACATTGCTTCTATTTCTAATTCAGACCCAGTGATTAGAAGATGAAAGTGCCTGAAAAATTTGAGAGACCCCAAACAAGGGAAATGTTATCTATTTTATGTAACACAATAAACAACATAATTAATAACAACATAATTATCGTGTATTTTCATAGCCAGCTAAAACAAATAAAAAAATACATATTTTGTAATAAATAATGAAGTGCTGTTCGTTAATGATTTGTCCTTGTCATTTACACTCTTATCAACGTCAACCTCAGGATAAAATGTAATTATTAATATAAAATCGTGCAGTTACTATTTTGAAAATCGAATATTTCACTTCCACAGAATACTTACTGTGTATAATTAAAATACCTAACATGTTATATTTTGGCTTAGTTTTATTTTGTAAGTATAATTTTTTTATTATTTGCTTATTTAATACAATAAATTGCAGGTGCCGTTGTTGTACAATCTTCTTCCTTACCAACCGTCAAAACACCTTTAGGAAAAATTGTTGGAACACATTCACTATCTTACAGTAAACGATTGTATACAGAGTTCTTAGGAATCCCATATGCAAAACCGCCTATTGGGAAATTACGTTTCACAGTAAGTTCAATAACATAGATGCACAGTACTGTATTGTGAATAGTAATTTAGGGATTTAATGCATTAATTTACTGTTACTACTATACAGAGTGTTCCTTTATTGCATGCCAATATTTGAAGATGTAATTGGATGGATAACTAATTTGAAGTAAAAGAATTTGTATAAATACATGTCCTATATCACTTCATTTTAATGGTGCATGTTTTTGTAGGAACCACAGGAGATTCTTGACCCTTTTATTGGCATTTTAATAGCAAATACAACTGTGGAATGTATACAAATTATTCACTTTCCAGAACCAGAAGGTGGCTACTTAACTGGTAATTTTAACACAAATTTCCTATGCAAAATTTTTTTAAAGAATTTTTACTCTCAAGGTGTGGAAGATTGTTTATACCTCAACATTTATGTACCAAAAGAAAATCCTACTGAAGGAACCAGCCTGGATGTAATTGTACACATACATGGTGGAGCACTGAACTTTGGCAGTAGTACCTGCTATGCCGGACCCAAATATCTTATGGATCGAGATGTAGTATTTGTAGCATTCAATTACAGACTTGGACCGCTAGGATTTTTAAGTACAGAAGACGACATCCTGCCTGGTAATAATGGAATGAAAGATCAGTCAATGGCTTTGAAATGGATAAAGCGTAACATCAAATATTTTGGAGGAAATCCAAATTCTATAACTATAACAGGACTGTCGGCAGGTGGAGCTAGTGTACACTACCACTATTTATCTCCACTGTCAAAAGGTCAGTGAAGCACAGTCTAATCTATGAATAAATAACCTTTCTGATTCTTGGTGACTGCAACATTTGTTTATGCTTTCTAACTTTTCAGTAAACATAGATAATTTAAAATACTTTCAGATGATTTAAGAGATTATACCTCTCTGTTTTAGTCAAAAAACACGCTTCTAACCCAATGAATTATTTAAGTTAGAAATATCACATTTAATTCTACGTGTGTAGCTTTTTCCAGTTTATTCACTCTGAAACCAAAAATTAATGTTTGAAATGCATAGAATTTAAACAATTTCAGTTACATTAATTTTGCATTAGGTACATAAATATATTACTGTTGCAAATTTATGAGCACAAACTAGTACTGAACAGTTTTTAAACTTATACATTTGTATCTTACGAAGAATGCATAGAGGATTCAGAATTATTTGTTTTTTGTCATTATTAAAACATATTTTTACTAAATTTATTTTACATGATGACATATTTATTTCGCAGGTTTGTTTAACAGAGGCATATCAGTAAGTGGCACAGCCTTAGGTCCATGGACTTTACAGGAAAGTGCTTTAGCAAAAACAAGAACATTAGCTATGTCTGTAGGTTGTTATCAAGAAGATTCAAAAAAACTCGTTGATTGCTTAAGGCAAAGGCCAGCCACACAAATAGTAGAAAACGTTAAAAGGCTTAGACCTTGGCTGTACAATCCATTTTCTCCATTTGGCATTGTTATAGAAAAAAATAACAAAAATGCATTTATCACAAAACATCCATATGAATTGATATCTACGGGTGAAATACACGACCTACCATGGATCACATCCGTTACTTCTGAGGAAGGATTATATCCTGCTGCGGGTAAAAGCTGTTAAAAATATGTAATATGCAATATATTTTAAAATATCTTTTTTAGATTTTGCACTGAAAGATCATTATTTACCAGAATTGGAAAAACGATGGCTGGAGCTTGCTCCTTACGTTTTAGATTATGACTATACCATCGATCCACAAAAAAAGGAAGAAGTTTCAAGAAAGATTAAAGAGTATTACTTAAATGGGAGAGCTATAGCTAACGAAACATTCGGTGAACTAATTCAAGTATAATGAAATAAATTTCTCTAAACAATGTTTCCAGAATTCTTTTTCAGATAGTAGGAGATAGACACTTTGTGGTTCCTTCAGAAAAAGCTGCAAAATTACAAGCAAAAGTTAATAAATCCCCGGTGTACTATTATTACTTTAGTTATGTGGGTGAAGGAAACACATTTTCTATTTACTGGACCAATTCGAATGTCAGATATGGTAGTTTTTAACCTTTTTTTAATTTAATACCGTTACAACTAAACATCTCCAACTAAACGGCAATTTGTCTCTTCCTCACGAATCCCTTACGTCGTCATGCTCCCCATTTTCTTTTTTAACTTCATCTATTCGCTCCGATCTCGCGTAATGATTTTCATTTCATTAAATACTTCCTTGTGCATGTACCCACTTGTTCTATCATTTCCCTTCAGGTTGTCCTCGGTGTTCCCCTATTTTCCTTTCTTTTCCTGTCTCTAAAACCCTTCTCACTGTTCTCGGTTACATTTCCAAGAATTATTTTCTGATATGGCTTTTAATTTCAGGAGTCACTCATGGAGAAGACATGATTTACGTTTTCACTCATCCCAAAAATCCTTCTGAGAAAATACATGAATCTGATGAGAAAATGAAGGATATTTTATTAGACTTATGGTTGACATTTGCTAAAACAGGGTATTAAGTTTGTGCAAAGAATGGCTATAAATTGAAATTCTATTTCTCTGAACAGGACGCCTCTTGTTGATGGAGTGGAATGGAAAGCAGTAACGGGTGGATTAGAGACAACCCTCGACTACATTCATATAAAATCCCCATCAGAGATATTTCCAGAACACAGTGATGAACTGGGGCACAGCAAGTTCTGGAACTCTCTTCCTTTTACAGAAGATGAAAAGTTAACTTTACTAGCTAAAAAGGATGAATTATAAACATGCAAAATGTCTCTTATCTCTTAAAATAAAATAATGTACTATTAAATGTTAAAAATGAATGAATTATAATTGTCCCCATATAATATGATTTACCTAATGCTTTTATTTCTGATGAGTAAATTATGATAACATTTTAGCTGTTTACTTAAACGGGCTGATAACAATATTCATAATTATTATTGTAAGTGTATTATGTATGTAAATGTTAAGTACATTTTCAAGGCAGCCGGTAGAACCCAGCTTTGTAATGAATAATTATATCCTAGCAGCGTACTTTTTTTTTGTTATATCATGTAAGTAGAAATTTAAAAATAATCTTGCAAGGCAAAACATCAATTTGTGATTATACTTTTATAACTACTAAATTATCCAGTTCTTAAAATACATTTATTGACATGTTGAACAACACTTATCTTTCAAAACTTTGCAACTATATATACTCTACCGCAGAATTTGCTTGCAGAAATAAAATATCTGTATAAATTATACCTACTGTTGTGCCCGTTAATTATAAATATTAAAACAGAAAATGAAATAGGACCAAATAAAGTCCCAGTTGATTAGGAGGAATGGGAGTAGAAACACGAAAGACGCCATCAACAAGTGCCCATGTCAAATATGGGCAACAAGTATCAGCAGTATGAACCTTCTTCATTAACCAAAGGAGAATGCCATGTCTTCGGGTTTACAAGCTAGTGCTGAATTACGTTTAGCCCAAAGTTTGTTGCTATGATACAATCCAATAATGTTATACATATATCACAGCATAAAAATCAGTACTGTTAGGTGATTTATACTTGGGCCACCCAACAGACGGAGTGATCACCCTGCAAAAACGTGCTCTAGCGGGGCCAATATTAATTTATGACGACCGAATTGGAGTGATGCGACTTCTTTGGGTCTAAAGAAAGCGCATCACTGCGGTTCTGTCGTCCTAAATTGATAGTGGTCCCGTCTAGAGCTCGTGATTGCAGGGTGATCACTCCGTCTGTTGGGCGGCCCAGGTATAGAACTTTTTTAGAACAAACGCCATTGTTTAAGGATGTTAACAATGTAATAGAATGTGGAGGTTTTATTTTTCTATTTATGTGATTTAAATTATGGTAATTGATACGCTGAAATGGTTGAAATTTAAATCATGTAAAGAGAAAAATATAATTTCCACATTGTATTACTAAGGTTTATGAAAGTCATTTTCAAATTTATTTTGGAACATTCTGACAAAACCCATAGCTAAAATACACTAATCAAAATGAAAAAGGAATCACTTTTAAAAATGTTGATATTTCTTCACTGGAATGACGTATTGTTACAATTCTTTTTTATTTAAATATACTGGAGTACTGGACTGGTGTTTAAAAATTTAGTACAATTTGTTATAATCTGCTTGTGATTCGTACAGAAAAAAATAAAAAAGCAAAAATGTGCGATTAAGCTCTTTATTGTTTTAATGAAAAGTAAGCAAAATTTCAAAATCAATAATGTGTGTGGCCTCCTCTAACTCGTAAAACATCAGCGCAACGACGGGGCATACTTTCAAATACATTTCGAATAACTTGAGGAGGCAGCTGTTCCCACTCTTCCAGGAGGATTTCTTCAACGGGTTGAAGGTTCCGGATTGGCTGACGTTCCTTCAATCGTTGCCCAAGTGTGTCCCAGACGTGCTCGATTGGATTGAGGTCTGGACTGCGGGCGGGCCAATCCATAACCTCAATATTGTAGGCATTGAGGTAATTTTGCACTATTCTGGTGATGTGTGGACGGGCATTATCGCGCTGCAGAATGAATACTGGACCCATATTCTCAGAAAATGGTACAACATGCGGTTCTAGAACTTCGTCTGTATACCTACGTGCAGTCATAGAGCCCTCACAAATTACCACTAGCTCCGTGCGCCCATTCAAATTTATCCCACCCCAAACCATAATGGAGTCTCCTCCAAATGGAACCCTTTCTTCCACAGTGCAATCTAAAAAACGTTCACCTAGGTGTCTCCAGACTCAAACTCGTCCATCAATGTGATTTAAACAGAACCTGGATTCGTCAGTGAACAGCTTGTTGCTCCACAGCCCTAAGTTCCAATTGACATGTTCTTCAGCAAAGAACCTTCTTACTCTGCGATGACCACGGCTTAAAGGAGGTACCTTAGCTGGTCTTTTTGCATGAAACTGACGTTCGTGAAGCCTGTTACGTATCGTTTGGGTACTTATTCTGATTCCCATGGCCTCTACCACCTGATTTTGGAGTGTTGTAGCGGCACTTCTGCGCATTCTGTTGGCCCAAATCCGTATTAGACGGTCTTCTCTCCTGCAAGTTGCCCTTGCGCGGCGTGGATAAGGTTGCCTTCTAACAATACCATACATTTGAGACCTTATCCAGGCCCTCTTTATGGCAGCTCTACTGACATTTAAAATTCGGACTATCTGCCATCTTGAGTGACCCTCTTGAATGAGAGTTATGACCCTGGCAATCTGAATTTCTGTTAGGTACACTCTACATCTTCGTGGTCTACCAAGCACTTCAACATTCATGTTTATTCTTTCACATTTGAAACGAAACTGAAGAAGCAAGTTGATAAAAACATTTATCTCTTGGTAAAAAATTGCGATTTTTAGGTTTTATTGCTTCAATAAAAAAACTGTTGAAAAGAAAAAATGTTATTCCATTCGAAAAAATTACTTTTACAACTTCAAATATGTTAGTTATCAATGAAATAGTTTCGTAAATACTAGAATTTGGACTACCACTGGCCCTAATTTGGAAGTTAAAGCTTTAAAATTGGCAAAGAACAGCAATTTTAAACACAGATACACACAATTTTTTTTAAAAAACTCGAAGTATCTCAAAAGCAGTTAATTTTTGAAACAAAGTTGCTTTAAAAAAGAACACAGAATTCGAAAATCAAATTAGAAGTATACCATTCCACATTCCATTTAAAATAATTCAGTTGAGGTCAACTTCCGGTATAACCGGAAGTAGCTCATGAACGAACAAGTTCAGAATTAAATTACCAAGGGAAGTTCGAAAACTTTTTACGCACCAGTTACGTGAAATGCCATGTATAAATAAGTGATGCAATTATTTTCTGCTGCATACAATCAAACAAAAAATTTTTACATTACAAGGTACCAATAACTGTGATTTTCTTAATTAGGTTGCAGTGGAGAAGAGAACTACCCAACAGTTCAAATACCACTGGGAAAAATAGAAGGTTATTTCACAAAAAGCGTAAATGGTCGTCAGTATGCTGCTTTTGAAGGAGTGCCATACTCAAGACCTCCAATTGGAAAATACAGATTTAGAGTAAAACATTTAAATATGAAAATGTTCTTATTACAATAACCATTCCACAGGAGCCCAGACAAGTTAAACCATGGGTTGGTATCTGGCAAGCAAAAACTCTTACTAAATGCTTGCAATACAACCATTACACAGAACCTGGATATGACTTCGTCATAGGTATAGTACGTTCCTGGAAAACTTACCATTCTACAGTCAGTTCACCGCAAGATTTTATTTTGAATTGAATCATTTCTTATTTGACTGTAGGTGAAGAAGATTGTTTACACCTAAACATATACACCCCAAAGCCAGATATAACAGCTGAGCTTGACGTTTTTATTTTCATTCATGGAGGAGCATTTATGTTTAATTCAGGAGCGTCTTACGGTCCTAAAATTATAATGGACAGAGATGTAATTTCCGTTAATTTCAACTACCGTCTTGGTCCGTTAGGTACGATAAAAGAAGTTAATTAGCAAATGCCTACATGTTTAACAATTGCTTTATTAAGGTTTTCTTAGCACCGAAGATGAAATTGTTCCTGAAAATAACGGGATCAAAGACCAAATTGCTGCATTAAAATGGATTAAAGAAAACATAAAATATTTTGGTGGAAATCCGAACTCTATTACTTTAGCGGGAATGTCTGCAGGTGGCGCCAGTGTTCAAATTCACTTTTTATCTCCTCTCTCTAAAGGTATCGTTAATGTTGTGAATTACATTATTCTGCTGACACCATAATTTGTATTTTTTTAGAATAATATTCCCAAGTTTATAAATATTGATTATTATGTCTGTAGGTCTTTATCATAGAGGTATTTCTCAAAGCGGCGTAGCCTTAAATGCCTGGGTTTTGATGGAAAAGGGTCGAGAGAAAACTATACAGTTGGCAAAACTTACAGGATGCCCAACAACTAACATCGAAGATGCAGTGGAATGTTTGCGATACAGACCAGCTAGACAAGTGGTTGATGCTGTAAAATACTTCCTGGTAAGTAAAAAAGCAAATGTTTGCATAAATTTAGGCTCAGCAGTTACTTTTAAGCCTTGGTTATACAATCCTTTTTCGCCGTTTGGAGTAGTTGCTGATAAATGGTCGAAGAATCCAGTTTTACCAAAACACCCCTATGTTCTCTTAAAGAACAAGGAAGTAGCTGATTTACCTTACATATTTTCTAATGTAGAATCTGAAGGTCTTTATCCTGCTGCTGGTACAGTAAACATATTTAACCACAATAAAAAAATAATTCCTGAAATTTTAGATTTCGTAGCGGATGAACAGTATTTACAAAAAATTGATACACAATGGAATGAGTTAATTCCATTTATTTTGGACTATAACAACACAATTGAACCACAAGAAATAAATACAGTATCACAAAAAATTAGAGAGAATTACCTAAAAGACAAACACGTCTCTAAGGAGACATATTTAGAATTCGTTAAGGTAAGTACATACTATTTTGGTATAAGAACACGCAACTTCAAAGTGAGCTCTCGATATTTTAGATAGTTTCTGATAGATTATTTATTGCTGATATTCAAAAGGCAGCACGACTGCAGTCACAAGCAGTCAAATCTCCAGTATATTACTATTATTTTGCATACAGGGGAGCTCATAGTAAATCGGAACTAAGATCGCACTGCAATGAAAACTTTGGTATGTAGAAAAACTGATACGTTTACTAAATTGTGGTACTTCATCTAAGACATCACCTTCTTTGATGTTATTTACTTGAAAGTTATTTACTTTATAGTTATTCAGATGGAAACACATCATTTCAGTTAAAATGCCTTAAACCAAGTTAAATCTGACGATGTGGGCATACATAATATTTCAGTTCGAATGTTGGAAGCCTGTAGTTACATATTGTTAACACTTCTTCAATGATGAGGCAGATCCCAACATTGTGGAAAACGGCAGTTGTAAGACCGATTTCAAAAGACGATCAAGCTAGGAGTTTGTCAAATCTTCGCCCAATCAGCATACTGCCTGCTTCTTCTAAAATTCTTGAGAAAGCAGCTGCTGAACAACTTCAAATGAGCAATCTGGTTTTAGGGCTGATTTTAATACTCAAAGAGCCCTACTGAGAATAAAAAATGACCTTAGCAAGGCCATAGAAGAGGGTAAAATGGCCTTCATGATACTGGAACTTTGGACTACCTGGAAACTAAAAGTGGTGTCCCTTGAGGGAGCATTTTGCGACCTGTACTGTTTGCCCTATATACTGCCCCACTTGTGCATAATGTTCGGGAAAGCCAAGTTATGCTGTATGCAATGATACTGCCCTGTTGGTCCCTCTAACATAAATGAGACAGCGCTTAAGGGTGGCAGTAAAAGTAGTTTTTATTGCCTTGGCAGTAAAGTTGAACTTTAAGTTCACATATATGTCGTATATGTTCTTCTGACGTTTGAAGAAAATAGTTATTTATGATGATAGTGTTAAAACAGAGTCTTTTCAAGCGTAGTGCCCACGGCGCATGCGCATCATAGGAATTGCAGGAAATTATAGTTGCACGCAACGAAAATTGCCGACTGTAAACAGGATTTTTAAAATAAGACTGAAGTGTATGACACATTACTTATAAAACAGAAAATTTCTTATGTCCAAGGATTTCTTTAAGAAACTGATTTTGTAAATGTTTTTCCACATTTTTAAGGGGCACTGTGTAAAGCCCTAGTTGTTCGAAAAAGTATTGCCTGGTTAACTATGATCCTGGAAACACACAATCCATGACATTATCATTGCACATACTCACAAGTGTATCTAAGTGTATATTTTCGAACAACTAGAATGAATTATTTTATTTTGTCTTTTATACAGCTAACAAACTGCACAATAATTTTAGGGGCTTCACATGGTGATGATACTATATATCTGCTTTCGACATCTACCGATTCTCTAAGCACGGAAAAAGACAGAAAAATGTCAAATATATTATTAGACTTGTGGACTTCATTTGCATCTGAAAGGTAGATATGCAAAAAATTGTGATACCCCTATTAAAATATTTTAAACAATTTTACAGTTACCCAAAACTTCCCAATCAAATCAGTTGGTCTGCAATATCCAAAAGAGAATCAGATCCCCTAACATACATAAAAATTGTATCGCCAAATGATTTTCAAATTACAGCCGAAGAAAACTTAGGAAATCCCCAATTCTGGGACTCATTACTGTTTAAAGAAAATGAACACTTGTTTGCTGTTAAAAAAGACGAACTTTAATAAGTAATAGAAATAATAAAAAATTGTAGTGGCACTAAATACAGAATATACATAATATCGTTGTTTCTAAATATAATTGTTAAAAGTTAATACGCACTTAAACAGTCACTCCTACTTCTCCTAAAATATCGGATAGCCTTTCTGGTAAGTTTTCGTGTTCTTTTAGATTCAGAGAATCCCAAAATGCTCGAGTTTCAAAATTACTGATAGTTTCAATTGCAATATCCTGAGGACCGTGGAAATGTAAGTAATTTATTCCTTGGGATGCAGCTACAGGTTCCCAGTTCACACCTTCTACGTGAGGAACTCTAAAAAGTTAATTTATTGTCACTATTATGATTGGATTTTTTCCGCTATATTATGTCGTTTATAAAAATTTACTATATTTACCCAGACTTTGCGTATGAAACTAATAAATCCACAAGAATATTTTTTGCTATTTCATCGTCTTCTGACAACTTTTTGTTTTCAAAAGATGCATACAATAATGCAATATCATCACCATGGGAACTACCTAAAAGCAAATAAAGAATAATATAAAGCGCAGTCGATGTTACCATAATAAATCTTCAGTTTTACCTAATTCCGGCCGCCTTTCAATGAATCTATCCATCATACTTATGTCACTGACATAACTATACACCATGTGATACACTGGTGAACTGGCGACTGCTGCTTGCAACTGAGTTGCTCGTATCCCATCTACTCTGAAAAACCTGTCAGTTATCAGCTGAAAGAAAATGGATATGAATTAATAATGCTCTGCTGAAAATTATTGAGTCTTACCTTAATGATTCCTCGCAAAGTAATTTTGTCTCCAAAATAGTAGTTCTTTATTTTTTCAGCAATGTCAGATTTTCTATCGTGTGGGGCGGTATAATATATTTCTAGGAAACGTTGTATTTCATTGATGTCTTCCTTGAGAAGATCTAATGATTCCATCAAGCCGAATACTTACATGTACAAAAATTAAAAATGATATCGTTAATAAATCAAACTTATGTTAATTGCATCATTAAATTTGGGCAAGAAGCATTGTGAAAAACAAATAAAATTCGGATATTTTCGTACCCTAGTTTTTACAAATTATAAGTCATAGGAGCAGGGACTGAAACCGTTTCACTTTTTATTCCGGTTATGGTTACGGTTACTAAGATTTATAACAGTTTCGGTTTAAATGTCACAGCAAATTTCGGTATCGGTTTCAGTTACAGTTTGACCTTTTTCAAACGGTTTCGGTTATGGATTTCGGTTAATATCGGTTTTTGAAAAACTTTAACTGCACTTTTAATTGAGTTAAACAGTAACAAATCCTATTTCACATGTGTAAATTTAGGTAGCTGACTATAATTGTAATAAAAAATTACATAAGTCAGGTACATTTTATTTCAATTTAAAGTTCGAGACAAGACTTCAACTTCGATTCGCTTAATTTCTTACAAGACTATAAGATTAACAGAGGTCAAATCAAAACTACTTTAATAATTATTAATATAATAAAAAATATCATCATTAACAAATTGTTAATAACAATTATTTATTAATAAAAAAACTCTTCTTTTCTTTTGTTTTCTAGCATTTTTCAGGCCGTATTCAGCGGGGCCTTGTACCGCTTTTGTGTACGCTAGGGGCACATCGGATTCTCAATACTGCATTAGTTGATAACAGAGTGTTTCCAGATGTTTTGCCACCGTCCAGTACACGCCCTCGTCAAGGACTTGCTCTGTAATTCAATGCCTGTTGGGGTGTTTGCCCGAGGAGTAGTTGTTGGAGCAAGATCGGGTCGAATTGTTATTTCATGTGTTCTTCGGCATTGTACCAGTAATGCCTAGAGGGGACGATCAGTGAGCGAGAGCCAACTTTTCGGAGTTGCCGCTCGCTTACTGATGTGGCCCGCTCGCCTTTATAGATTAGATGTTGTTTTTGGTTTGTTCGCACACAGCTGCACCGTACTGATGTGCTCCAATACAGAGTGATATCATGATATGCGGTTGCTGTGTGCGAACGAACCAAAACTCTTCTTTTCTTTTGTTTTCTAGTAATTGTTTATTAACATATTAACATTAGTACATATTGTTATTGTTTATTAAATATATCTGTAAGTTTCATCTGCTTGCTCCTCGGATAGCTATCTTCTTCCTCCCTTCAACAAGGAACAACAAATGTAAATACTATTAAATTATAAACTGTAGGTAGGTAGGTAGGTATGTAAAAAGAAAAACTAGAAAATCAAATTACCGTTCAGGTTCCAGTACTCTGTGGCTGTGCCCAACACTAGGTTGAATAGGTATTTGTTTTAACAATTTGTCCACATGGCGGCGTTCAGCTGAAGTCAGTAGTGTGCTGATTCTTTTTGTTAACCAATCACTGGCTCAATTTGATTCGGTTTGACGAGATTACGGTTTCAGTTAGTGTTAATGGTTTGGGTTGCAATTCCTTCAAAAACCGATACAAATATCTGTATATTGGTTACAGTTTCGGTTTCAAAATAAAATAAAATATTCGAATATTAAACGGTTACGGTTACGGTGAATATCGGTTTCGATTTCAATCCCTGCATAGGAGACAGTACCTGTTCAGTACCTAAGTGAAAAGGCAGTTACTCAATTATTTCTGGTTAGCGAAACACCACACTAAATAATGGTTTCTAATAAAAACCGATAGAAATAACAGATCGGCTATGAAACAATTGTCTTCAACAATAAGGTCCAAATCAATATAAGAATTAATAACAATGAAGCTTCAAGCAAGAAAAATAATCAATGATAATAGGAAGAAGACAACTGGCAGATGCAAAAAATCCATGGCACTGTACAAAATTGAAATTTTGGATATCCGCGTACTTCCGTCAGGGGAAAAGCACTTGGTGCAGAACAGCCATATTTATCAAAGTCAATAATATGAAAGGCGTTATTTAAGCGACAACATATCCTCTTCCCTATCAAGGCACAATGTTCTGAAGTTTCTAATCAATAAGTATGAACAAATAATAATTCAGCATCAGGTTTACCATATGCAATGAAAACTCCCTCGTCTGAAGTATACGAATTAATCCAAGGAACATCGTTAATCTCTCCGGATTTCAAGAATTTATAAGGTTCTTCAGTTAAAAAGGCCCCTTCTACTTTAGGTTCTATAGTTGGGCCAAATATCCCAGGAGGCAAAGCAATAAATTGCAACAAATCTGGCCTTACAGAGTAAAGCTGTGTGGCGGGTCGCCCTCTTAGACAATTTACCACGTACTCCGTTGATGAATCGTTTGCGCATCCTAATACTTCTGCAAGTTTTTTGAATCTTAGGGGAAGTACTTCTTGTATAGCAAAGGGACTAAGGGTTGTTCCACTATGAGAGAATCCACGGTGGAATAATCCTGGAAACACAAATTAAAACACTAAATACTGATTCTATGTCTGAACACGTGGATTGCAGTTTTCAGAAGTTTTGCAGTCCTGGTAATTTTATTTTTACAGCAAGTATTTATAACAAAATTACGCTCTAACGTATTCTTAATACCTTTAGAAAGTGGTGAGAAATAATGGAAGTGGACGGCAGCCGCACCAGCTGAAAACCCTGTAATGGTTACTGAATCTTTATTTCCTCCAAACTTTCCTATATGCTCTTGGGCCCATTGTAACGCCAGTACCTGATCTTTCAGACCATTATTACCAGGTGCTACTCTATCTGCATTACCAAGAAAACCTAAAACATTTCCATATAATCTATTTGTCTAATTTTATAACTGCACATTAGGCTTCACCCAAAATTCCTAAACGATAATTCATCGACACAAATATCACATCTCTATCCATAAGGAAATGGGGAGTGGTGTATTCTTGACCAGATCCTTGATTAAATCCACCTCCATGTATGTGGAATATAACATCCAAATTGTCATCAGGAGATGGATTCTCACGTGGTGTGTATACGTTTATATACAAACAGTCTTCTTCACCTAAAACATCTTTAAATTATTTCGGAGTCAAATTACGTTACCATAAAGATCTAAGATCTGCTCCTCAAAATGAAAGGATTTATTCCTAGATTTTAAACAAGAGTTTATGAGTGGAATTCTAGGAAGAGCCAGACCGTAGATGGCCCATCAGAGATACGGCACGGGACAACCGCTCAATAAGTCTTTTACAAAAGGTTCGCCTTCCATATATTTGAACACAGATGTCAAGTATTGTTATGGACAATGGAATATCAAAATCTGCAATAGGAACGGAAATGTGTCCGTTTCACGGATTAATATCGTGAAGGAAGATTTTAACAGTCTTGTCCAAAATTTTCATTCAGCTACCGGGAAAACAAAATTTTCCTAGATCACAATGCCACAGCAGGGACGATCATAATTGCTAAGGTGTTGATGAAGCCACACTGCTTATAAAGAATATCCACAAACTAGTGATTGACAGCTTCTTCCGAATAAAATTCTTGTAAGTCCCAAATAATTTCTTCGAAACTATTTGCGCAAATCAGTCAACAATATGTGAATAGTAGGTTTTTAAATAAATATATTACATACCAACAACGTCGAACCCTACGAGCTGCACACATTGATACAATTTCGTGGCTTGCCAGGTGCCCAACCAAGGCTCGATTTTCTGAGGAGGCTGCAAAGGAAAATGTAATAATTCTTAAATTAATACAATGGGAAATTATATCAGTTTATGAAACAATGAATTAGTCCCAACCCTTTTGCTTGGTATTATTAGTTAGTTAACTAAATTTGCTCTTCACCTTCTGCGCTAAAATTGAAAGTACCTATGTCTTTCAAAATAACAAGATATTTTATCAACTTGCGTATATAAAAGAGCGCACTAATAGTAGTAAACAATCGCTGAGCGTTATCATCATCCAACTATGGATACATCCAAACCTCTTCAAGATTTGTGCATTCCTGCTATAATTTATATCCCTTTTCACCGTTTTTTGGGTTTTCCTTAATTTTTTTTGTCCGATCTTGGTATCCATTCATCATCTTGTTTTCCATCTACATGCATTATCTTGGAACTTCATAAGACTCCAATCTGATTTCCATTTTTGCCTGCATGTCTATGTGTCCTACAATACCTATTACCCCTGTTCGCTATATTATACACTCAGTTGTTTTTAGGTCCCGTAACCTTCTCCCTAACATAAAACGTTCCATTTCCTCTCTGAACTATAAGCCATACGCGATATTTAGCGTTGCATGTCATTAATTTGTTTATCAAAAAAAATATGTGTGTTCTATTTATTGTTTAAGTAAATTAAAGTTGGTGGACTTGTTAGAATTTTTTTGCATTACCAAAGCTCCACGTCGGCAAGTATAACTCTTTCTATCTCGTATTAACATTGAAAATGTTATTAGTATCCTAGTATGGGTATCATATTCACCGAAAAGATTGTGTTGCATTTGTCACATACGTCACGCGTGACACGTGAGAGCCGGGCAGTAGCGGTTAAGTAAGCTTCATTCAGAGTGGGACCGTCTCGCCATAGCTTAAGAAATTCATATAGCTCCGACACTTGGCCATCCCCAACGAGTAAAGAGATGACCCGGCGGAACGAGCGGGAATGAAGAGAACTCATTTCGTAGTTGGAGCTGACAGGAGATAGAACGAGCGGTTCTGGGGCGTATTAAAAGCAATTGTTGTTGCAATTGTTGTTGCCCCTGTATTTCAGTTGTTGATGTTGTACCTTTAGTGACTAATATTTTTGTGTTTGAACAATGGGCAAAAGAAGGGAAAGTTGTGCACCCATCTCTATGTGGCTCATTGATATAACGTGTATCTTATCTAAATAATAACATCTGATATAGGCACTTATAAGTGATTAAACTTTTCATAAACTGCTTAGTCATTTTAGATATTACACAATGTTACCTGGTGGACGTTTATGGTTCAACTTCTGGCCGTCGATGCTTTTTATAGTTTTTCCTTTTTTAAATAAGAAAATGAATCAACTAGGTCCAGTCATGTCTGGCCAGATCGGATCATTCGAATTCGTTTTTAAGGCAAATTATAATAAAACCCAACATATTAGGGTTTGGTGAAACATAGTAGGTACAAAATGGTTCAATAACTTAGGCACAGGTATTTATCCATAAAAGAGCTAGATTAATTACCTCGAATCTAAGGGATCCTAATGGTGGTTTTGCGTAGGGAATGCCTTCAAAGGCAGCAAATTTCCTTCCATCGTAAGATATTTTATATGTTCCGCGCACTTTGCCTAAATCTGTTTCTATTTCTGGAGCCTCTTCTGCTAAACAATCTACAAGCCATAACAAACAATGAAAGCCAATAAACGGTAGATGACTTGTAAGAATCTTAGGCGGCATGTAAAATTACTTACGTAAAAAAACAATTCCTACCACAAATACTTGAAGGAAATACATTTCACTAGATCCACTGGCTTTGTAAAAACAAAAAAATACATGAAACAGATCAGTGTTTACAATTAAATAAGTCTTTGCGAGGTTTATAATCTTTGCACCTTGAAAAAGTGTTTTTTTAATATGTAGCAGATAGATTAACCTGTATCTTTCGGGATCAAAAATTCGTATTTCAGCTTTTGATAAGATATTTACATTCTGTACGAATATGTTATAGTGACTTGGTGGCACCATGGTAAAAGATAAGGTAGGTACTTCGATGGCCTCCCAGATTGAGTCCACATATGAACATGTGCGTGCGAGAGAGAGCAAGAATGTGGGCCAACGACAGATGACAATGACTTTATTAAAGTAAATTCGGCCATGGTATTCGCTTTTGACATGGAACCCTTTAATTATTTCAGGAATTTCCAGTACCTATTTAGTCTCAAAATCGAGATAATAACTTGTATTTGTGCATCTAAATTTTAATACCTCTCACTCGGGTCGTGTGTTGAGATGACTTCTTGATAAATCATTATAAAAGAAGCCTTATGAACTGATCAGACCTCCACTGGACAGAAGTAAAAACACGAAATTTTAATGAGAGAATATCCAATCTAATGCTCATTTTATTCGAAATAATAAGCATTTAAATTGTTCGTTTTGTATACCACCTTCTGATTTTATTAAGGTAACAACAACAACTGGAATTTGGAAAGTTTTAGTGTCGGTTTTAGTGTTTTAGTGTTGGTACATCGTACATACTTGGTTGTTGAGGTAAAACCTCTTGGTAATATATACGCATAAAACAGAATTGTCTCGAGAAGGGTAGAAAACCACTCGCAATCGGGAATATGTATTTATATTATACAGGGTGTCTCTAAAATGTCTGTACAAAAAGCTACCATATATTGTTTAGACTAAAATAAGTCTTTTTAACCAAATTTACCTATATCCAAAATTCCTTCGTTTAGGCGCTAGAGGGTGTCAAAGTTCTTAAGAATTTTTCAACTTTTCACAATAACAAAAAAAGTATTTTAGTTATATGAATAAATTTTGGCATGCGAGTTTGTACTTCAAAAGACTATTTTTGGTACTGATTCTTTGTTCTCTGTTGTTACGTTAATTGTCAATGGTGGGTCATCCACATCTTAAGACGTTCATATTTTTTTTTAAGTTTTGTTAATGTTCACCGAAATTTTGTGGCCTATAGCCACTTTTATTCTGATCATTTTTTGTCTCTTATTTGATTTCGCTATCGATCATAGTTTAGGCAGCAGAAATTGTTTTATTTTCCAATGCGTCGTCCAGTGTAGCTATGATGCTAAACGTAGTAGGCTCATCCAATGTTATCACAGTGGCATTGGATTGTCAACACAAAAATCGCAATTAAGTAAGAGGGCTTTGCCACCTTTCAAAATCTAATCAAACTGTCAGTTCCAACAGCAGACGCTGTGTAAATCGTTGTTGAATTTTGTAATTTTCTTTATTATGGCCGGAAAATACACTAATGGAGAACTTACGGATATGTTAATGGTATATGGATTTTGTCAAGGGAATGGGCGCGAATCTGTCCCGAGAAAAATTTCCAAATCGTCGGGTGCCGAACCATCAAACTTTTGCCGCTATTGAGAGACGTCTTCGTGAAACAGGTAGTTTTGCACCTTCAACTGTGGACCACGGACGTGAGCGAACAGTAAGAACTGCTGATACTGA
Organism: Xestobium rufovillosum; assembly: GCA_963966045.1. Classification (NCBI taxonomy): domain Eukaryota; kingdom Metazoa; phylum Arthropoda; class Insecta; order Coleoptera; family Ptinidae; genus Xestobium; species Xestobium rufovillosum. The sequence goes on from OZ014494.1 coordinate 13,004,178, forward strand.
AGACGAGATTTTGGAAAGGGTTGCAGAAGATCCAACATTAAGTACCAGACGCTTGGGTCTTGAAGTAGTAGTATCCAAGGATGTCGTCCACAGAGTTCTGAAAGAGCAACTACTCCATCCGTATCATCTTCAACCAGTGCAAGATCTCTTAGAGCTTGATCCTGATTTACGGCTCGGATTCTGTCAGTTCATTAACGAGCGAAGAGCACACAATATTAATTTTATCAGAACCATTTTATTCACAGACGAGGCTTGTTTTACAAGAAGGGGTGTAACTAATTTACACAACGAACATGTCTACGCAGATGAAAATCCACATGCCATTAAAGTAACGCATTACCAGCACGAATTTAAAATTAATGTTTGGACAGGAATAATCGACAATCATATTATTGGACCCGTCATGTTGCCGGAGCGATTAAATGGTGAAACTTATTTGGAGCATCTTCAGAATACATTGCCAGATTTATTAGAAGATCTGCCATTGGAACTTCGTCGAGAAATGTGGTTTATGCACGATGGGGCACCACCGCATTTCACCTTAAATGTTCGCAATTTCTTAAATGCACATTATCCAAATAGGTGGATAGGCAGAGGGAATGATGCTCCGATAAACTGGCCACCACTTTCTCCCGACATAACGCCATTAGATTATTTTTTATGGGGAGCCCTAAAAACAACGGTGTACTCCAGGCCTATAAATACAGTACAAGAATTGTGGAGGTGCATACAAAATGCCATAGATACACTGAAAAATGACATTGACGTTATGCAAAGAGTACAATTTAATTTTTTACGTCGCATTGATCTCTATGCGTGAAAATGGTAGACATTTTGAACATTTATTGTAGTGTTTTGTCTCATTGTAATGTTTTGTTTCTTCAAATTTTAGATTTAGTTGCAATAATTATTACAATACTTGTCTAGTTTTTATTAGTCAAATTGTGATAACGTTAGATGAGCCTACTACGTTTAGCATCATAGCTACACTGTACGACGCATTGGAAAATAAAACAATTTCTGCTGCCTAAACTATGATAGATAGCGAAATCGAATAAGAGACAAAAAATGATCAGAATAAAAGTGGCTATAAGCCACAAAATTTCGGTGAACATTAACAAAACTTAAAAAAAAATATGAACGTCTTAAGATGTGGATGACCCACTATTGACAATTAACGTAACAACAGAGAACAAAGAATCAGTACCAAAAATAGTCTTTTGAAGTACAAACTCGCAGGCCAAAATTAATTCATATAACTAAAAGACTTTTTTTGTTATTATGAAAAGTTAAAAATTTTTTAAGAACTTTGACACCCTCTAGCGCCTAAACGAAGGAATTTTGGATATAGGTAAATTTGGTTAAATAGACTTATTTTGGTCTAAACAATATGTGGTAGCTTTTTGTACAGGCATTTTAGAGACACCCTGTATTTATATTTTCAACAAGCGAAAGAGACTGGCCCCAAACGCGCAGAAGTTCAAGTCAAATAACCAAAACCCGAAATTTCTGAACAGACTCACGTCATTTGACCTACTTAAAGGACTATGATGATGGACGCGTTTTCAGGTCACCAGATTTCCAGTTTTGGTATACCTTAAAGGCCACCATCTTGGTATCCAAAATTAAATGACAGTAGGGATCAAGTGAGAGCTCATTCGAAAGCGCTTTTTAATCTGAACACTAGCACATACCTACGAATACGAATAAATTTTGCTCGTTAGCATATTTTCCAGAAATACCTATATTGAATTCGTCCAAATTTAATTTTCTATTGCAAATTGTTGATAAGTATTATTATTTCGTGCAATGGAGGCTGAATATTCGCGGGAAATGTCAGAAAATTATTAGCAGAACCTGCAGAACATTTAATGCAAGGTATCCAAATTTACCACCTGTGACAATGAAAAAATTTAGAAGAATACAAAAGAATTTTGTCAATTATGGTCATTACACGGCGTCAAAAGAAAATCGAAACCAATAACAATCAATGAAGACACATGCACTGCAACTTTGGGTTATTTTTATGCCAACCCAAGGCCTCGATTCGGGCAGCAGAAAATGATCTTGGATATATTCGAGCGTCCATTCAAAGAATTTTGAAACAGCAATCTTCTCACCCAAAAAGACTACCATGCCAGCGTCAATACTCAATATGTTCCTAAGAACTTCTGCTGAAGGCAAAACGATTAGGAGAGAACACATGGCGTTTTGAAGAACTGAGAGAGTTATTGTGTACAAATAAGCAGATACCTACTTATTCAATAGTTTACTAGCAGTATTTACAGATCAAAAATACAACATTTTAAAAACTATATACTAATTAATCATCATCATCATCATCCAATTTTCACAATTCGTCTTTAACTACCAGTAGATTTTCGAGTTCTTTAAGATTTAGAGAATCCCAAAATTCTAGAGTTTCAAAATTAGTTAAAGTTTCAATGGCAATATCATTTGGCGCGTGGAAATGCAAGTAAGTGAGTCCTTTAGATGCAGATACAGGTTCCCAATTTACTCCTTCTACACGAGGAACTCTGTAAAGTATTTTATAATATATAGGTACAACATTTTACTTTCTGAATGTATCAGTTACCCAGTAGTTGCATATGAAACTAGCAAGTCCACAAGAATGTTTTTTGCTCTTTCATCGTCTGCTGATAATTTTTTGTTCTCAAAAGATGCGTACAACAATGCAATATCATCACCGTGAGAACTACCTAAAAAGTAAGTTTTAAAAGTAAACTCCAAGTTCCCATGGGATGGAGGGGAGAAGCATCATAAGGTAGAGGGACGCATTAATTTTAATTTTCTAAAATATATATTTTACCTAATTCCGGCCTCCTTTCAAAGAACCTATCCATCAGACTTATGTCGCTGACGTAGCTGTACACCATATGATACACTGGTGATCTGGCAACTGCTGCTTGCAGCTGAGTTGCACGTATTCCATCTACTCTGAAAAGTCTGTCGGTAAGAAGCTACAACAAAACAAATACTTATTATTAAACCTTATTGAGTTAAAATTTATCAAACCACACCTTAATAATTCCGCGTAAAGTAATTTTGTCTCCTAAATAATACTTCCTTATTTTTTCAGCAATTTCAGGTTTTCTAGACTCAGGAGCGGTATGGAACGTATCAAGGAAACGATGTATTTTATTGATGTCCTTCTCGAGAAATTCTAATGATTCCATTAGACCGAACACTTAAATACACAAAAGTAAATGCGTAAAGAGGGGTAAAATTATAATTTAAATCGGCATGTGTACTAACCATATGCAATGAAAATTCCTTCTTCTGAAGTATACGAATTAATCCAAGGAACATCATTAATCTCGCCGGACTTTAAAAGTTCATATGGTTCCTCAGTTATAAACGCTCCTTTCGCTTTAGGCTCTACAGTTGGAGCAAATATTGCAGGAGTTGAAACAGCATATTGCATTAAATGCGACATTTCAGAGTAGAGTTGTGTGGCAGGTCTGTCTCGTAAGCAATTCACTACGAACTCCGTTGATGAGCTGTTCTCACAACCTAATACTTCGGCGAGCTTTTTCGTTCTTAAAGGAACTTCTTCTTGAATAGCAAAAGGTCCGAGTGCCGTTCCACTGTGGGAAAATGCGCGATGGAATAATCCTGGAAAAACAATTCTGCTGAATCAAATAAAAGATCGCGACACCTGAGAAAAAAGAAACATATGGAAGAACTTCATACGTGCCAATGAACTGAAGGAAACTTGAGAGAGGATACAATGGTGCGCCGTGCGTTGTCCGAGTTGAATAATAGGAGGAGCCGGGAATACGAACGGCCGTTTACGAATGATATCGGAAAAAGTAATAAAACCGCATGTCGACCGGAGATGAAGAAGCTCCCATACCAGACAGTCTCCGATTAACTTTCTGAACTATTGAGAGTACCTGACTACATGTCTTGCGTTGCGTGGTGTGATTTACTGTCGTACACTAAGTAAGTGCCGGTATTTAATTTTTGTTGCTGGTTGCTGTGAGGCTACCAAAAATTAAACGTACGTTAATTAATCCTTTGTAGAGCCATAATAGGCTGGTTAAGTCTTGTTCTGAAATTCTACGAATGCAGTGGATGTTCAAACCAAGAATTCACACAGGCTGAATCTATTTAGTGCCGTGAAAATAGCACGCCTCCATTCAACTAATGCAGCTGAGTTTCAGAGCGATTATACAACTGCGTACATGCCCGACCTACATTCCGTCTGGATTGCACAATCGTGTGGCCGCGTAAATCCAGACACCGAGTTCACAGTTTAAATCATCCTACGGGACGACTGGCGGTTACTAGAATACCGTCACGGAGAGAATTGCTTGCGAAACCTGATCCAAGACCCAGTGCTTGTTTGCTATTCGCTCATGTGAATAATTACCGACTAGACTTTACCGCAAGAAACTCAATTTTAATTTCACATCCGACAGACCGAGATGCAACAAAATTCGAGCGTTAATAAGCTAACGACCCGAAGTAAATAGGTATCCAGTGTGTCCCAGGACGTATGAGAAAAAGTTCCTTGCAATCTTATATTAATGCAATCTTATATTAATTATATTAATGGCCGACGAGGGTGACGACCCTGGTGGGGTCGTAGTAAAAAAGTGCTGTAAAAACAGAATAGCGGAAATATTAGTGTGTGTGAAGTGCGGAAAACTATTTCACAGTCAATGTGCAAAAAAGGTGCAATTTATATCGGTTATAGATGGTACCAGAGTAGTTTGTTGCCGAACTGACAAAAGTGACATAACCTCAAAAACCGAGCAAGATACGGTAATAGAAATACAAGAATTAAGAAAAGAGAATGAACTTCTAAAGCAACTGGTCTCAACATTAGAGGACAACAACAAACTTCTACACGAAAATAAACAGTTCTTAATTGAGAAGGTACATAGCCTACAAACTCTTGAATTCCCCAGAATTTCTTATGCAGACACGTTGAAAGGACATAAGAAAGAGGCTTCAGTAAAAACGTCCTCAAATATATCAAATATAGTCATAAAACCAATGAAAATGCAAGAACCACAAACTACAAAGAAGGATATTATGGAAAATATAGATCTTACGCAACTAAAAATTGGAGTATCGCATATAAAAGAAGCTAGAAACGGGAATGTAGTAATTAAATGTAATAACGAGAACAATGCAGATAAACTAAAGAATGAATTGGCTAATAAACTACCTACAACATATTATGTAGTCGTAAAGGAAGAATTAAAAAACCCAAAAATTAAAATAGTGGGCGTAGAATCTGAGTATACTAAAGAAGAGGTCGAGAAAATAATAAATCAACAAAACTTTGAGAATTCTGACAGTAACCATATGCTAAAAGTAATGCATGTACAACGAACAAGAAAAGGAACATTTACTCTTTTTGCTGAGGTATCCCCATGGACCTACCATCAAATATTGAAGCAGAAAAAGATTTTCATTGGCTGGCAGAGGTGTATCGTGTACGAAGACTTGAACCTAAACAGGTGTCCGAGATGCTGTGGATATTACCACGGTGTAAACAGATGTCCAAACCAACCTGCCTGCGCCATCTGTGGCGGGGAGCATGAAACCAACGGATGTTCAAAGAGAGAAACAAAGTGTGTGAACTGCATGAAAACAAACTATAAATACAACCTAAAGAACGATATCAACCACTCAGCTAACGATGAAGGAAACTGCTCAACCTACAAATTTCACAAAAATAGAACAATATCCCAAATTAATTACTCTTTCCAGCTATTTTGAGGGAGTACAAATCAATCTTGTATTAGTCTTTACTACCGAATTTGTTTTACTAATTTGTAATGGATAGTACACTAAAAGATATAATGCTTCCCACAATAAAAACTCAACTTATCCAAAATGTGCTGGACTACAATCTGTCATGCAGCAAAAATGTTGAAAAACACTTCATCATAGCTCACAAAAATATTAGAAGTGTGTCAAAAAACTTTGATGAAATTAATGTTTTGATTAGGCAATTTAAAATCTGCCCAGATATCTTAGTATTAAGTGAAACTTGGAAGGTATATGATCCGCTCTTATATACAATAGATGACTATTCTGTAGTTTATAATGGTGGCAACTTGAACCAGAATGATGGTTTACTTTTGTACATTCGTAGAAACTTGCATCATAAATCTGAAATTAAATTAATAAATAATACAAAAATAATTGAAACCTCAATACAGATTCAAAATTGCAAGATATTGGTAACTGCAATCTATAGATCACCCACATCATGCCCATATGCGTTCAATAACGGTCTAAGAGAATACCTAAATACTGTCAAACATAGTGATTATCATTACATAGTTGGCGACATAAATATTGACATCATGAGTTATACCGATTACAGTAATGAATACCTTAACATATTAGCTGAATATGGATTCATATCACTCATAAATGGATACACAAGGGTCACTGATTCAACCAATTCATGTATCGATCACATTTTTCTTAAAACATTTAAGAATTTCGATGATTGTTCATCATTCATATTACAAGTAAATATAACAGACCATTACTTAACTCTTAGTAAAATCAAAATAGACATTATCCACCGCAATGACGGTGCTGAGGAGAAACATTTCCAAAGACTAAATATTCCAAAGCTTCAATCCTTGGTAGATTCAGAGTATCTCAATAAACTGGTTACAAAAAATACACCTGAGCAGGCTGCTCATCAGATAATAGATTACTTGAGAAAGTGTATAGATAGTGTCACTACAACTATCAAAGTTAGAAACAAAAATAAAAAAAGAAAAGACTGGATAACAGAAGGTATAATAAATGCTACCAATGTCAAACAGCAGTTATTCATAGAGACAAAGAAAAATCCTAACGACAACAATGCATTGCAAGATTATCTATTGTATAAAAATACACTTAGTTCTTTAGTTAAAACGGCCAAACGCAACTATTTCCAAAACAAAATAGATAGCGGCAACCACACCAGTAAAGTGATGTGGGAAACGGCAAATATGTTGATAGGCAAACAAAAAAAGTCGAACAATATAAAACAAATCAGACAAAAAGATGGGGTCCTACTACATGACCAAATTGACATAGCCAATAGGTTTAACACTCATTACAATGACATTGGAAGAGAACTAGCAAATAAAATTAACCAACCAGATAACTGTAATAAAAGTATAAAACAAAAAGAAATGACAAATTCACTTTATTTGCTTCCCACAGATGAACTCGAAGTCACTAACATAATAAAAAGTTTAAGACTAAGATCCGCACCGGGAATGGATGGGATCTCAACCAAGACTTTGAAAGGCATTTCCGGTAAAATAGCAGCTCCCCTTACAAATTTAATTAACAAAATTATGGAAACAGGTGAATGCCCAAAAATTTTTAAATCCGCAATAATAACACCTATTTATAAACATGGCGACAAAGAAGATGTTGCAAACTATAGGCCTTTATCATTGATATCAAATGTAGCAAAAATTTTAGAAAAAATTATTAAAAATAGACTTGTAAGTTATTTGGATAAATATAATATATTATCAAAATCCCAGTTCGGATTTAGGGAAGGTTTTTCCACGACTAATGCAATTTCTGGCTTAATCTCAAAAATTCAGTTTTCGTTAGACAACAATGAAACGCCACTGTGCATCCTGATTGACCTCGAGAAGGCTTTTGATACGGTTAACCACACTAAATTAATGAAAACTTTAGAACGAGTAGGTGTCCGTGGTGTAGCGTATAAGTTTTTTGAAAATTATTTAAAAGAAAGAACACACTGTGTAAAGATAAAAGATGCCGTAAGTTCCGAAAAAAATGTGGATTATGGGGTGCCCCAAGGTACAGTTCTCGGTCCCATACTCTTCTCCTTGTATATCAATGAGTTATACAATATTCAAACATCAGGACAAATAATTTCGTATGCAGATGATACCGTGATTTTTTATGCAGATAGTGCCTGGGATAAAGTAAAGGAAAAGGCAGAGAAAGATGTACTAAAACTGAAAGCTTGGTTTGATAATAACCTATTAACAATTAATTTTAAGAAAACTTACTGTATCACTTTTTCTTGTTATAACGATACCCAACCTGACTTTGACGGCCTCGAAATAAAAACAAGTGATAGAAATATAGAAATAAAAAGAGTGGAAACTGCAAAATATTTGGGAATAGAATTAGACAGCAATCTAAAGTGGAATTCACACATAAACACAGCAGTAAACAAACTAAGAGCAGTTCTAGCAAAGATTAAACAGTTAAAACAAGTTTTAGAAATAAAACAGTTGAAGACAATATATTATGGTTTGGGTGAGTCGATCATTCAATATGGTATTATTGGCTGGGGTTCGGCTGCGGACTGTCATTTAAAACCTTTGGAAATAATTCAGAAAGCAATTTTGAAAGTAATATACGGTAAGAACCGAGACTATTCCAGTGAGCGGTTATATACAGAAGCACAAGTACTTAACATCAAACAGTTATTTTTTAAAACAATATTAATTGAACAGTTTAAACATAATGGTCAATATGATTTTGTGTGCCATACCTATAACACGCGGGCCAAAACAAATAAACAATTAGTTATAGAACGGAAGAATAAAAAAATTGGCCAAAGGAGCGTAGAATATATCGGAAAAAAACTGTATAACCAATTGGATCCTCAAATTAAAAACATAAAATGTCTTCAGAAGTATAAGCGGGCAATAAAAGAGTGGATTTTTAAAGATACATATTGTGCAATACCTATGTAGATAGTTAAGTGGTTACCTGCTTTTTGTCCCACAAGTGTATACTCGTACATGTACAATTCAATAATATAGATATGTAATTGTACTATTTTTAAGTTTTATAAGTGTAGGGTTACCAAAGAAATTCAATAGTACTGTATGTTATTGTGTTCTGCCTGGATTGGCGTTAGTTTTAAGTTTACTTAAGTTAAAGTTGTACCTACCTACCCATCTAGAAATAATATAGTCTAAATACTTACAAATGTCCCATTAAAACAAAAGCTCACACACAAGCTCTGCTTCAGTGAGCCATATTTTTTCCATGTTTATTTTGCCATTAGTTATTAAGTTATGCTTATGAAAAATGTTATTTTTTAAAAAATGTAGATGTAAATACCTATGTAGAATTTGGTAAATAAACCATTTCATTCATTCATTCATTCAATCTTGCGGTGAGCAAAATAAGTTTAGAAACAACCGTACATACGAATGTAATTCTATATACGTTATGGTTTTAAAGTTGCAGTACCTTTAGAAAGTGGTGAGAAATAATGGAAGTGGACGGCAATAGCGCCAGCTGAAAAACCGGTAATGGTTATCGATTCCTTATTTCCTCCAAACCTTCCGATATGCTCTTGGACCCACTCTAACGCCAGTACTTGATCTTTCAGACCATTATTACCAGGTGCTACGCTGTCTCCAGTACTTAGAAAACCTAAAATGTTTAAAATTAAATCACGTTTTTAAATGTGACTGTTGTTCATCATTATACCTAAAATTCCCAAACGATAATTCATTGACACAAAGATCACTTCTCGATCCATAAGAAAATAAGGAGTAGTGTATTCTTGGCCAGAGCCTTGCTGGAATCCACCCCCATGTATGTGGAATATAACATCCAAATTGTCATCAGGAGACGGCCTTTCTCGTGGTGTGTATATATTTATATATAAACAGTCTTCTTCACCTACAATATCTCCAAATTATTTAACTCCAATGATATTTCTAATAACCTGCACTTCAAAAGATAATGAACCATAACAATGAACATTTAACGCCAGTATCCTAACGTCAAACAAAAAAGTCATGGTGGTACACGAACAAATCTGGTGCTGATGAGATTCCTTCTGTATTTTTTAAACAATTGTCGTTCTTCCATTTTAGATCCTCTCTGTCAAATATGAATATCTGGCAGAGTGGAACATGGAATTGCGTCTAAAAGAAGACTATTTTCTGGATCAATGGAAAGTAGATAAAGTTGTATCTGTTCTTAAAAAGTTAAGAACAAGGTTGCAAATTATGAACAAATTTAGGTGGAAGTCTTTTTTATTCACGAAATTAACTGCAGCCAACTATTTATTGACGGTGGGGAAGGTGCAACAACTCTTGATGGTTTACTGTGTAATATTATATCTCTTCGCCCCCTTTTCACTTCGTCATTCGTTCTTCTCACTGTTACTTCATGGATTTTATGTTGCTCTTTCTTTCTGTTGTTGTTACTTGGGTATTATTTAGTTGATAACCGTGTGGCAATCATTGTAATGCGTCAGCTGTAACTATATGTATTTTGAAATTTTAGAGTGTTGACTTTTTTCTTCGATTATTTACATCTGTATTCCGAATTTTAAAACCAAATTGTCCGTAGGCAAACGTCTTCAGATAGATTCAATAAAAATTTAAGGCGACTTCCTGTTTAGGTAGGTACCACATATTTATGGATGCCCTTCACTTGCAGAAAATGCTGGACAGTGATTGTTTCAGTGTGTTGTAATTTTCGATCTCCAAGTTTTTGGTCTCTCCTTAACGGTTTCTGTTTATCAGAACTTCGAATGCGGAAGGGAAATCACACTTTTCACATTTAAATTTTTTGCTACAGCTGCTTATACGGGATACCAGCCTGTATCATATCGAAGGCCATATTTCTGCTAGACATTCGACTTACCTACGTCTAATCACGATAAAACTCGAAAGCTACACTAACATGTTTTCTGCAAAAACTAGTTAATTAGATAAAATCTTCAAAAAGAAGGTTCTGTTTTCTATCTGAAATCTTGAAAATCAAAATAGTAAATTGCTACAAAACATGCTATTTCCGAAATTGATACGTGTACCAGTGTTTCCTAATTACATCATGAATTCTTTAAACTTTTAGAGAGCAGTTTATTTTCAAATAGATCCTTCAACATTTTTTGTAAATAATTAAATAGCGAGTTCTAATACGTTACGTACCAACAACGTCGAACTGAATTAGCTGAACACATTGATACAATTTCGTGGCTTGCCAGGTGCCCAACCACGGGTCAGTTCTTTGAGGAGGCTGCAAATGAAACGAGTTATACAGTGCAAATCAAGTCCAGTGTGGCCAGATTGGGCGATTTATCGCAATTTGGGCTACTTTTGCCAGAATTTTGCGACCAGTTTTTGGCAAAAATCGCAAGTCGCAAATTGGGCGATTTGAAAAATCACTTTGGCGAGATGGACCCGACGACTGCTGTCAGCAGTTCGCAATCGTATTCGCAGTAGTGTTGGAAATAAGCGGAACTTTTGACTAATCGGAATTCCGGTATTCGGAATGTATTAATATTCGGAATGTTCGTTGGATGCTGCTATCCGGATACTTGCACGTTAACAGTTAACATAAGATGTATAACTTATACCGGTATACGTTTTCTGTTCGAAAACCGCAAATCTCCGTATCTACTAAATATATCCGAACATCCCCATAATGATAATTCGGTATCATTTTTTTGTTAAGCAAATTTGCTGCAAATCTTTTGAGCCGACAGCAGATATGTTATGTAGATTTAATTCAATTGTGATGTATAATAATAATAATAATACAACTTCAGTGTGTTCATTAGAAAATGTTGAAACTTCTGATTCTGAAGACATTGATGAAGTACTAACATTTTGTCAAGTTTTTTTGTAAACTTTTGTAATTTTGAAGCAATAAGTAATTTGAAATAACAGAAATTAATTTTTTTGCTCGCGCCATCTATTTGTGAGGTTATAAAGGAAAGTTGCGATTTTGGGCGATAAATGAAGGACTGATTGGCGACTAAGCTTTGAGAAATCTGGCCACACTTATCAAGTCTCCCCGCTTCATATCTTTGAATGGCGTGACATAAAGCAACCAAATTCGGAGAACTTTCATATTATCAACTACTATAATACTTTTAAAAATTTGGCAGGTGAGTCACCAAAGATAGCAGCTGGGTCTCATCTTGGCATAAAAACAAACGAAGTTTTTTTTTGTTTTTTTTTAATTTTGATTTCTTTTCCAAAACCTTGAAAATTTTTGATCTTGACCCCCACTCCTACCCCCACTCCTGCCCCTCTACTAATACTAAATAGTGGGGATAAGCTATATAAACGCTACACCCAACTCCAGAAATTCAGTCCGTCGAGGCGCAGCCTTGACTTAGGTCAAGGTCAAAGTAGAGTCCACTTTACCCTACTTACCTCTCATTCGTGTCTTTCTTACTTGATAATAGAAACTATAAATATTCACTGTAACCACCAGTGGCGGCTCCTCAATAAGTGCGCTCGTGCGCGCGCACTGCCTACAAAAAACTGCTTTTAACCTCTTTTTGATAAGATTCAAACTAAAGTTTAAAACTTTTTTAATCTCCAGCGTTTAGATAATAAATAGTACGCGCGCCAAGCATCCCGCGTCGTCAGTTTCAAAATACCTAGCAGAGAATGCACGTGCAAATGTGCAAATACATCCAGCCGTCTCGTCTGGCGTTCGAGTGTAGCGTCTGGTGTATTGAAACTGTGAGCTTTTGGGTGTGGTGCTCGTACATTCGATATGGGAGCGAGATCGGCAAAACTCGGCAAGACGTGGGAAAATTCCTCATATATGCTTTTAGTTTGGCTCGTATCCGAACACCTTTTCAGTACACACTTGGAAGTTGAAAGGTGCGGTTGCGCTAAGCATATGCACACAGGAATTTATACTTCTGCGGCGTTGTTTTTTTGTTTACCATATTTAAGTTTGAGATAGCTCCTGACTTTGCTTATAACGTGAGTAATTAGCTGTATTATCGTGATTATTATTTTTAAATATTGAAATTTCCAGTGGTTTAGTTTGTGGTGGTGGCGGCATAAATTCCGTTGACAATATTATTAAAATTGACTTTTTATTATTGGACTTGAGCACAAAAATTGAAATAAAACGGTTAGGTAGGCCTACACCGGTTTTAAAATTAAATCAAACTTGTGCAAAGAAAAAGGAAGGTCGGTCTTTCACTAGGTATTTCACCAGCGACGTTTACAAACTAAACAAATGGATATGTGGATGTACGGTAAGGAATTCTCTTTTTTGTTTTCCATGCTTGTTATTTTTTACTCCAAATATGGATAAGAATTGGAGTCGTATAGGCGTTACTGACTTGAACCATTTGCATGAAAAAATAAGAAAGCACGAAGTGTCCAAAGCTCACTTGTAAGCTAGTGCAAAATTTGCGTTCCAGATTCAAGTGAACACTTAATAAATATTGCGGAGTGAACTTTAACAAAGTGGTCGCCTGATTTTTGCATTTTTCAATATTATTATTGTGTTTGTAATACTTACTTCATTCAGTTAAAAGTGAATATTGTTTCTAAATATATAATATAGACTTTTGACGAAAAACTTGACATAAAACGAAATGGACGTCCTAAGCCTGAGCGAATTATCAAATACTTTTCGAAAGGTCGCGGTAAAAGTTGTGTGCGAAAGTTTAACCTTTTGGATTTGGGATCTTCGTCAAATACTGCGTTGAGTGAAATTTCTTGTTTTAACATGTTTTAAAATGGCTTCTAAAGCACTTCACAAAAAAATACGGGGAGAAACCGCCAGACCCCCCCCAACCCCTGAGCGGTGATTTCATTCCAGAGCACTGCCAAGTTCTAAAGTCACGAGCCGCCACTGGTAACCACCTATATTACAATTCTTCCATAAAAACGCATAAAATTGGTAACAAAAGGTCAAAAACTACTGAAAATACAAGCGTGGTAGCTGTTTGTTTGCCTCACGACACCATTCTTAAAGGTCCAAGATCACGACAAAATTAGGTAGAAAAAATGGGAGAAAAAGGCACGTCTTTTATATATTAGAAATAAAGTACATAATATGGTGAATACATGGAATCTTTGATCGAGTTGCTAAGCAGCACCCTGGCAACCCAGGGAACTTAAGAATTTTAAATTTTTTTTTCGACACCAATTACCAGTTATGTACTTCCAATAGGCTACTCAATACTCACTCTTGGGGCTCTCTCATCTTTTCCCTTTTTACTTTTTTACCCGATGGATATGAACTTTTTCTTCCGTTTTAGTTTTAGGCTTTTTAGTTTTGTATTATTTACAAAGATATTTTTACATAATGCTGTATTTTTTTAAATGGTTTCTGTGTTTGATAGATGATAGTTCGGATGGTTTATGTATGAAAAAATGGACTCGTTTGTGGCCATTTACTGGGCTGACTTCAAGGCCCGATCCGACCCTGAAAATATTGCGTGTCCGTATACTTTTTTGCATTTAATTTTATGGTAGTTCAATTATCAAGCCGAGATCGCCCGTAACATTTTTTTTTAATTCTAGAGTAGTTTACGATGGAAAACACTCTTCAGTTACTCAAGTACGACAGGTAGGTACCTAGTACCTATCTAATATGTTTGGTGCTAGTGTATAATAAGCCACCTAAAGTAACATAAAATCTGATTATGCAGTTTTAACTGATTAGACTTTTTAAAAAGTGCCTAATCATTCTATAAATTTCACAATTTTGCTATGTAATCCTATAACTGATAATTATTATATCAGCATAAACAACGTGCTCAGAGATATACAGATGCTCAGTGTAAGGGTCCCATAAAATCGGAAAGCAAATAATGTGGGGTTGCTCCCATAACACATACAAACATTTTTGTCTGAGACGTGGTCCAAGGACCAAGGGGAAGAGCAACAGCTTTCAATAGGCATTTAACTTTTGTGGAAGTCCGCAGTTCCTTTTCTATAGTTTTATGTAACGATTGAGTTCTCAGACATCGTTAATTTAACTTTAAGGTTCCATAATAACATATTTTTAATCATTTACCTCAAATCTAAGAGGCCCTAACGGTGGTTTTGCATAAGGAACTCCCTCAAAAGCAGAAAATTTTCTTCCATCGTAAGATATTTTGTATGTTCCGCGCACTTTTCCTAAATCTGTTTCCACTTCTGGAGCTTCTTCTGCTAAACACTCTACAGAAAGTAGGAAACACATAAAACACTATATTGTCTCATTAGTTAAATAACGGTAACATGGAAACACAACACACCATATGTAAAATAACTTAC
Source organism: Xestobium rufovillosum (assembly GCA_963966045.1). Taxonomy (NCBI): domain Eukaryota; kingdom Metazoa; phylum Arthropoda; class Insecta; order Coleoptera; family Ptinidae; genus Xestobium; species Xestobium rufovillosum. The sequence continues at coordinate 13,019,222 of OZ014494.1, forward strand.
GTAAAGAAATAATTGCAACTACTACAGCGTGTAGAAAAAACATTTCGTTAATTGTCTATAAACCCACTATACTGCAAACAACTACGGAACAACGAAGTGAATGAAAATAATATATCACTGTGTAAAACACTACAATTAGATAACCTTCCGCGAGGCTTATAATCTTTGCAAAGTGAGAGAGTATGTATGTAAAAGTGAGATTAATCAATCTGTACCCCACAGACTCAGGAATGCCATTCTTTTATCAGGGTGCTTTGGGCAAATCATATGAGCCGAGTATTGTGGTCCTCGGGGGCTAAGGCCACCCTTAAATTAATATCTCTGCAGTCTGCACGCATCGTGTTGCTTGCCATTCCTAGCTTTATACAATAAAGGGAGCAGTAGTCACTCCCTACAATAAAGGCCTCCTTGAGAAATCCTTGCGTCCGTGGGTCAATATTATTGTGCATACTTCTACCTGACAAACTTACCGAGCTGAATTTTTACACAACGTTTAATTTATTGCTTAATTTTATTTGGGAAGACCTTCAAGTGTCCATCAACGTTTAAAATATAACTCTTTATAGTTTCATTATGCAACTAAACCTACACCTGTAGATTATCCAGATCTTCAGTGGCACCTTATTTTAGTTTCCTTAATTTTTATACAGGGTGATTCAGACCACCCCCGTACACTATCTTTTACGGGGAAAGCATCGCTGCTACGGACTTGGGGGGAAATCCTGCTAAGTAAATTGCCCGTGAAGAATTTAATGAAAATATTTTCATTTTTCATTTTTCTCTAAACATTTTCTCAATTATTCCAACCGTTTCAAAATGGCTGCCAATTTACAAAAAAAATTTGGGAGTTGCAAACAATTCTTTTTTGATCAAGCTCAACGATTAAGAACGAAAGCAAAACTAGTTTATGATTGTACAAGGGTTTGCCTTTCGTATCATGTATTACAAAATGTTATTTTGCCAAAATTAGTATCATCCCCACACCGCTAAAATTAAGGATCATTCAGGGGCGATTTTCTCGAAAAACTCAAATAGCAGTAGGGGTTGATTTCCATCTCATCCAAAAGACAGTTTCAAACCTGACAACTTTTGTCTGAAAGTTATCCCTCTAAAACCAGTCAGTCTCGAGGGATTGCTTAATTAACAACAACTGCTTAAATAGCCCAAAACGACCAAAAATAGAGTTGGCTCTTGTCATTGAACTGTCATTTTATGTTTGGAGTTCTTTGCGCTGAATGAGAATTTCTGTTAGATTTTCTGGTTATAGTTTTTGTTCTTGTTCCTGTTGTACTTGTTCCTGTTGTTTTCGTTTTTGTGTTGTTGGTATTCCTCATTTACCCTGTTCCGTTTTGTTTAGTATTCCGTGTTGTTGAAAATTGTTTCGATTTTTTACGTTGTTTCTGTATTTTTTAAAATGACTTAATATTCTAAAGAAATATGGCTGCAGCTGCATGCCTGTATGCAGCACGTTATCTAAATCGTAGACTGCAGTCAAGATTGGTATTCAAGCGACTGGCAGAGCGTATTATAAGAAGTAGCAAGGTTCAGTGTCAACATAACAAAGGAAATGCTATTGCAGGACCTGTAAGAAATAGAAGAGCGGTGGATGCGTTGGCGGCAGTTGTGATAAATCCTACCACAAGCTTAAGAAATATTGCCAGAAATGGAGACATGTCAACTGCAAGCATTTGGAGGGTGCTGCACGAAAACCGCTTACATCCATACCATTTGTCTCTGCACAATTTGAATTTCTTCTGTGACCCTTTAGTTTGCTTGGTTAGGAACACTGTCAATACAAGCATAAAATGACAGCTTAATCACACCAGCCAACTTTCTTGTTCGTTTTGGGCCATTTTTGCAGTTTTTTTAAAATTAAGCAATCCCTCAAGCGTGACTCGTTTTACAGGGATAACTTTCAGACAAAAGTTGTCAGGTTTGAAAAGATCTTTTGGATGAAATGGAAGTCAAGCCCTACTGCTATTTGAATTTTTAGAGAAAACCTCCCCTGAATGATCCTTAATTTTAGAGGTGTGGGGATGATACTAATTTTGGCAAAATGACATTTTGTAGTACATGATACTAAAGGCAAACTCTTGTACAATCATAAGCTAGGTTTGTTTTTGTTCTTAAGCGCTGGGGTTGATCACAAAAAAAATTGTTTGCAACCCTCAATGTTTTTCGTAAGTTGGCAACCATTTTGAAAGGTTTGGAATGATTGGAAAAATGTTTAGATAAAAATGTTTCTTCTAATTCCTTTTTAATGACGTATCACACGACCCCCATCCTATTTGAAATTCTTGAGAAACACACTCCCACCCCCTATTATCTCGGGAGGAGTGACTCCGAGAAAATTGAAAATATTTTCATTAAATTGTTCATGGATAATTTACTGACCAGGATTTTTTCCCAAGTCCGAAGCTCCCATACTTTCCCCGTAAAAGATAGGTAGTGTGCGGGTGGTCTGAATCACCCTGTATATTATGTATAGTATAAAAATTATGTATTGGAAGTTTGACTAATAAAATAACCGGACCTTATTTTGCCTCCTGGACCTTTTGTAATTCTTGCTAAGAAAATGGAGCTAATGGTTATACATGTTAGTCATCTAAAATAAAAATACTGCAACTGCAAATGCACTCTCGCCAATTTATTACTTACAATATTAGGTAACATGTCCAAGAATTAAGCTCTTAAAGGTATCTTAAAAACTATGGTCTAGTCTTAAATTTGGTATAAATTTTTACAATTCATCTTTCACTACCGGTAAATTTTCGTGTTCTTTGAGATTCAAGGAATCCCAAAATTCTCTAGTTTCAAAATTAGTGATACTCTCACTTGTAATATTGTTTGAACTCTCGAAATGCAAGTATGTAACTTGAGTTGCAGACACTGGTTCCCAGTTTACCCCTTTTACATGAGGGACCCTGAAAGTTTTTTATGTTAGATATGGTTTTACAATATTTTTCTTTGAGTTATGGCCTTATAATATATATTATTTACCCAGTAGTTGCGTATGATACCAGCATGTCCACCAAAATGTCTTTTACTTTTTCATCTTCTTCTGATAACTTTTTCTCCGGAAATGTAGCATACAACAATGCAACATCATCACCGTGAGAAGTACCTGCAACAAAAGTTATAAAACTACAGATATTATGTAAAGTTATAAACTTTTTATTCATGTTTATTCTGTACCTATATACGTTACGTCCACGCAAAAAATCAAGCTAACGCCATATTAAACTTTCGAAAATATAGCAACTAATTACAACATAAAAATAAGGTAGAGTCTAGGTACAAGCTAACGTGCACGCAAAACTGCAAATTGAGGGTAAGTGAATTGTGAACACGTGTTAAATATTCTGTTGACAGAAGCATTTTTGAACCAGACCACTTAACTGACGGAGACCTGACACAGGCATTTTCTGTAAAAAAAGATCATGTAAAAACATAAGAAAAACTAACCTCTTCGGGAGCTGAGACCACCCAGCCTAAAGGCGGAAACATATTAGAGCGACGCGACGCGACGCGACGCTACACCACGCGACGTGACCGAGATCTGATCAAACTCTATTCCATAAGACAACGTTGATATTCTCTCCCGCCGTGCACACTTGTCTGATGCAACGTGATGCCATGCCATGCGACGCGATACGACGTTGTCGACATCCCTTCGTCCCAGATTTTTGTAGCATCGCGTAGCGTGGCATCGCATTGCATCAGACAAGTGTGAACGCGAAACACGCGGACATAATAGTGGACGAAACTTTATTAATAGAAAACGTCAGGAATTATGAGTGTAGTGTATATATAATTCAAAATCAAAGCACTACAGAAATCAGCAAATGAGACTTGAAGCGTGGGAAGAAATTAGCAAGGAACAGGTAAGAATCAAATCAGTGCATTCTTCAATTTCGTCTTCGAACTCTTCAGAGGACGAGGTTTCCATGATGGCTACACGCACGAACAAACTCAAATGAACTAGCAACAAAAATTATGCACACCGTCACCTCTCGTTGCGTAGTGTAGCGTAGCGTCGCGTCGGTTAAATATGAACACCCGCGAAATTTTCACGTCGCGTCGCGTCGCGTCACATCGCGTCGCGTCGCTCTAATATGTTTCCGCCTTAAGTACATCAAACCACTAACTCTGTGCGAAGCATAATGGTTAAAAATGTCTTTTTGCACATGATTTTGACTTAAAACTTGGTATAAAATTATTCACTCACCCATGAAAATATTTTCTCCTTCCGGACGTTTCCCAAAGAACCTATCCAGCATGCTTATGTCGCCGACATAACTATACACCATTTGGTACACTGGTGATATGGCAACAGCTGCTTGCATTTGAGATGCACGTATCGCATCTACCGCGAAAATTCTGTCAGTTAATAGCTGAAATAAGAAAAGGTACAACTAGAAAGTTAATATTTTCGTTTCCAATGATCCAGAAAAATGTAGGTCGAAAAATAAAAAAAAATAAAACGTCCATTTCTTAGGAACTCGAAGCAGAAATGCGTCCCTTTTTTGCGTCTATTGGCGTAACACACGGGACCGACATGTCGCACTTTAACTTTGAAGAGCAGAGGGGACTGGAGGGTCGTCTTATATTATGGAAACGACGAAAAGTCGAAAATTTTTCACGAGTGGCGCATAGATATTTTAGTAGTAGTTAACAAATATTACTGATACTGAGGCATTCGTTGAAAATTAACTGGAAGTATTTAGTCTGCAGGCTACTCGTCATTATCTGCTGCGATAATCTATACCGACTATTCAAATGCCAATGGCTAAAGATAACGTTCCACTCGCTTCGCTCGCTCCGTGAGGCAGATTATGCTTGAGAAACTAAGCACTGCAGCATCGATGCCAAAATAAAACTATGACATGTGAGATTCGCTTCAGTGTCCAGCCGATTACCACGTATTCACGATAGCTATTCGCCCACGACGTGACGGTAGCGGCGGTTATCAGGTGCAGACACTTCTCGGTCTCGCAATGGCACATAGAGATAACAGTCGGTCCGACAGACTAAATACTACCAAATTATTTAGACATACTTTGATCATCGACGATAGAGTAATTTTATCTTCGAAATAATAGTTTCTTATTTTTTCAGCAATTTCCAACTTTCTGTTTTCAGGAGCAGTATAAGCAGTCTCTATGAAGCGGTGTACTTCGTTAAAGTTTTCTTCGAGAAAATCCAACGATTCCATTAGACCATATACTGCGAAACATAGAAAGATAATCAAGATGCAACTGGATCAAACGATATGATCTTGGGCTTGTAACTACTAACCGAATGCAAGGGAAATTCCTTCCTCGGAAGTATATGAATTAATCCATGGAACATCATTAATAATCTCCCCGTCATTTAAAAGTTTATACGGGTCTTCAGTTAAAAAGGCTCCTGGCAATTTGGGTTCAACAGTTGGTCCATAAATTATAAGCGGTAAAATTCCTGACTTTATGAATTGCGACATCTGGGAGTAAAGTTGCTTGGCAGGTCGCCTTCTTAGACAATTTACCATGTGCTCCGTTGATGAGTCATTTAAGCATCCAGAAAATTCTGCGGCCTTTTTCGTTCGTTCGGGCATTCCTTCTTGAATAGCAAATGAGCTGGTTGCCGTTCCACTATGAGAAAATGCGCGATGGAATAATCCTGCAGACACAAACTGAAACTTTCAGTAAATATTTCTACATATTCCAACAAACAAATAGGTACATAATACGCTGATTACTTGAAAAAATTTCAAATTCGGTAAAACATTTAGGGGCTACTAATTGTTCACTATTGTGTATACGTTGTCTGTCTTTTATACCTTTAGAAAGTGGTGAGAAATAATGGAAGTGGACGGCAGCTGCACCAGCTGAAAAGCCTGTTATGGTGACTGAACTTTTATTTCCTCCAAATCTTCCTATATGCTCTTGAACCCACTCTAGAGCCAATACCTGATCTTTTAGACCATTATTACCAGGAGATACACTGTCTCCAGTACTTAGAAAACCTAAAATATTTCAAATAATTTTTTTTCTTTAAATTTAATAGTTGTTCAGTACCCAACATTCCTAAACGATAATTCATTGACACAAAGATCACGTCTCGATCCATAAGGAAATGAGGAGTAGTATATTCGTGGCCTGCAGCATATTGAAATCCACCGCCGTGTATATGGAATATCACATCTAAATTGTCATCAGGTGATGGCTTTTCTCGTGGAGTGTATACATTTATATACAAACAGTCTTCTTCGCCTATAAATATTTAAATTATACCTCGAATAACGCCAAAATACATAGTTCTAAATAATTGTTTTGTGGCTCCCATTCAAAAATGCATTAATAGCAATGTGTTTAATATTCCACGTACCAATAACGTTTTCTGTGACAGCATTGCCTAAAACAAGCTGAATACATTTGTACAATTTCGTAGCTTGCCAGGTTCCTAACCAAGGATCGACTTTTTGAGGGGGCTGCAAGAAGAAAAGAATTCAATTAAAAATACAGTTTGGGGAACCAAAATATTCGCTATTAGCCAAAAATGATAAAATGAGTAAAAATGCTACTTAAAAATAATAAGTTGAACAGACATGAAAGAAAAAGAAAACGACTTTCGACTTTTTTCTGGTAATTTAGACTTTTATTCTGACAATTTCGATTTATTCTGGCAATTTCGACTTTTTTCAGACAATTTTGACTTTATTGGCAATTTCGATTTTATTCTGGCAATTTCGACTTTCTTCTGACAATTTCGACGTTATTTTGGCAATTGTGACATACCTACTTATACCTACATTATAGTCATACTACCGCCTTACTTTAGTTTAGCTCTAGTTATTCAAAACCTTACAGTTGATGACCACGTGCTATTCTATCGTGGTTTAGGGTTTAAATGCAAGGAAATTAAATCTTAGAAAGGAGTTACTTTCATCGGTTCTTCCCGTGGTATATGCCACCACAAATTCCTGAATTCAGGAGGCCCATCCTGGTTTGTGATCGATATCCCCCCCCCCCCCCCAATGAAGTCCTATATAAACTAACTTTATGTTACATTTCAATAATAATTTTTGCCGCTTTCTCTAAATATTTATTGTTATATTTGTTTAGCTGACCTGAACTGACCTATAGTGTTTGACTGTTGTTTTTTTCCTTGTGCATGATTATCAAATAAAATATCGGAAACTGAGAGTGAAGTTCCGAATTAAAAAATTACTTCGCGTACTACCAATATAACGATTTATTTTAAAATATTGACCGGTTTCAGGATTCACAACGATCCCATCATCAGAAATGTAAGTAAAATTGTTTACAATTTTACTTTACAACGATCCCATCATCAGAAATGTAAGTAAAATTGTAAACAATTTTACAATTTTACTTACATTTCTGATGATGGGATCGTTGTGAATCCTAAAACCGGTTAATATTTTAAAATAAATCGTTATATTGGTAGTACGCGAAGTAATTTTTTAATTCAGAATGAATTTCTACCAAATAGTGAACATAGAAAATATTAACTACATGAGAGTGAAGTAATATTGTTTATTTACGTTTTGCTTATGAACCCCGAAATAAATTAAGAAACATTCCTGAACATTACAGGATTGAAAAATAAATAACACCGACAAACAAATTTCAAACGTAGGATCTTGTTAAATTAAAAAATGCTCAGAAAATTATAGTTTAGAAAAGTGGTGTTTTATAAGAGACAAAAAAATTATGTTGTTTAAAAATTTGTAACTTGGAATCTTTGTTCACTTTGTGACTAATGATCGGAAAAATTGTAAAAAAATAACTCTTTAAAGGGGTGTGCTAGGTTAAAAAGGGCATGAAACTACAATACTGAATTCAATTAAACAAGCGATCACACCCCTTTTAACTTTTTCCATTTATTACAGTCACACAGTGAACAAAGATTCCAAGTTACGATTTTTTACAATCATAAAATTTTGTCGTTCTCTATCAAATATCTCCTTTATAAACTAAAACTGCTTGAGCAACTTTTCCAGTTATTATTATCTTTATAAATTTCGATAGAATCCACTATTTTAAATTTGTTGTCAATTAAAATTTTTTCAACCCCCACAAACCTCTTTTTACGATTTAATGTTTTGATTCTTCGGACCTTGCAAGTTCTAGAATTTCGTCCATGTTTTCGGAAAATTGGCCCCTCTGTGGGTGGTTGCAAGGTTCTCTTTATTAAATTTAGTTTTAACACCCCGCGCCCAGCTCCCAACAGTTCACGTTTGTTATCACTCATTCTGGGGGTAACATCGAAAGCTAATCTTCATGCTCCTGAGGATGTTGATGTCAGCGAAATACTTGTCGAGTTTAATTACTGTTTTGGCGTGTGGGGTTAACTTATAAAGAATTCAACTTTAAAATCTACCTAAAAAGGTATTCAAAATGAAAACTGACTGAAAGGTCCTTACTGCGAGGTCCTTACTATACAAATTTCTTATTTTGCTGTACCAAAGAAGCAATAAGTATTTAAATTTGCAAAAAACGCTTAGTCACAACTAATGATTATAATCAAAATTTGTGTTTTCTTTCTTGATAGACCCATTCGTCTCTAAATAACATCAGTATGTAACATGAAATTGATTAAGATTAACCTGATAACTAGATATTTTATAAAATGATTCATTTTTAATTACACAATTTTGATTAAATTTAGACACCGTAAAATATAAAAGGATTACTTGTTTAGGTTTGCATACACCTTACTCTTTATTTTCGATAATTTTACCTGAAATCTAAGGGATCCAATCGGCGGTTTCGCATAAGGAATTCCCTCAAACGCAGAATATTGTCGTCCATCATAAGATGTTTTGTACGATCCACGCACTTTCCCTAAATCTGTTTCTACTACTGGCGATTCTTCAGCTAAAAAATCTGCCCAAAATAGAAAACTAACTAATACAATAGTACATATTTTGCTTTTATAATTTAGATAAGATAAAGGTAACTTGTGAGCGTATTACACAAATAAAACATCAAATAACTTACAAAAGAGAGCAATCGCCACCACTAGTATTATTTGTAGCAGAAACATCTCACTTATACTGATGTCTGTATTACGCCTACTATCTTGTAAGAAAAGTGCAACAAAGTTTTAAAGAACCAGTGTATGCGATTATTATAGATAAAATAGCTAACATGTGTCACGGAGATTAAAGCCCATTCTAGACGCACAAAAATATTTGCACAATATGATGTGGCTGGCAGTAGAAGCTCGGGCAGTGGGAAAATTATGCGTGCTTTAGCGAGGTCGGGCCGCAAACTCAAAGTTAGAAGATCGCGGGCTTCTTCGTGGAGCGTTGGTCCTCGCCCATGGAAAAGCCTACACAGGAAAACAAGAATGTTTTTTCTCAGTTTAACTACTTACGATAAAGAACCGTACCATCAGGAAACTACTAAATTATACGAACGTATTCCTACGACAGTTTATTAGTAATAGTACAGATCACAAATATAAAGTTCTGAGAAGTATTTTAAAAATTAAGATCTATAATCTTAAGTCGCGTAAAAATTTTCACAGCTCATCTTTCACTACTAGGAGATTTTCGTGTTCTTTTAAATTCAAGGAATCCCAAAATGCCCTGGTTTCGTAATTTCCGATACTTTCAGTTCTAATATCAATTGGACTGTGTAAATGCAGGTACGTAAGTTCTTTATCCGCAGACACTGGTTTCCAGTTTACACCTTCTACATGAGGAACCCTGAAATTTTTAATGTCTTTACATTGTATGTCGCTTATAATATTTTTTGTTTACCCAGTAGTTGCGTACGATACCAATAATTCCACTAAAGTGTCTTTTACTTTTTCATCTTGCTCTGATAGCTTTTTGTTCTCGAATGAAGCATACAATAACACAATGTCATCACCATGGGAACAACCTGCAATGCAAGTTATAATAGTTATTTATGTATTAATGCGCGATTGAAGCCCGAGGCGCAAAGCGCCGAGCGATACGACACGCCGAGGTCCGTAGAAGAGGTGCATTATTGCTAACAGAAGTGCCCAAACCCATGAGAATATTTTCAGGTTTACCTAATTCTCGCCGCCTCGCAAAGAAACCGTCCATTATGCTTATGTCTCCGACGTAACTATACAGCAAATGATAGACTGGTGACGTGGCAACGGCTGCTTGCATTTGAGACGCACGCAGACCATCTACTACGATAAACCTGTCAGATAATAGCTGAAAAACAGCAAATATGGTTAAAGCGTTAGTTGAAAGTTGCTCGACCTTACCTTAATAATTCCAGGTAAAGTAATATTATCACTGAAGTAATATTTCCTTATTTTTTCGGCAATTTCAAGCTTTTTGTTGTCGGGAACTGTATAAACTGTTTCTAGGAAATGGTGTATTTCATTAAAGTTATTATGGAGGAAATCTAACTGTCCCATTAAACCAAACACTAAAATACATAGAAATTAAAAAGTTTAGTTAATTAAACGAAGCTATTCGTTGGAAGTAGCATCAGAAAGAACAAGAACGCATATTATACTAACCGTATGCGAGGAAAATTCCTTCCTCCGAAGTATAAGAATTAATCCAAGGAACATCGTTAATGTCCCCTGTCTTTAAAAGTTTATATGGTTCTTCAGTTAAAAAGGCTCCTGTTGTCTTGGGTTCGATGGTTGGTCCAAATATGATAACGGGCAAAATACCCGATCTTATTAATTGTGATATTTGAGAGTAAAGTTGCTTAGCAGGTCGCCCTCTTAAACAATTTACCACGTGCTCACTTGACAAGTCCTTTTCGCATCCTGCTAATTCTGCCACCTTCTTGGTTCTTTCCGGCAGTTCTTCTTGAATAGCAAACGAATCTATTGCCGTGCCACTGTGAGAAACTGCTCGATGAAATAAGCCTGAGAAAAGAAATTGAAAATTTCAACAGTTTCCCATACCTAAGTTTATATTTCATTTATAACGCACTTACCTTTAGAAAGTGGTGAGAAATAATGGAAGTGGACGCCAGCTGCGCCAGCTGAAAAACCTGTAATGGTGACCGAATTTTTATTTCCCCCGAATCTTCCTATATGTTCTTGAACCCACTGTAAAGCGAATACCTGATCTTTCAGGCCATTATTACCAGGTGCTGCACTATCACCGGTACTCAAAAAACCTAGAAAACTCATGCTTTACTCCTATAAGTTTAGCAGTTGCTCATTACCTAAAATTCCCAAACGATAATTTGCCGACGCAAAGATCACTTCTCTGTCCATAAGAAAATATGGGGTAGCGTATTCATGGCCAGCACCATATTGAAATCCACCGCCATGGATATGGAAAATAACATCTAAATTGTCATCGGGAGACGGATTTTCTCGTGGCGTGTATACATTGATATACAAACAATCTTCTTCGCCTACAAACTCACGAAATTAATCCCCTTTTTGTATTGTTTGATATTCTACATACCAATTACGTTGTCTGTAACAACGTTGTCAAGAACCAACTGAATACACGTGTGCAGTTTCGTAGCCTGCCAAATTCCTAACCAAGGCTCGACTTTCTGAGGAGGCTACAAAAAGGAATGCGTTGAATTACAAACGTGTTATCTTACTTTCACTATATATCATCATAAAGTTTTCAGTTTAAAGGCTGCTTGAACGCACACCTCCATCCTTTCATTTCCTGGGTTGGCCTACGCTTTTCAACAAATTTTTCCACCGAGGTTTCCACGAATTCAATTCAGAAGCGCCCAGTCGCTATCGGTAACAAACTATCCCATAGATTGTTTTTGAGTCCCATTTCGTGCGTCCCGTTTCGGGTGTCGATGAAATTTGTGCCGTTTTGTGCGTCGTCCCAAACCTCTACCTGGTTTGAGTGCCGTTTCGGGTGCTGACCTGCTGATAATGCAGTAAGCCCCTAATTCCAGTTTATCTTCACAACACAACGCTGTTAATAACTATACACTTCAATGCGGAACTGTATGGTGATTTTGTTCCTATTGTTTTCAAATAATGTTTTTGTTTGGGGGGGGGGAGACTTAAACGCTCAGCTGAGCTTGCCCACAGACCAGAAATAGTGGGCCGTGGAACCACTTTTTTGGCCGTATTCAGTGACGGGCAACTATAAAACAAAGCAGTACGTTTTGTATGCCTTTATTGCAACAAGTACCTATAACGCACAAACTACCCAGTAAATTCTTGACGCTCGAATCGGCACGAAAATAGGTAGAAACCCAAAAACGCCCGAAACGGGAAGATACCCCATAGATACCCGAGCGGAAGCAGCACCCCCCTTCAGCTAATCCCCCTAATTTAGCATTAAGTTCTAGGCAAATTTCGCAATTTGTTTGATAAACCGCTTCGTCATGGTCCCGCAAAACATACACTTACACGCTATAGAAATGATTAGACATTTTGTAACATACCTCGTCTTCGTCTCCCATAAATTATATACGTAATTTTGAGCTGTATACAAAACAACAAAACATGATCTGTGGGGAAACTTGCAATAACTCTTTTTATTCACTTACCTCAAATCTAAGAGATCCTAAAGGCGGTTTTGCGTAAGGAATCCCTTCGAAAGCAGAAAACTTTCTTCCATTGTAAGATATTTTGTACGTTCCACGTATTTTTCCTAAGTCTGTTGCTACTTCTGGCGCCTCTTCTGCTGTGCAGTCTGCATACACAAATTATTAATAATGCTAGTATTATTAATAATAATTATTAGTAATATTTTATTTTTATAACTTAGTAAGTTGAAATCGCTTTAAATAATAATTTAAAATTACTTACGCAATAAAACAATTGCTACTACAACTGCGTGTCGAAAAAACATTTCACCGTCTGATGTCCTTATTACACGTTCGGCCTCGTATAACTAAACGATAAATTTAATCAAATATAAAATAAGTCGCCGTGTGATAACCTCCCGAAATGTACCTACACTCTTTGGACCGTGGAAGGTATTTTGTGTGTTTTTTCAAGTCCGCGGTAGAGGCCCAACTTCAAACTTCGGGAACAAAACCGTCGAAATAGATTTTGCCTACTCCAGTAAAGTCTGTTCTTCCGATTAAACATTCCGCCATTTGAAAAATGAGCTTCATCGGTCCACAAAAAATGCCTAAATTTATCTCCATCTGCTTGGCAATAGTTCACAAACCATCGACAAAACTCAATCTTCTCATCTGGTCATAATGTTTGCAATACGTGGTACTTTTATATTCTCTGAGTTTATGCTTTTTTAATATTCTGTGAATCGAACTTGTACCTAGGCAAGTTCCTTTCACGTGAAAGATCACTGATGGAATTGTCATCATGCCCTTCAAAATATGCAATTACATTAATTTCCATTTCTTCATCCACAATGAAATTGTTCTTCCTTCTCTTTGAAAAAATATCTGTATTGTCTCTAAATTTTCTGTATAACTTTAGGAGCTCCCGGTCAGGAAATAATTCGGTATACCGTGCAACAGATCGAAAGTCATTTTTACTACCATGTTCCGTATAAGGAAATGGAAGTATTCAAAACTTCGAGGAAAAGTATTTTTAGCTTCCTGCCTGTGCGTGCGTGGGTGTGTGTGTGTGTGTGTCCGGATCCGGCCTCCTTTAGCGTTCGCTAACTGCCGTCTCAACGAGTACCCAGACCTATTGATTTTGGTAATAATTAAATTAAATTTGTTATTAACATTTTAATTCTTCAAAAAGTTATTGTGACTAAACTATTAGAGATATGAAAAAAAAAGTTTGAATAAAAAATGTTTCGTATTTTAAGGCCAAAAAATTTTGTTAAGTATGTACTAGCAATTTTGCCCTATACTTGGGCCGGCGAACAGACGGAGTGATCACCCTGCAAGAACTTGCTCTAGGTGGGACCACTATCAAATTAGGACTACCGAACCGCAGTGATGCGCTTTCTTTAGACCCAACGAAGTCGCATCACTCCAATTCGGTCGTCATAAATTACTATTGGCCCCGCTAGAGCACGTTCTTGCAGGGTGATCACTCCGTCTGTTCGCCGGCCCAAGTATAACTCAATTATTTATTAAGTTATTAACCATTACAGTATGTTATCCAACGAGCGAGAGCGAGTTATAAACGTTGTCATAGAAACATATAATACACATAAATAGGCTCCTTTTAATTTCTGGGACAAGTAAAATATAAATTTGACACTTCTGTGTCATAGCAACCTTGATGCTATAACCGAAATTTTCTGATTTACCTTTGAATAATGAACATTCTTATAGGCTCCAGGAAAAGCAGGACGGCGCGCAAGTAATGATGTTATTTGACCAAAGCAAAAAAATTTTTTTAAGTACATATTTTCGTATTTTAAGAAAATTTGCAAAAATGTTTCTTCTTTTTAACCCCCGACGCACAAAGAGGGGTGTTATAAGTTTGACGTGTCTGTCTGTGTATCTGTGTGTCTGTGTGTCTGCTTGTGGCATCGTAGCTCCTAAACAAAGACCGATTTTGATGCATTTTTTTGTTTGAAAGCTGACGTGATCGAGATGGTTCTTAGCTAAAATTTATGAAGATCTGTTCAGGCGTTGTGTCGGGTGTTACTTAAAATTTTGAATTTTGTTACTTGTGTTATATACGATGAACATGGAAGTCATGTATGGTTCTCCATACCGATTTTTTAAGCTAACACATGTCACATTTTTCTTCATGCGTAAACGACATGATATCTATTTAGTCACGAAAATTATACTAAAACTCACTAAACAGCAATAAACAAGAACATAATTTGTGAAAATTATTTATCGACATTAAACTTACCATCGCTCGTTCGTTGTTCCTCGGCCTGCTTCTTTTAGCCACTAAACTTTAGTGTAAAATATGTAAGTAGCGTTTTAAATGGTTTAAAACTTCTTTATTTTAAATTTTATGATGGTCGTTAATTAAGACATTTCTATTAAGAATGATTTGCCCTTTCAAAATATGCAAGAATATATAGGAGGTTCCATTTAAGAAAAATATTTTTGAAGATAACTGGAAAACTTGATCTTCAATTGTTTTTCTGTTTTCACCACCACAATATACGCCAAAAATACATTTGAGCGGAATCGTAGCTCCAAAGATAATAAAGTTAGCTATAGTGCCCCGTTAATTTTGAACACCCTGTATATTTCGGGTTTCAAAGGAAATGTTTCTGAATACTAATTTATATGACAAGACCTCATTATTTTGATGTGTTCTGTCCGTTTCTGAAGTTTGTCTATTGAAAGCTGAACCACCCTGTATAAAATCCGCAACCTGATGGCTATGCCCATTTGTGCGTTCAGATTGAACGTCGGACAACACCAGAACTTTTTTTGTCTAAGTTCATATTAGAAATACGAAGCAGCATATTAAAAAAACAAGTTTATTGAGGGTCATTTTCAAGTTTGAAAAACGAGCGCACAGCGGCAAGTTTTCCAAAGAACGAAACGTGTTTTTTATATTACATAATTCCATTCTGCTATACATAATAATGATTATAAATAATCATGTACAATATTTACTTATATAATAAATAATGTTTAGTAGGTACTGGGAAAACATTTTTTTTAAGATTAAAAAGAATTCTTCTGAACTGCTTGTGATTTCTACTTATGTCATCTATTGGTAACTAGGAGAAATAAACGCGCTGACTGATAGCAGAGAGCTGTTCACATTCAACCATAAAGTTAATAGTTAAGAAATTCGTTAAAAGATGGACATAATTAGTTGGCAGGAAGGCAAGCACCAATGCCTTCGTGAGATATCTCACGAAGGCATTGCAAGCACTAACATAAATGTTTTATGAATTTTTTATTATTTTCTTTATCCTGCTCTTCTCAACGAATTATTTTAATATTATCTTATTTTATCCAATTCCTAAATATGTATATTGCATTATTTAGAAAGCATTATTACGGTTCCAGTCAACTGTCAACCTACTAGGTATGTAAATTTTAAGCAGCACCTAAGTACCATCGAATTTACAAGTACACGCTTATAATTTCGGTGGCATTAGATATTTGGTAAATCTAAATACCTACGTAATGAGTTTAACCATCTTAGATCTTAAACATAAAGTGCAATACAAGTAGGTAGGCAGGTAGATAAGCTGCCTCACATTTTATTTTTGTATTATACAGTGTTGATTTTGATTTAGGTACTTAGGTACTCCAAAATATTCAGATTCATCACCTACATTATAGGTAGGTATTTATAGAATTCCTTTTCTCATAAATGTTATAGGTAGGTACCTATTCTGCGGTTTAGGATCATACCTATTTTTATATTTATTTGCACAATCAATGATTTAATATGCACTTGTAAGTTCACCCAAATGGGAAATATTTTGTGGTTCCTATGAGATCAAGGTAAATATCAAGGCGTAAAAACATTTCCTACGGTTATTAAAAGAATAAACTAAAATATATGAAGTCATAAATTTATAAAAAGAAAATAAAACATCCAGAAGCGGACAGCGTTATTGGTACTTTTTTCTTTAAAAAATTAAATTTTATTTATTTTCCCAGATTAGATCATCCAAGACGGTTACAAATGGGGAAAATTTTCCGTGCCGATTTGTAACGAATATACCCGATCATATTCACCTTACTTTACAACCAATGACAGCACTTCATTTACCGTTTCCTTTATCTATCTCACTTTTACATTTTCTCTTTCATTTCGTAAGCTTCTGTTGTTGGTGCGTGCGTGTCTTGGCTTTTCGCAATATTACTTTTCTGTAAATTTACTTGGAAAAAGAAAGAAAACTTACCAAATATGGCGGATAAAGTCGCTGAACAAAAGTAAGTAATTATTACACTCCGTTTTTTTGTGTTTTTGTAAAGAAAGTGTAAATAAGCCTACTTTGTTTTGGCGGCATTTGTCGTAACATGGCGGCTGCCAGAAATGCGAAGCCGGTAAACCGGTACGCCGTGGTTTTCACGTTGCCAGCGTTCCAAAATTATTTTTTTATTTTTTATGCCATTCTGCTATTATCATTCTGTTTTAAAAATTTTGTTTCAATTTCATAACATTGTTATATACAAACATGTTTTTAAAGTACCCACCGGTTTCATAATCTAGAAAAGGTGCAAGCTACTTTCACCTATTCAAAAGCGGATAAAGAGCAAACGTTTGAAAGCCATGAACTATTAACTAATCTCTTCAGTAACTTCGTACTTCGGTGCATGTCAACTACATCCAAATCCCGTAATTTTTAAGAATTTACTTTTCAGCATGTGAACATGGGTGGCGTATTATAATTTTTCTGTAAGGGGCCCTAAAAATATTAAAACTTTGTTTTTTTTCAAATTCAGCTGAATCGTTTCCGTTTATTACAATATACAGTGGTGTTTTAAAATAAAAATTCGTATTTTAAACAATTTTTAGTGAATTTTATGTCATTGTAATGTTTTTATCAATTTCAGGGAAGTTGAAACTCCCAAAGTAGAAAAGGAGGTTAAAGAAGTGGAACCGGCAAAGGAAGATGAGGAAAAATCTGAAAATGGAAAAACTGAAGATGCCGCAAATGGAGATGTAGATGAAAAGGAAAATGTTGAGGAAAATGGCGAGGAAGAAACAGGTTGGTTTTGTTTACACTAAATTTATTTTCTGGTTATGCTTAGTGCATAAGTATAAAAAACTGCAAGATTCTTGTGCGTGATAAAAAGTGCTATGTAGACAGTTTAATGTGTTTACACACGTGTATGTATCAACTTTCACAGTAGGGATTTTGAGACGATGCAAATAATGTTGGGCTATGTGAAATTTAAACCTTTAATCTTGTTTCTTTTGATACCAATAATTGCTTTTTGTTGCAGATGCCAAAATTTGCACAAAGAGGAAATCAGCGGGGGGCGGTGATGCTCCTGAAGGGACGCCCGCTGAAGGTGCAACACCAGAGAAAAAAGCAAAGATCGATGATGTCTCAGCAGAGGCAGAATCAAATGGCAAATCTGAAGTAGCAGCCTAAATATCGACAGTTTTAAGTTCATTAAGTTCATCGAATTATGTGCAATGGTGGGATTTGGATCTGTATACATAATAGACAGGGAATCATCCTAACATGGCACATACTCTTGTATTACTCTTTTATTAACATGACACCATCGTTTTAATTTGTAGGACAGTGCATTTATTTTTATGTCTTAGGTGAATTGGTAGTCTGTTTTACATTCCTGATATCAGGAAAGGTGTTAATATTTCATAAGCACAATAATACGTATTTTTCCATAAGTTCGTCGTAAAGGGCTGCCAGTTTAAGAGGTGCGTTTGTGTACTTAAGTTTAACTTTCTCTCGATTAACATTTCGTGGATAATCAGTCGTCTTTTGTGTTGTAAGATATTAAAATTGTGTCTGTGGCGACACCATTTAGAATGTTTAGGAGTTCTGTTACTTGTAAAGATGTGAATCTCTCTTTCGGAGCCAGCTCTGCCATTACCTCACTAAATAATGCTGTTCATGCGAGTATGTGTTCATATCAAAACTGAATTTTTTATACCGCTTTGTTTTTATACTAAATTTAACTGAGAGTAGCCTTTGTTGTGAATTGCCAACTAACAGTATTTGTAAATTATCTATATCTTGTTAAGGCATGCATTTGCCGTTGTATGGTACAAATCATAATATGTATTTCATTAATGGTATGGCAATAAAGAGTTAGTTTCCATTAAAGTGAATGCGGAGTTTTTTTTTATTAGATTAACATATTTTAATATTAATTATGCCTACAAACTTCTAATGCCTAAAGCTTCATTTACATTGAATTTCGCATCGGCTTAAATTTGTGATGCAAGTGAGGAAGCATTTACAATGACAGTTTGTTATGTCAAATTTGTAGGTTATGTTCGTATTTTTTACAAGATGTTCTATGGAAGATAATAATTTGTATTGCCAAATAGAATTGAAATATACTGAAAGGAAACTTAAATGCAATTACCAAGAATTCAAGAAAATTTTGAAACCCCTTTTTTTGGATTGTGCGCATTACGTGAAATATCAACTGCGCATGACAATTTCAGAGTGAATTCGGGAGATAAGTGGCACGTCACAAACGTCAGATTTTCATTCCAAACAAAACAAAGCCACGTGCTTTCTGACGTTTTAACCTAACCTCTGAAATATAATTATAATTACATATAGTTGTTTTCAAGTTTTTACGCGTAAGCCCAACACACAAATTGAAAATAACTGTTTTCACTGCAAAACGTCTATAATTATATTGCAAAAACTAGTTTAAGACGTTGTAAATAATATCGATAAACGTCAAATGGCACGTGCTTTTGTTTTGTTTGGAATGAAAATCTGACGTATGACGGAGGCACTTAGGTCCAGAATTGGCGTATTTGCTTGCCTTTTCCAAGCACTGCTTGGCAAGCAGGAGCTTTCGCTTGCATGACTTCAAGGTCAAAATTTCAACTTGAATTTTGAATGTAAATGGTTAGGTATAAAGCTTCATTTACATTGAATTTCACATCGACTTAAATTTGTGATGGAAGTGAAGAGGCATTTACATTGCCAGTTTGTTATGTCAAATTTGTAGGTTATGTTGCTTTTTTTTACAAGATGTTCTATGGAAGATAATAATTTGTATTAACAAATAGAATTTAAATTTATTGAAAGGAAACTTAAATGCACTCAAGTCTTGCATCAACTACCAAGAATTGAAGAAAATTTTGAAACCCTTTTTTTTGGATAGTGCACATTGCGTGAAATATCAACTGCGCATGACAATTTCAGAGCGAATTGGCGTATTTGCTTGCCTTTTCCAAGCATGAGCTTTCGCTTGCACGACTTCAAGGTCAAATTGGGATAATTTCAAGTTGAATTTTGAATGTAAATGGTAAGGTATAAAAGCGTGTGACAAGCAATGAAATTTCGAATTCAATTCGTGATGAAAGTCCATGCAAAGAACATATAATTATATGTGCTACTTTTAAGCATCAAATTACAGTTGCCCAATACTAGTGACATCTTTGTTATGTGAGGTGCAAGGTGCAACCAAAGACATCTAGAAGTCTTTGGGTGCAACCGTTACATCTGAGCTATTTTACCAAAATACATAATTCCTAGACAGGGGTGGGCAGTATTTAAAATACTTGTATTTCAAATGCATTTAGTGTATTTTGTATCAAAATACATTTTGAAAGTATTTTGTATTTTTTATTGAAAATACTTTATTTACAGTACTTTGTATTTGAAATACTTCCAACTACAAATTCAAATTTAATTATATTTAAATTATATGTACAACAAGTAGATGTGAATCTCACCTCGCTAACTGATTAATGAATAAATTTGCGGGGTTGTGCAGTCCGTTAAAAAAACAATGTTTTTTTCAGTATAAAAGCATGCCTTTTTTCATGTTTTTTTTCTGCTTAGAAAAAAATCGTTATTTTTCATCAGTCATCACTACCAATACTGCACTCTAAACTGTAAACTGTACTGCATGTAGGCATGTAGCATCCAAAATTATTATATAATAACTTTGTGTAGCATCTAGCATGTAGCCAAATGTACCAGAGGGAGGGTCGAGGGAAGGAGATGAACGGGTACGTTCAGATATCTTGTATTTTGTATTTGAATTACATATAATAGGTATTTTGTATTTCAAATACAAAATAAACATGTATTTTGTAATTTGAAATACAGTATAAAAGTATTTTGTATTTGATATTTTAAAATACATTGGGTAGTGTATTTTGTATCGAAAATACATTTTTCATGTATTTTGCCCACCCCTGTACCTAGATTATTTGATTTAAATTTGCCATCTGACGATGGCCCCGATTAAACACATCTGCTGAATAAGAATTCTGCATTGGCCAGAAAGCCAATGTAAAATTTTTTGCTTTATCATTCCATTGTTTAAAGATGTTTAAGAAAATGTTTGTTTCAAAGGAGGCTAAATATTTTGACTGGATAATTTGCAGAAATTAATAACTGAATTACTGAACCGCATTGTTATCAGTATTGATCTTGGAATTCTTGGAACATGGTTGATGCTTGATGGTTGATTGGTTGCCGCAATTTATAGAGTACTTTTTGAATTTAGCTGCTCCATCTGCGTTCCAGAAGTAAGAACTAAAAAGAACAGAAACTCAAGGCGATCACGCAGAAACCGTACTCTTCTAGTATTAACCGGCTGAGTTTTTCATTTTGAATCTCAAAATATCCACTGCATTGTTGATTAGTCATTTCGATTAATCTACATCAAGTTAAATTATTAGAATCTATTTCTGATAAATTAGGCGCAGTGTGGAAGTACATATACAGAATGTTCCAAATGAACAGTGCACTATTGCTAACTTTGTTATCTTTGAAGCTACGATTCCGCTCAAATGGGTAAACTAGTAGTATTTTTGGCGTAGATTACGGTGGTGAAAACAGAAAAACAGTTGAACATCATGTTTTCGAATTATCTACGAAAATGTATTTTTTTAAATGAAACCACCTGTATATTCTTGTATATTTTGAAAGAGAAAATCATTCTTAACAGAAAAGTCTTAATTAACGACTAGCATAAAGTTTAAAATAAAGAAGTTTTAAACCATTTAAAACGCTACATATTTTACACTAAAGTTTAGCGGCTAAACCAAAGCAGGCCAAGGAACAAGCGATGGTTAGTTTAATGGCAGTAAATAATTTTCGCAAATGATCTTCATGCTTATTGCTGTTTAGTGAGTTTTCGTATAATTTTCGTGACTAAATAGCCGAATTAAATGTAGTCTCGCGTTACATTTGGATCTACGTTCCAACAACCGGCTTTTAGAATGCCATTCAAAATGTAACGCGAGGCTACATTTAATTCGGCTTTCGTTGCTAAGGTACTAACTTCGTGATTGGTTGTATCATGGCAACGAAAGTCGAATTAAATGTAGCATAGCGTTACATTTTGATTGGCGTTCTAAGAGCCGGTTGTTGGAACGTAGATCAAAATGTAACGCGAGGCTACATTTAATTCGGTTATTTAGTCACGAAAATTATACGAAAACTAACTAAACAGCAATAAGCAAGAATATCATTTGCGAAAATTATTTACTGACATTAAACTTACCATCGCTTGTTCCTCGGCCTGCTTTGGTTTAGCCACTAAACTTTAGTGTAAAATATGTAGTGTTTTAAATGGTTCAAAACTTCTTTATTTTAAACTTCATGATAGTTGTTAATTAAGACTTTTCTGTTAAGAATGATTTTCTCTTTCAAAATATACAAGAATATACAGGGGGTTCCATTAAAAAAATACATTTTCGTAGATAATTCAAAAACTTGATGTTCAATTGTTTTTATGTTTTCACCACCGTAATCTACGCCAAAAATGCTACTAGTTTACCCATTTGAGCGGAATCGTAGCTTCAAAGATAACAAAGTTAGCAATAGTGCCCCGTTAATTTGGAATACCTGTATATATTTTGTTTGTTAATTTGTTAGGTATTGCAGTACCAAAGTAATAATTTATTATTTTCGTCCGCTGTGATTTTCCAATATTTTAAGACTATTGCATTGCGTACCTAGTAAAAAAGAAATTATAATTTGTGTATGGTAATTTTTACGAAGTTTTTGAACAGATGTAATAATCATACTATCTACCGACTTGGTAATAAACAAGCAATAAAACAGAAAAGTCCATCAACAGGCCTTTAAGTTTTTTATTTCAAATTTACAACAGTAACACGATTTTGTATTCAAAACAATTTTATTATGTTTTTATGTGACAATAATTATTATTGTAATAAATGAAAAATTATTTCAATGGCTACTGCCTTTCGTTTATTTAAAATTGAACACTACATAATTATGTTTGCTTTCACTAACAGAAATTCATTATGTTAATTTGAAATTGCATAGAGGTGAAATGGGAATGGAACCAATAAGATAATTCCACGTTCCACGTACGTGTACGTAGATAAATCACTGGAAGCAGTGAAATATGAATATTTGTGATGAATATTTTTTGTACAGAGTATCTACACCTTGCGCGGTGCTTTTTAAATTTACTCCTACCATCTATGTCCCAGTAGTATGAAATACAGAAAGTTGCAAAAATTGGGGCTTCCCAGAAACAGAAATCATACTTTATTCCAATTATTAGCCACGTGAGAGTGTTGTCGATTCTTGATTGTCGTTTGAATGTCAGAATGTCAACGTATTGTTGATTAGTCATTTTCATCAATACTTATCGTTATCACCCCATCAGGCTAATAAATATTGCAAACCGGCGAAGAAGAGACATTTGTAAATTTGTTTTGTTTTGAGAAACATAGTCGTTAAAATGAAGCTTTGTTTCCTTGTATTGCTTGCTTTAATTGTTGCGGTAACATGCGACGATTTCGCCAGGTGGGTTTGAATTTATTTTGTTGTTTTAATAATTAATTTTGAGTGTTAATTCAGAATTCCGCTGTATAAGTTCAAGAGTGTTAGAAAATCTTTAAAAGAAGTTGGTACAGAATTAGAGCTAGTTCAATTCCGATATGGTGGACCAACCCCTGAACCACTGTTTAATTACATGGATGTAAGTTATGACTTAATTTTTAATAATTATTTTCTAATGAAGTGTCTCTTATAGGCACAATATTATGGCCCTATTAGTATTGGTAGCCCCCCGCAAAGTTTTAAGGTTATTTTTGATACTGGATCATCAAATTTGTGGGTCCCTTCGAAGCAGTGCCATTTCACGAATATTGCTTGCTGTAAGTAAAATCTATCGTTTACTTCCCATAACTAATAACTTTTGCATAGTGTGAATATTTTTATAACAACTTGTTTTCGTCTGGAGGCAGACGTAAATGATCTAGCCCTAGTGACCAGGTTCTTTCATCGACATACAAGATACAAGTTCCATTAAGTTGTTCACTATGCTTTATATTACTTAAAGTAGAAGTTTACAATTAAATCAAAAGATGCTGAATAGCAATTTATTCTAAACTCTGATTTGTGGCTAAAGCAATAATTTATTTTTCACATTGCAGTAATTAAAATGGTAATACTACTCATTTAATATTCTTATCAAAAATATTCTAGCAGAGATCATATGTTTTTCTCATTTCTTTTTAAATCCAGTGACCTGTAACATGCAATTAAAATTATTAAAATTTCTGATTTGCTGCCAATACAAGTTATGGCACGCTAAAAATTTTGTTATTAACATAAGATAATTGTTTAGGTTATTGTACGAAGTTTTTCTTTAGTCATGTTAATTACAAATACAAACATCGATAAATATGAGATAATAATTTGTTAAGTAAACATGATATTTACTTTCCATACAGCATTCCATTTCTTCATACATTTCTCTATCTCCACGGATCTATTTGCCACTACAATTTTGCTGTTTTCAATATTGGTTCAAATTATAAAATAAATTTTATTATCTTACTGCTTGTTGATCAATAAATTTTATATTTTCATTTACCTTGCTGAGATGTAATTACATTTTGTATATGCAGTGTCTGTAGAAATGTGTCCCCTAACATAGATCACTTTTATTATCAGAGATGGAAAATAGCTTAAATGGACAAACTAGGGAAAAATTGTCAGTCTGATAGGCAGTGCCCGAGAAAGTATAGTGAATTCTGTAGTTTGTATAATTTCAGATCTTAGAGACTAGTTGTGAACGATAAATTCCAAAATTATGAATTTTTTTATTTTCTTCCACTGTTAAATCTTGTTAAATACTGTTATAAGAATAGTAATTTTGCCGCCTTACCCTGTACCTTGCATACTTCTGCTAAGTGCATCTTAAGCTGTTATTTCTTTTTATGTCTAACAATCATTCTACATTTAATTGAAATAAAAAAGACAATTTTTTCATTTTTTTTTCAAAATCATTATTTGAGGTCACCTAAAAAATGTTTTTATTATTTTGTAATTTTAGGGCCAGTTTTGATGAAATAGCAATAACTGCAAATATAGTTGGATTTCAACCTTTTCTTGTCATTTTCAGTGCTACATAACAAATATAATTCGCAAACATCCAGTACCTACCAGAAAAATGGCACAGATTTTGCTATTCAGTATGGATCTGGAAGTTTGAGTGGATTCTTATCAACAGATGTAGTTAATGTAAGTCTAAAACTTGCCATTAACTGTGCACGTTCTTATAAAATATTAACGAACAACTGTCAAATAATCAATAAATGACCAATTTATCACTTACTGGCATTGTAATTATGTACAGGATGACCCAAATTGGGTGCAAGTATGGTGTATCTCGGTAAATATTAGTGATAGAAAAAAACTGATAGAGCACTTGCGATCTCTTTTTTTATGTTCAAGTCAATGGTGAAGAGAAACTTTTGAAATTGTTTTTCATTTCCGAGCTATGGACGAAAATTGAGTTTTTTGACATTTCGAGGAATGCTTGTATCTCGCTTGTTATAAGAGATGGTGAGATGTAATGTAGACATTCTTAATGCACTTTTTTGAGTAAAATACAGTGGCGTAGTCAGATTTTTAATGACATGAAGGGTTTATGAACTGCGTGCCAAACTTTTGTAATTTTAAACGGCGGCCATATTTGATTTTCACACAGCTGAATGGAGTATTTTTTTCTGATTTCAGAAATATATAGTTTGATAAATCTAACTGCAATATTAACGGAGCTATATCGAATTTTCTGTTTCATTAATTAATTCGGATAATAATGGTATCATTTTGTATGTCTATTTGTGATAAAAATTTGATATACAGGGTGGGCCAATAGTGTGTAGTCGGCCCATATCTCTGGCTCTATTCAAGGTATCAAAATAAAAATTTACACGTATGTTAAGAACCCCACGAAGCATCTAATAAGATTATTTTGGTGTATACAGGGTGTTCACACTCTGAGTACCAAACCAAAGTTCTGTTTTTTTAAATGGAACGCCCCACATTTCTTTACATATTTGAATTCCCAATAAAATTTTATGAAATATGGTGTACTACACGATGGGGTTTAGAGTGAGCGATTTTAAGATATTACCAGTTTAGTGCCAGTGTTGACCCAACTTTGAGGAGCTGCTGCCATCTACTGGTCGAAGCTATTTAATATTTCTTTATTGGACTAGGTTCACAGAATGCTCTATTTGTAAAATTCTTGAGTACTTTTGTCACAAAACTTAATATCATACAGGGTGGACAGCTTACGCAAAATGCATTTTTTCTTAAAAATTTCAAATGGAACACCCCATATATTATTTCCATATTTGATAGACAGTTTACCAAGTTTTTGATTGATGTAGGTATTGTTAGGTCTGCGACTGACGGTTTCGGTAGAATTGAAAACTGAACTCTAAAATGTAGTAATTTGACCGGTAGTTTATTCGTTTCTCCCATATTTTAGCGTCCAAAACATAAAATACGATTTCCATTTTGTTTCTGGAAGTTGATTTCACATTGAGACAAAAAATTTAATTGCCAGATTACTTCTCATGGTCATATTCTTAAATAAATGGTAACTTATTAAACCTAGGTATAAATTGAAACAAAGAGTGCCATGGAAGAAAATCGTCCTTTCAAGAAGTAATCTTGCAATGAGATTTGTTGTGCCGGTGTAAACTCTGTTCGCTAAATTTTCTGTAAAAACAAAGTATAAGCATTTTTCTGAGTTTTGGGTGGCAAAATGGGGGAAATTCCCCAATAATGGTACAAAATTACGGCAAAAATGTCAATTCTTAAGGTTCAATCTTATTTCTGCCTAAATTATCAGTCGCAGACCTGCCAATATCTGCATCAGTCAAAAGCTTAATAAACTGGCTATCAAACCTGCAAATAATATACGGGGTGTTCCATTTAACATTTTTGAGAAAAGCTCCATTTTGCGCAAGTTGACCACTCTGTACAATATGAATTATTTTGAAAAAAGTGTTAATGGATTTTACAAATAGAGCATCCTCTGAACCTAGTCCAATAAAAAAATCATAGTTAGCTTTGACCAGCAGACGTCAGTAGCACCACAAACTTGCTTTCACATTGGTACTAAAATGGCCATATCATAACATCGCTTACTCTAAACCCCACCGTGTAGCATATCAATTTTCATGAAATTTTATGGGGAATCCAAATATGTAAACAAATGTGGGGCTTTCCATTTAAAAAAACATAACTTTGGTTTGGTGCGAAGCACGTGAACATCCTGTATACATCAAAATAATTTTAACAGAACCTTAGTGGGGTTCTCCACACACACGTAAAATTTCATGTTGATATCTTGAATAGAATCAGAGATATGGACCGACTACGCACTATTGGCCCACCCTGTATAGGTATTTATTCATTCATTACATGCATAATTTAATTCGATGTTATAAATAAATATTCATGCCAATTTAAAAAGTAGTGACGATGTGGACAATAATTATTATATCTGTCGAAAACATAAGATGGCTATGACTGTGAAATAAGCCTATACTTATAGAGGTAATGCTTAAGACAGAAAATTCGTCATAACTCCGCAATTATTGAAGTCAGATATGTCAAATTACACATTTTTGAAAGCAGAAAAAATTCCTCTATTCAACGAAATGAAAATCAAATATGGCCGCCATTTAAAATTTCAAAGTTTGGCCTGCAGTTGCCAAACACTTTATAATATAAAAATTTTGACTATGCCACTGTAATTTACTTAAAAAAGTGCATTAAGAATGTCTGCATTGCATCCCACCAACTCCTATAATAAGCGAGATACAAGCATTACTGGAAATGTCAAAAAACTCAATTTTCGTCCATAGCTCGAAAATAAAAAACAATTTCAAAAGTTTCTCTGCACCATTGACTTGAACGTAAAAAAAGAGCTCGCAAGTTTTTCTCTATCACTAATATTTACCAAGATACCCCATACTTGCACCCAATTTGGGTCACCCTGTACTTACGAAAAATTGCAAATATAATGGCCACGTTTTCAATTTTGATAAACTAGTAATAAAATTCGTGCAGCCTTTCATTGAATCAGAAGTACCTCTTTATAGATATACGAAAAAATTGTATACAGAGTGGGCCAATAGTGTGTAGTCCGTTCATATCTCTGATTCTATTCAAAATATCAACATGAAATTTTACATGTGTGTGGAGAACCCCACGAAGCTTCTGTTAAAATTATTTTGATATATACAGGATGTTCACGTGCTACGTACCAAAACAAAGTTATGTTTTTTTTTTAAATGGAATGCCCTGCATTTGTTTGCATATTTGGATTCCCCATAAAATTTCATGAACACGGTGGGGTTTAGAGTAAGCGACGTTAAGATATTGCCATTTTAGCACCAGTGTGAACTCAAAATTGTGGTGCTACTAACGTCGACTGGTCTAAGCTAACTATGATTTTTTTATAGGACTAGGTTCAGAGGATACTCTATTTGTAAAATCCATTAACACTTTTTTCAAAATTAGTTCATATTGTACAGAGTGGCCAACTTGCGGAAAATAATTGAGCTTTTCTCAAAAATGTTAAATGGAACCTCCTGTATATTATTTGCAGGTTTGATAGTCTGTTTATTAAGCTTTTGACTGATGCAGATATTGGCAGGTCTGCGACTGATAATTTAGGCAGAAATAAATATTGAACCTTAAGAATTTACATTTTTGCCGTAATTTTGTACCATTTGTGGGGAATTTCCCCCATTTTGTCACCCAAAACTCAGAAAAATGCTTACACTTTGTTTTTACAGAAAATTTAGCGTACAGAGAACAGAGTTTACACCGGCACAAGAAATCTCATTGCAAGATTACTTCTTGAAAGGACGATTTTCTTCCGTGGCACTCCTTGTTTCAATTTATACCTAGGTTTAATAAGTTACCATTTATTTAAGAATATGACCATAAAGAAGCAATCTGGCCATGAAATTTTTTGTCTTAATGTGAAATCAATTTCCAGAAACAAAATGGGAATCATATTTTGTGTTTTGGGCGCTAAGATATTGGAGAAACAAATACACTACCAGTCAAATTACTACATTTTAAAGATCAATTTTCAATTCTACCGAAACCGTCAGTCGCAGACCTAACAATACGAGCCCAGTCGCATATGAATTGGACCAAAGGGATATGGAATAAAATTTTGTATTTCTAAACTATTTTTTTTGTTTAATTTTTATAATTTTAACAAAGTCAACTATGTCACTTGATTCTATGTATTGTTACAAATTAATCAACCGTATAATTATATTTATCTTAATTACAATAACAAAAAAAAATAAATAAATATGTTGTAATGTCTGGTGCATATTAATTGGACCAAATGATTTTGAAAACTTAATTACAGTTGCCACTGAGTGCAGTCACCTTTTCGCTTTAACACATCATCGATTCTCTTTGGCATGGTATCCACTAATGTTTTGCAGTACTCTGTTTGAAATCCATTCCAAATTGCCACAAGTTGCTGCTTTAATTCGGGAATGGTACGGACTGGAGCGGTTCGAAGAGCTTTTTTCATTTGGTGCCACAGAGTCTCAATTGGAGATAAGTCGGGGCTACTTGAAGGCCATTTTAAAACAGGAATGTTCATTTCTGGGAACCATGATTTTATCAATTTGGCGGTATGACATGCTGCGCCGTCCTGTTGAAATATAAATTCCCCTTCTGGCAGTTGAATCTTGTCAATGGAGGGCAACAATAATTCTTCTTGTAAAATTGTTTTATACCTAGCAGCACTGATGGTACCATCAACGAAGAGAAGACGTCCAACTCCTTGTGAAGACATACATCCCCATACCATTACTGATGCCGGAAACTTAACTTTTCTTTTGAGGCAGTCTGTGTGATATTCTTCCCCTGGCATTCGAATAATTCTACTTCTTGAATCTCCAACACATACTTCAAACTTAGATTCGTCACTCCAGATAATTGAATCCCATTGCCGTTGTGTCTAGTTTTTATGCTCCCGTGCCCATAAAAGTCGGATACGTTTTTGTTTTAAAGTGAGAAGTGGTTTTTCCTTTGCCTAGAATGAAAAATGATAAGCTTGATATTTCTATATTTGACTTTGTAGAACCCATATCCCGTTTTCTTCATTTTTCTCAAACAAGTGTCCTTTAAGACTCGTCTACCAATAGCATCTGACCATTTTACAGCTATTTCCCTGGAGGAAGCTCGGCGGTCTTGTTTAATAAGTGCACGAAGAACACTCTCATCTCATTCCGTAATCTTCGAAAGACGGCCAGTTTTAGTCTTTGTCTGAATATTCCCTGTCTTTTTAAATTGTGAAATAATATTTCTCACTGTTCCTTGAGGAATGTTTAAATTTTTGTCAATTTTATGCCCAGCAAATCCATTATTGTGGGCAGCCACAATAGAATTTCGCATATCTTGCGATAACGCTTTCCCGCGAACCATTTTGACAACTAACTAACATCAAATGCTCAAGTAATAATGATTGTTTGTTTCCAACGTCCACTTAATAATATATTCGCCTCAAAAAATTGCGTATGCTATTTTGCTTGGTAAATGCATATTTACTTTATTTCGTAAGTTATGGTCCAATTAATATGCGCCAGACATAACTAACATATTTCTTTATTTTTTTTGTTATTGTAATTAAGATAAATATAATTATATGGTTGATTAATTTGTAACAATATATAGTATCAAGTAGCGTAGTTGACTTTGTTGAAATTATAAAAATTTAAAAAATATTTACTTTAGAAATACAAAATTTTATTCTATATCCCTTTGGTCCAATTCATATGCGACTGGGCTCGTATCTACATCAATCAAAAGCTTAGTAAACTGACTATCAAATATGGAAATAATATATGGGGGTACATTTTGAAATTTTTAAGAAAAAATGCGTATTGCACAAGCTGTCCACTCTGTATGATATTAAGTTTTGTGACAAAAGTACTCAAGAATTTTACAAATAGAGCAGTCTGTGAACCTAGTCCAATAAAGAAATCTTAAATAGCTTGGACCAGTAGATGTCTGCAGCTCCTCAAAATTGGGTCCACACTGGCACTAAAATGGTAATATCATAGATTAATTGATTTTATTATTTTATTCTATGGTAATATCTTAAAATCGCTCACTCTAAACCCCATCTTGTAGTACACAATCTTTCATAAAATTTTATTGGGAATTCAAATATGTAAAGAAATGTGGGGCGTTCCATTTAAAAAAACATAACTTTGGTTTGGTACTCAGAGTGTGAACACCCTGTATGCACCAAAATAATTTTATTAGATACTTCGTGGGGTTCACAACATACGTGTAAATTTTTATTTTGATACCTTGAATAGTACCAGAGATATGGGCCGACTACACACTATTGGCCCATCCTGTATACAAAAGTTTTGGGACCTTTTTGAACGGCCAAAATTGCTTGCCAAAAGAAACGAACTATCGGAAACGTCAAAGTTTCAAACAATTTAATTTTATCTAGTACATCCTGTATTATTATTCAGTACTGAAATATTGGAAAATTTAGGTTGGTGGTTTAAATGTAAAAGGGCAGACATTTGCTGAAGCTTTGAGTGAACCTGGATTGACATTTGTGGCTGCTAAATTTGACGGGATTTTGGGAATGGCATATAATAGAATCTCTGTGGATGGTGTAACTCCAGTTTTCTACAACATGATCAGCCAGGGCCTTGTAAAGAATCCTGTATTTTCGTTCTACTTGGACAGGTAAGAAGTTCATGGTTGGTGTATGGTCGACATTTAACATTTTTAAGGATACTCCTGCATCTTACTAATTTGTTATATTTAGAGAAAATTCAGTAGAATATTAAAGTATTTTCATCTTTTATATTTTGGTCTCCATTTTTGGTTGTCTCTTGCAGAGATCCTAGTGCGAGCCAGGGAGGAGAAATTATTTTAGGAGGCTCAGACCCTGCTCACTATAAAGGTAACTTTACCTATGTGCCAGTCAATAGACAAGCTTACTGGCAATTCAAGATGGATAAGGTCAAAGTCGGAAGTAAGAGTTCCAAGACTTTCTGCGCCAACGGTTGTCAAGCTATTGCCGATACTGGCACCAGTCTGATCGTTGGCCCTATGTCTGAGATTACATCTATAAATCAAGCAATAGGAGGAACTCCAATTGCCGGTGGAGAATATATGGTTGATTGCAATTTAATTCCTAAATTGCCGACTATTGGATTTGTGTTGAATGGGGATACGTTTGTCCTGGAAGGAGCAGATTACATTTTGAGGGTAAGTGAGATTAGAATTGTTTTTCATAAATTAGACTCTGTGTGACACCGCAGTCACAGGATAACACAAAGTGTATGTAACAATTCAATTTTGTCTCATTTCCAATCAAATACGCAATTGAGATGCTCAAATTGACAATCAAGAGTAGCAAGGACTGTTTATCCATATTTTAATCATATTAATTTCATAGTAGTGCATAGAGTTCAAATAACATTTGACAAATAATTGCAGATAAGCAGTTTCGGAAAGACAGTCTGTCTATCCGGATTTTTGGGAATGGATATTCCACCTCCAAATGGCCCATTGTGGATTTTGGGAGATGTATTTATTGGAAAATACTATACTGAATTTGATTTAGGCAATAATCGTGTTGGTTTTGCTGTTACTGTTTAAACGAAAGTGATGTAGTTTTGCTTTTTTGACAATTATTGTTGTAAAAGTTATTTTGTGATTTTTATTGTTATAATAGAAGCAGGGATAGTTATTAAGAATTCCACTCTCTTGTTTGTTTCCGCCGATCTGTTTGGAGCGTAATATTAAATAAAACATGTTTAAAAGGAGCAGAGAACTTTTATTTATTTCGGTTTATTATGCCATACAATTATGAAGCTCCTGCATTCTCAGATATTTATTTGATAAGTGTCTGCTGGTCCCTCCAAAGCAATTCAACTAATACACTTGATTTACATATTCGTGCATTACCTCTGTGGGAACAGCAGACGCTTTGCAGTTTTCTTGCCATGTGACAACTTTCTTTATAAGAACAACCTCGTAAAATAGGTACATGAGTACGTTACCTTTCTTAAATTTCTTGGTGAATGAAAAGGTAGAAATTTAAAGAGGACAGAGGACATGATGAACCGTCTGCAGCAGCATCATCATATTCCTAACAATTCTGAGTTGGAACGTCCGATGTAAATATAAAACATCCGATATTTTGTTTAAGGTTTACATATTAGCCCAGTCAAATGGTGGTTTCCCCGTAACAAAATTGGGGAAAGTTTTTTCTCAACGGTTCTATATGTTTTTGGGGTGCTGAATCCGAATTTCAAGTTTGCTGTCATGTAGGAGGTCGGCTTCACAACGAAAAACGCAAGAAACCTCAAAATTTTCGCACTTTTTTCAGTTTTTCGCTTATATCTCGAAGACTATGCATTTTTCGAAGATAAAGACAAAATTAAAGTAGACAAAATTTCCGACAAAATGCACTGGTCAACTTTGATTTTCTGACAAGAGGTATCGGCGCTAGAGCGCGCTGAAAAACAGCGATTTCTTGGCCCTTCTGCGAATACGTCAAAAACGCCCACTCCCACCCCCTACAACTCGAAAAATATACATGTTATCAACAAAAACCCTTATACCACGTGAAAGTACATTAAATTTCCTTCAAGAGACATCTCTAACATGCAGTTTTTCATAAAGTGGGAGGGAGCAAAGCGAAAATTACGAAAAATACCGTCTGCGCTCTACAGCCAAAACGGTCCCTCCCACCTGTCTATCTCTCATCGCCGCTATACTTTCTATGTACGAGGATAGTTCACCAATTATTGTCCCTAGGCTAGTTGGCGTTGACCGAAACAATCGGTACTCTAGTAGTACAACTGTCAACACCTGTTAGTCTTGCTTGCCAAATTTCAATATCACATCGAATATTCGAGTAAGAATTTTTATTCTTCGGTTGTGCATAGTGAATTGAGAAAATGGAGAAAAATGAAGTGAGAGCGGTCATAAAATACCTCCAAAAGAAAGGGATGACTCCGAAGGAAATTTACGAGGATATGCATGGAGTGTTAGGTGATGATAGTCCATATCAAATAGTTAAAAATTGGGCTTGGGATTTCAAACTTGGAAGAGACTCTTGTGAACATGCTGCTGGTGCTGGTCTTCCAAAAACGGTTGTCACGCCAGAAAACATCAATTTGGTCCATGATATGGTCCTCAATGATCGCCGAATCACAGTCAGATTTATAGCAGAGACATGTGGCTTTTCTGTTGGGTCCGTTGAAAAAATTTTACACGACGAATTAGGGCTTAAAAAAGTTGCAGCACGTTGGGTACCCAAAATGTTAACGGACGACCAAAAGCGCATTCGCCATTTGACATCTGAAGCCAATTTGGCGATGATTAATAAGAATCCCGACGAATTTGCAGAAAGATTTGTTACCGTTGATGAAACATGGGTTCATCATTATGACCCTGAATCAAAAAGGCAGAGCATGGAGTGGCGGCATCGGGGTTCGCCGCCCCCTAAAAAATTTCGTGTCGTCCCTTCTGCTGGAAAGATCTTGTCGACAGTTTTTTGGGATTTTGAGGGTGTTCTGCTAGTTGATTATTTACCAAAAGGTCGGACCATTAATGGGCAATATTATGCAAATCTGATGCCACAACTTCGAGAAGCAATCAAAGAAAAACGGAGGGGCAAATTGCGTCGAGGTGTTCTCTTTCATCAGGACAATGCTCCCTCTCACAAGAGTGGTGTTGCGATCGCTGCCATTCACAATGCAGGCTTCGAAATTTTAGAACACCCGCCGTATTCACCAGATCTGGCACCCAGTGATTTCTTCTTGTTCCCCAAACTCAAAGAACATCTGCGTGGTTCTCGATTTTCGAACGATGAAGAAGTGATTGAAGTTGTAAACGGCTGGCTGGGAGAGCAAGAAAAACAATTTTATTTTCAAAGTTTCTAAGCGCTTCAACATCGTTATGAGAAATGTATTAGACTTTCAGGGGATTATGTAGAGAAGTAATAAAGTTTTTGAGTACCCATTTTAATTGCTTCTATGTTCGGGACAATAATTGGTGAACCGCCCTCGTATTACGCTTAAAAGAGGTTGTTTTGACTGAATTGATGGCAAAGCATGTTTGATGAAAACATTAACAAATTATATTTATAACATATTAGTTACACGACACTGAATATAAAGCTGAATATGAAATCTGTATGTATTAATATATGTACATGTGTCATGAAATGAGGGAAAGTCGAACCCATGATTGGGTCATCACTTCGAGTAGGTTCTCCATCTGGAAAAGAAAGAAGGCATTTAGTGTTAGAACATGGTTACAAGTTACAAGAACAGATAAGTTGAATAGTAAACTGTCGATGTATGAAGAAATACCTGATGTCATGTGCGCAGATATTTTAGTCGTCCCCGTTTGGTTGTTGGTGGCCCAGGCAATGTCTTTTGGGCACTAGACGGTCCAGGTGAAGGGTGTTGGGCAATGGAAGGTCCAAACAAAGGGTCAGGGGCTGTGGAAAGTTCAGGCTGAACAGTGAGTTGTTGCTGCCCTTCAACTGAAAAAATTGTAATTTAATGATTAATGATATTATAGAGAAAAATTGATTAGTAAAGATGCATAATGCTGCAAAACATTACATGAATTAATATCTTCTGTCCCCTCAGCTGCTTCAGACAGTCGTACTGCAAGGGGCTCGTCTAGATCGTCTCCCTCTTCGAAATTTTGCAGCATTATGCATCTTTACTACTCAATTTTTCTCTATAATAACATTAATCATTCAATTACAATTTTTCAGTTGAAGAACAGCAACAACTCAACTGTTCAGCCTGGACCTTCCACAGCCCCTGACCCTTTACCTGGACCTTCCATTGCCCAAGACCCTTCACCTGGACCTTCTAGTGCCCAAAAGACATTGCCTGAGCCACCAACAACCAAACGGGGATGACTAAAATAACTGCGCACATGACATCGGGTATTTCTTCATACATCGACAGTTCACTATACAACTTATCTGTTCTTGTAACCATGTTCTAACACTAAATCCCTTCTTTCTTTTCCAGATGGAGAACCTACTCGAAGTGATGACCCAATCCTGGGTTCGACTTTCCCTCATTTCATGACACATGTACATTAATACATACAGATTTCATATTCAGCTTTATATTCAGTGTCGTGTACCTAATATGTTGTAAAAATATAATTTGTTAGTGTTTTCATCAAACATACTTTGCCATCAATTCATTCAAAACAACCTCTTTTAAGCGTAATACATCGAAAGTATAGCGCCGATGAGGGATAAACAGGTGGAAGGGACCGTTTTGGCTGTAGAGCATAGACGGCATTTTTCGTAATTTTCGCTTTGCTCCCTCCCACCGTATGAGAAAACTGAATGTTAGAGACGTCTCTTGTAGGAAATTTAATGTACTTTCACGTGGTATAAGAGTTTTTGTTGATAACATGTATATTTTTCGAGTTGTAGGGGGTGGGAGTGGGCGTTTTTGACGTTTTCGCAGAAGGGCCAAAAAATCGCTGTTTTCAGCGCGCTCTAGCGCCAATACCTCTTGTCAGAAAATCAAAGTTGACCAGTGCATTTTGTAGGAAATTTTGTCAACTTTAATTTTGTATAGAATGGTCATCTTCGAAAAATGCATAGTCTTCGAGAAAGCGAGAAACTGAAAAAAGTGCGAAAATTTTGAGGTTTTTGAGTTTTTCGTCGTGAAGCCGACCTCCTACAAGGCAGCAAACTTGAAATTCGGATTCAGCACCCCAAGAAACATATAGAACCGTTGAGAAAAAAACTTCCCCAATTTTGTTACGAAAACGGCAGTTTTGAACACCGATTGGCTGGACTATATTGTATTCAAAAGTGTACTTGACTGTATTGCACCTTGTACAATTTTGATCTAGTAGACTATATGACTTTTATTACTTAAGTGACGGAGGCAACCTTTGTTTAAACAATTGATAAATAAATGTTGAATTGTGACACAAACCCACAGAACACCTAAAACACTATTTAATAATAAAACTAGAATGGCCAACAAACACGTGTGTACACTTGCTGATCACATATCAGATCCAGATTTGCCTGCCCTTCCTCCAGATGCTACATTTGGTCAAAAAATCAGGAGAAGATTTCTTAAATTTATTGTTGTATCTGACAGAAATCCAAGATGTAAACTGTTTTTCAGAAGTGAAGAAGCTATTTACAGGGAACGCATAAGACACGCTACGGAACGAGGGAATGTTCTAATTCATCCTCTAAGTGTATTCAAGTAAGCAATTTGCAATTATGACTATTCAAATAATAGGTATTAGAAATATTTTTGTTGTGTGTGTAAAGCCAACTTCAGATGAATTGGTTTGGTAAGATATTTGTTAAACTTCTTGGAATGTAAAGGCAAGAGTTGCTCACAAGTGTTGGCTTGTTTCTAGTGTACCATCAAAATTGTCATATATGAACACTCGTGCCTGCATTTATCGTATTAAAGAATGCTGAGTTTTAAGAATTTTAAGCTTTCTGCAGCTAGAACTTTTTCAAAAATGTTCAGTTTTTAAAAAAGTTGATTACTTTCATATACCAGTATCTTAATTGAATAATTGGGTTTTCTTTCTTTATTTTGTTACAGAATCTACTGGGACCTTTTTATTATCAACGTATTTCTCATAGGATTGATGTTTATTCCATACGAAGTTGCGTTTTACTTTAAGAGAAACCCATTCATCCATGGCCCAAGATTTTTCGTGATGTTATTCTTAGATATATTTTATAGTTTGGATATAGTGGTGACGTTCATGACTGGTTATGTGGAAAATCATCTACGGACAATAGTATTAAACTGCAGACGAGTTGCAAAGTAATGACAGTAATAAATATTGTTAGGTATCTTATACATATTCTTGATTGTTTTGTAGGCGTTATGTCCTTGGACCCTACTTTTTTCCTGATTTACTATCTAGCATACCGTTCTTCTTGCTTATATTTACTGCAGCCGGGAATCGTCGAATAGAAATAGTACAATTACTAACGCTTGTAAAGGGATATAAATCTATAACGTTTCTAAGATACATAATGCGATGTGCAGATGTAAGTGATTTTAATTTCATCATTCGTCAAGTCAACATCACAGACCATAACATCACGCAAAAATAGTATTCACGCAATGTCACAGAGTAAGTTATTTTCTTGAATAAAATATTGATAGCAAATTGAAGGAGACTTGAGGGGATGTTGACTTTACGAGGATAGATTGCCAAAATTTCTGGAAAGACAACGAAAACAAAATAAATCTGATTCAAGTTATACTTCATTTCTCAACATTCTCACTTTGGAGTTGAATACACTTGGTCCAACATTTCTCCAACTTCTCGATGCTCTTCAGAAGTGAATTTCTTCGAGATTTCCAAAATACCGGTCTATACCCTCTGTTACTTCATTCAATCGAAATCTCTTTCCAACCAGGAATCTTTTGACTTTCGGGAATAGATGGAAGTTCGAGGGAGCTAAATCAAGCAAATAAGGTGAATGCAGAAGGATTTCGAACTTCAATTTTGACAATTTTAGCTGAGCGAGTGCATTTGAATGAGCGGGTGCATTGTTTTGGTTAAACAACACTTTTGTCTTGAATTGTAGCTTTCAGCTTGTCCAAAAGTGTTGTGTAGTATTGGCCAGTAACAGTTTTCCCTTATTCAAGATAATCAATCAACAGAATTTCTTTGGTGTCCCAAAGAACTGATACCATAACTTTTCCAACCGACTGAATGGTTTTTCCCTTCTTCGGGTTCGATTCACCATGCCCAGTTCACTGTTTTGATTGCCTTTTTGTTTCTGGCGTATAGTGGTGAATCCAGGTCTCATCCATGGTCACAAATCGTCTCTTGAAATCTACTGGATTCTTATTAAACAATACTCCAACTCGAACGCGTTTTTGCTCCGGATTGAGCAAATGCTGCACCCAGCAGAAAGTTTCTTATACCCAATTCATTATGTTGTAGAGAATTATGTTTTTGTAGTTGCGAAGTTTTCCCCTAGGTGGCGCAATTATGACATTTGCTGGAGAAAACAGTGGTCTAGGAGAGGCACCCAGAGCAGGAGGTAGACTCCAGTAGTTTTTGATGAAATATTGTTTTATTTTTTTACACAACCAGACTATTTGACAGATCGATTTAATACTTGCAGTCAATTCTTATGAAAGAGTTGCCATGACAATAACATAAAAATATTTAACAAAAACGACCCCCTAGTGGAGATTCCGGAAATTTGTGAATCTATCCTCGTACATACAATCGTGTCATGTCAATGATAAAAAAAATATAACTGTAAAGGTGGATAGTAGTAGTAGCAGTACAGCCTTGGATAATGTGGAATGCATATAAACATCGTCATATGAACATCATTGACATAGTGGAAAAACTGGGTTTACAAAGGAGAGTCTCGAATATACATAGGTTGGTTATCAGAAAAAATAGACCGTTCTTAACTTGATACAGTCGAAGTGCAAAGTTCGGAAAATACAAGCTATGGTCTCCGGCGATTGCCAAGGGAACAAACAATTATTTTGTTTACATGCAATCCATCTTAGGAATATTCTTTACACATGTGACTGTTTTATATGCATGTGCTATGCATATTGTAATGATCCCCACCCCCCAAACCCTCCTAATTAATAAAAATATTTATTACAATTATTCAATGAGATGATGTTGCAAACGAATAACAGTAGCGTGCATAAAACTGCTACCTCAATCCTTTACCAGAGAGACAGGGTAATTTGTTATGAGGGGGTAGACGGCTTTCATGTCAAAACATTCACTTTTGCACTTAAAACGGTCAACCCAGGTCAACAAATACCAGTAATCAAGGGCTTGCTTATCGCAATTAGTGCTTTTTGCACTCCACACTAGAAAATGTTGTATACAACAACAAGGCTCAGTCACACATTCTCTGGTTGGATTATGATGTAAATATTACACACAATCACTAAAATTTGTTTTTTCAATGCATTCTGGCTTCCACTCTCGAGATCATGAGATTGTGATCCCTAGTGCTGGATCATTACATTATGTTACCTATTTATTGAGTGTATGGATTTTGTCAACATGGTATC
Source organism: Xestobium rufovillosum (assembly GCA_963966045.1). NCBI lineage: Eukaryota > Metazoa > Arthropoda > Insecta > Coleoptera > Ptinidae > Xestobium > Xestobium rufovillosum. The sequence continues at coordinate 13,059,137 of OZ014494.1, forward strand.
TTATTATTTATCCTTTCAAAGCTCTAAATTTAATAATTCATTGAATTGCAGATGATGGTTTTTCTCCACTTGTTTTCTATTATACTATTTTATTTTCAGTTTTTTCGCCTAACTCAGAACACGTTTTATTTTGTGCTGTTCATATTTTTGATTATCATATTCTTCCATTGGTTTTGCTGCCTGCACTTGATCCTTCCCCAGGTTAGAGCACATCTATTCGATGGGGAATGGAACCAACATTCTTGGGTGATGCAAGCAGATCTATTTAATTATCATGGTTTCTCTCAGTATGTCATGTGTTATTTCAGAGCTTCAACTCTCCTTTTGTGTAAGTATGGTGTACCCTGTACAAACATATTTAGGGCCACACCTGTGTTCAAATTAGCTTTTCTGAAAATTGGGTCACTAAATGATAACTAAAATGGTGTGCACAATGTGCGAGTGTTGAAAATGTGATGATCTCAAAAAATTTATCTACAATTTGTTGAAAGAATCGCTAAAATCAGTTCAAGGATGAAAAAGTTATCAAATATCAAACTTGATCAAAATCTTGGGTAGGTACCTACCTAATTCGAATTTTGAATTCGTATATTAAAAGCAAAATTTATAGGGGTGGCTCTAAATTCTTGATTGCTACATTCAAAATTTCTCTACAAAATTTTATAATAATAGGTGGCGTCGGTAATTAATATAGGTACCGAACTGTTGTTAGCTTTCAATTACCACAACCCTTTAAAACCTGAACGGTAAACTGCATGAGATAAAACCTGATATGGAAGAGCTCTTCATTTAAGGGTGCGGAATTTGAGCACTAAAAACGGGACATGTAGACACATTTTTATTCTAACACCATTCTGAAATTAAAGTAGATAGGGCGTTAAATAAAAAAAAGATATATCAATAAAGGATCAACTTAGGTACTCGCACTATTTTTATAGTTATATTTTTCGTTCACCTTAAATAAATCTCCCTCAAGTTACTGAAAATTCGTAATAAAACCGTCATAAACTCGACACCTTTTTTACTATTTGCACACATATTTATCGTAATTAGAAAGTAGGGTTGCCCAAGTTAATTATTCCTTATTCACCAAAATACGTCTTGATACGTTGCTTCGTTCAACCGGCGTGTTGGAATGAAAATTTTATTGCAATCTCCAATTTCTGCATATATGGCGGAGATGCACAGTAAACTGGACGTTTGACAGTAGAAGTAGTGTGGCCACTGCAATACAGATGGCGGTGGCGCTTCAGTTTCTTCTCATATTTCTAAATAGAAAATAATAATTTAAAAATAGGACCGTCGACTAACCCTCCCAGATTTAGTCGGTTGCCGCTAAAGCAAAAAACCTTGAAAATTCCAAGCTGTAGAGGTTCCGTATGAAGAGTTTGCTGCTGTGATAAAAACCAATTATAATAGATTGTGACTAAATCCTAATCACACTTTTGGGCGATAGGTGGCAGCACTTTATATACTAATAGCTGATATTTCGTAGCCTTAAGATTTAACTCATTATAATCCATATGATTGCTTTTCAGGCATTGGAAATGGTTATTATGATATTAAAACGTCAGAAGATGTAATTATGTGCATAATAAGTTTCTTAACTGGTTACATTTGTTATTCATTTTTCTTCAGTAAGCCCAAAAGACCTATTTATGAAAAGTATTCATCTCTCACCTTCTAGTAATGGTGCTGCAAATCCTTATGTCCCAAAGGCTTTCGAGGGTGAAATATCAAATGATAATAAATCAAGTTTACGAATATATGAGACACAGAAAATTGCCTTTGGATATGCAAAAGCGACTTATAACATATTATCACTATAAATATAAAAAACGGTACTTCAGGGAAGTTGGGATCACAGCTGCTTTATCAGGTACAAATTTCACTTTTAAAATATTGATATATTAATGCAGTCACCTCAAAAAAAGTATGTAGAATTGAAACATCGAGTGAAAAGCATACACCATTTTTTCATTTAAAAGTTCAAAAAATTTTAACGCCCTTAGTGCATGAAAGGTCCTGATGGTTTAGTTCCTTGTTCCTGTAACAATGAAATCCATATACTTGCGATCCTCTTAAGCAGATTCGTATTCCAGATCTTTTGAAAAAGGAAATTATATTACACAGCTGCAGGAAGCTTGTAGAAAAGACATCCCTATTAGCTGACCTCCCACAAAATATTATGAGTGAAATAATTTCGTTACTGAAGCCTGAATGGTTTTTGCCGAATGATGTCATTGTAAAGGCAGGCACTCCCGGTGATTGCATGTATTTCCTAGCTAGTGGAACAGTGGCAGTCTTAACTCCCAATGGAAAGGAAGTGTGTATTAATTTTTCACATATTTTCGTTGATTACAATCAGTACATAAATTATTGTTACATTACTTATTTTTATTTGTAGATATGCCATCTTCAAGATGGTGCTTATTTTGGGGAAATAAGTTTAATAATGAAGAAACAGAAAAGAGTTGCCACTGTTGTTGCGATTGAAATTTGTGAAGCGTACAAACTAGACAGAAAGAATTTTCTTGCGTGCTTTTCAAATGACTCTCAAATTTACAAAAAAATTGAAGCTGTCGCTAAACAGCGTTTTGTAGAAACCGCTTCACTGGAAGAATTACACATGCAATTTTTGTTGGAGCAAAGTAGAAAACATGCCTTGCTTGGCCATTAAATGATTGTTTCTGTTCTAGTTTGCATACCTTTTATAATCTTGTTAGTGGTTAGTATCTCAAATAAAGAAATATTCAAAATCTCTTGTCGTTACGTCTTACTCCCGCTTTACTAGTTTCCCGATTTCGTTCTCGCCTTTCGCACACGCCCAACGCTGAATACGGAGAGTCATTCCGGATCACCATCTCCGTCGACATTTCTTTTGACAAGAGGTTGCCCAGCTGTATCCTCCAACGGATCACACAGGTGAGTTTCTGTTATTTCCAAGTGATGAAACTACTTCTAAGCATTCTCTAAACGCAATTCCTACTTATTTCTACTCACTTGAACTTGTGTATTCTCCTCTTCACTTGCAAAGAAGAGGGTTCTCACGACCCACTATTTCCGGTTTTGGTCAAGCGGGGCGAGCGGAGCGTTTAAGTCTCCCCCGCCCCCAACGAAACAAGATTAATTTCCCTATTTTCACCTGACGTGCGCATTTCACACATTGCAATAGGTGAGTTTCTGTTATTTCCATATGGTGAAACTACTTCTGAGCATTCTCTAAACACGGTGACAGCCCTTGTCATAAACACTTAAAAAATTCGAAATTCTGCCTAGAGATGGTACCACTGGTAATAAGTCAATGCGTCGTGAAAAATTCTACAAAAACAACCTATGTACGAAATAAATGTAGACATAAAATTGAGGGATTCTGCAAAAAGAACCCATGTCAAGGTCGTTTTCGCCAAGAACATCCCATGTCACTGACCAAGGTTGTTTTTGTAAGAACTTTTATGCCCAGTGTGCTGAGGTGCTGTCATTGTTTTCGTAACCTATATTTGATATAGTTCATGTTCAATAGTTGTTTAGTTGTCATTTCAATGAGTGATGTAGAAGAGCCGGTTGTGCCTCAAAAGCACGTGAAAAAAATTAAAAATACTTGTAAATTGAGCACTTATCAATAAATATTTTTCTGAAATACCCCTATTTCTTGCAAAAACAGCCCATGTCAATCAAATTTTTATTTTTAGTTAAAAACCGAAAATAACTTTAAAAACCACATTTCAACCCCAAAATGCCAATATTATTTATTATTTTTTGATATCACTTATTTTCAGAAATATTATGTGCATTTGTTTATAACAACTTTTTTTCGAATATCTAGAAATTGAAAATTTTGACAAGGGCTGTTTTTGTAAGAAACGCTTCAATTCGTGCTTATTTCTACTCACTTGAACTTGTGTATTCTCCTCTTCACTTGCAAAGAAGAGGGTTCTCACGGCCCACTATTTCCGGTTTTGGTCAAGCGGAGCGTTTAAGTTTCCCCCCTCCAACGAAACAAGATTAATTTCCCTATTTTCACCTGACGTGCGCATTTCTTACCCGTTTTTTTCACACCCAGCACCCCTATTCGCTCCCCGGTCCCGTATGTTTCTCTACCAATAGAGGATTTCCGCCAACAAAATACAACATTGGAAGGTGTTACAAGCCCAAAACAACACGTTTTCGGCAAAAACGCGGAAAAATGGCGATGTAACGTAATGTAGAAAATTACCAAATTTTTTACATAATAGTAATAATTCAAATAATTAACCAAACAATTTAATGATAAACTTTTAAAAATGTTACCTCTTTTCGCCTTTTCTCTTTACCCATTGAGACAAATTATATCGTTAAGGTTAAAGGCATGAAAGACAGATGGCGGTTTATGTCCTCCAAGACTAGGGTCCCTGTATTTAGAGAGTACCGCAATCAATAGCTCCACTATATTTCAGAACTGTGAGTAAATATGGCGGACTGCCGTGTCAGCAGCAAAATGTCATATGTCAGTCAAAATCTAGCTGAAATGTTGGTTTGTTTGGTGTTTATGTTTTATCGTTTTTTGTGAATCAGTGATATATATTTCCACAATCTGGTCTGTAGTATTATTCCTCAACGTATTACAGTCAAATTTTATTTGTTTATGGATCAAAAATCAGAAGGTGAATCCGCAATTTGTAACACATGTCAAATATAAAATCTGACGTTCCGCCACAATTCAAATTTGGCGCCTGTTATTGTGAGTAAACATGGCGGAGATTGCGGTACTCTCTCAAGTATCAATACAGGGACCCTATCCAAGACTAGGGTCCCTGTATTTAGAGAGTACCGCAATCAATAGCTCCACTATGTTTCAGAACTGTGAGTAAACATGGCGGACGGCCGTGTCAGCAGTAAAATGTCATATGTCAGTCAAAGTCAAGCTGAAATATTGGTTTGTTTGGTGTTTATGTTTTATCGTTTTTTGTGAATCAGTGTTATATATTTCCACAATCTGGTCTGTAGTATTATTCCTCAACGTATTACAGTCAAATTTTATTTGTTTATGGATCAAAAATCAGAAGGTGAATCTGCAATTTGTAACACATGTCAAATGTAAAATCTGACGTTCCACCACAATTCAAATTTGGCGCCTGTTATTGTGAGTAAACATGGCGGAGATTGCGGTACTCTCTCAATACAGGGACCCTATCCAAGACCGCCATTTTTACAGGTCCCATTGATCTACTGAGGAGCGTTCAGACACTGCGTACGGCGCGCCTCCACAAATGAAAATCCTTCCTAAATCCGGTTTACATTGAAAATGTTATTAGTATACGGATCAAATTCACGAAAAGCGTAAATGCTGCATTTGCCACACCACGTGACCCGAGCGCCAGCGTAGCGGTTCAAAGCCAAGCTGCTGGCAGCGCAAACCGCGGAGCGCGCTCATTCTTCTCTTATCTGGCTAGCAACGAGCACACACTAGTGTGAGAGATTGCAATCCGTGCAAGTTATTTAACAAGCTATAACGTTTGCAGAAATATCCCAAGCGCACAAGGGTTACAGTCTGCTTCGTCATTTTCAATGTCTCCCCCGGTTGCATCTTTGCGAAGGCTGTGAATTTTTTGTAACGTCACACGATCACACACCAAGTTAAGGCAACTGGAAGTACCGGCCATAGCGTTTACAAAGAGGTTTTGTCAATGCACTGATATTCCTTTGTTTAATCGCGATTTTTTTCTAAAAAATACCTTTTCTGACAGGACGTCAGACACAACACATCCAATGCAAAATTCTGTAAATTACAATAACTTTTAGAAGAAAAAAGAAGGCTCCGCTATCCGCTTGGATTCGAACAAAACCACCAGTGCGTTATCGTACCGAGTCACGGCTCTTACTTGCACAGCATGGTGTTCAACAGTTTATTAAAACGTGTGAACATGGAAGTGGCCAACTTGACAAAACATAGTTGGGATCTAAAAAATAAACAGCCCAGCATGATCGAGCTTTGTGCGAATTTGCAACATGCGTGTCAAAACCAAAGTTCGTTTATTTTTCTAAATTAAATTATTAATTAAAGTAAGTATGACATGTAGCAAAAAATTCTACGATAGATTTCGGAATGGAATGTGAAGCAAAAAGCCAGTACACATTTATGAATTTTTATTATCCTGCTGTCTTTTAGTTCGTAAGCATAAACGTTCTAGCACAGTACATTACAACTTAATAAATCATTATTACTCTAAGAAAATAGCATACAAGGTAAATAAACGAAAATTTATTTGGATCTGATAATATGTTCCTGACAACCCAGTTTACTCGGGTAAAAGTTTTCAGTGGGACACAAAATGGCTATCGATCATGTCTGGTATCTCTAGGTGCTCTAGTCTATCCGGGTGTTCCTTCCTGTTCTGTGCTCTGTGGTACGTTGTTGAAGTTAGCATCAGCTTCAGATTTGACATTTGAGATTCATAAATTTACAGTGGACCAAATGATTATTGTATTTGATGGGAAAAAATCGTGAAACTGGTAATTTAAATAGAATAGAATTTGACATGAGTATTGACGTGCTATTCATCAAATCGAAAACTACCTAGAACATAACTGTCAATTATCTTTTTACTTAAGTTCAACCTTTTGTTTACATAAAAACGTATTTACCTTTTGGAAAATCATATAGGCCGTATCAAAATGTACTTTATTGTTTTCTATAGCATATATGGCGCGAAACAAAATTTCATTCCAAAGTATGAGGGTTTCGTTTCAAACGACCAAAAAATTCAAAAAGTCGATTGGGTCAAGCCGAAACGTGTTTCGCATTTTCCTTTCCCAGGGAGATTTCTGTTCTAATTAAAGAGGCCGAACAAAAGTTTCAGAATATAATGATCTCCTTTCCGAACCTCAAAAATTTAAAAAAATTCTACTGGCCAAGCGGCCAAGCCAGAACGTGTATCGCATTTTTCTTTCACAGGAGAACTTCTTCTCTCCTTACAAACTTGCCTTGAAAGTTTCACTCCGGTATTCCAGAGTGTAAGGGGTGCATTTCCAACCCCCAAAATTTCAAAAAATCGCACCGCGCAAACCAAAACGTGTTTCACATTCTCTTTTCGTGGAAAGACTTCTCTTCTCATTAAAATGCTGCAGCAAACATTTTGTTCAGAAATTCAGAGTATAAGGGTTTTATTTCCAACCCCCAAAATTTCAAAAAATCGCACCGGCCAAACCAAAACGTGTTTCACATTCTCTTTTTGTGGGAAGAATTATCCTCTCACTAAAATGCTGCAGTAAAAATTTCGTTTAGAAATTCAGAGTATAAGGGTTTTATTTCCAACCCCTAAAATTTCAAAAAATTGCACCGGCCAAACCAAAACGTGTTTCACATTCTCCTTTCGTAGGAAGACTTCTCGTCTCACTAAAATGCTGCAGTAAAAAATTCGTTCAGAAATTCAGAGTATAAGGGTTTTATTTCCAACTCCCAAAATTTAAAAAAATTGCACCGGCCAAACTAAAACGTGTTTCACATTCTCCTTTCGTAGGAAGACTTCTCGTCTCACTAAAATGCTCCAGTAAAAATTTCGTTCAGAAATTCAGAGTATAAGGGTTTCATTTCTAACCCCCAAAATTTCAAAAAAAAATTGCACCGGCCAGACCAAAACGTGTTTCACATTCTCTTTTTGTAGGAGGACTTCTCTTCTCACTAAAATGCTGCAGTCAAAAATTCGTTCAGAAATTCAGAGTATAAGGGTTTTATTTCCAACCCCCAAAATTTCAAAAAATTGCACCGGCCAAACTAAAACGTGTTTCACATTCTACTTTCGTAGGAAGACTTCTCGTCTCACTAAAATGCTGCAGTAAAAAATTCGTTCAGAAATTCAGAGTATAAGGGTTTTATTTCCAACCCACAAAATTTCAAAAAATTGCACCGGCCAAACTAAAACGTGTTTCACATTCTTCTTTCGTAGGAAGACTTCTCGTCTCACTAAAATGCTCCAGTAAAAATTTCGTTCAGAAATTCAGAGTATAAGGGTTTCATTTCTAACCCCCAAAATTTCAAAAAAAAATTGCACCGGCCAGACCAAAATGTGATTCACATTCTCTTTTTGTAGGAGGACTTCTCTTCTCACTAAAATGCTGCAGTCAAAAATTCGTTCAGAAATTCAGAGTATAAGGGTTTTATTTCCAACCCCCAAAATTTCAAAAAATTGCACCGGCCAAACTAAAACGTGTTTCACATTCTACTTTCGTAGGAATACTTCTCGTCTCACTAAAATGCTGCAGTAAAAAATTCGTTCAGAAATTCAGAGTATAAGGGTTTTATTTCCAACCCCCAAAATTTCAAAAAATTGCACCGGCCAAACTAAAACGTGTTTCACATTCTCCTTTCGTAGGAAGACTTCTCGTCTCACTAAAATGCTCCAGTAAAAATTTCGTTCAGAAATTCAGAGTATAAGGGTTTCATTTCCAACCCCCAAAATTTCAAAAAAAGCACCGGCCAGACCGAAACGTGTTTCACATTCTCTTTTTGTAGGAGGACTTCTCTTCTAACTAAAATGCTGCAGTATAATTTTCGTTCAGAAATTCAGAGTATAAGGGTTTCATTTCCAACCCCCAAAATTTCAAAAAATCGCACCGGCCAGACCAAAACGTGTTTCACATTCTCCTTTTGTAGGAAGACTTCTCGCCTCACTAAAATGCCCCAGTAAAAATTTCGTTTAGAAATTCAGAGTATAAGGGTTTTATTTCCTACCCCCAAAATTTCAAAAAATAGCACCGGCGAAACCAAAATGTATTTCACATTCTCTTTTCGTATTTTAGTGAGAAGAGGAGTCATCCTACGAAAATAGAATATGAAACACGTTTTGGTTTGGCCGATGTGATTTTTTGAAATTTTGATGGTTGGAAATAAAACCCTTATATATACTCTGAATTCCTGAACCAAATTTTTACTGCAGCATTTTAGTGAGAGGAGAAGTCTTCCAACCAAAAGGGAATGTGAAACACGTTTTGGTTTTTCCGGTGCCATTTTTTGAAATATTGGGGGTTGGAAATAAAACTTATACTCTGAATTTCTGAACGAAATTTTTACTGCAGCATTCTATTGAGCAGAGAAGTCTTCCTACGAAAAGGGATTGTGAAACACGTTTTGGTTTGGCCGGTGTGATTTTTTGAAATTTTGGGGGTTGGAAATAGAACTCTTATACTCTGAATTTCTAAACGGAATTTTTACTGCAGCATTTTAGTGAGAAGAGAAGTCTTCCTACGAAGAGAGAATGTGAAACACGTTTTGGTTTGGCCGGTGCGATTTTTTGAAATTTTGGGCGTTGGAAATAAAACCCTTATACTCTGAATTTCCAAACGAAATTTTTACTGGAGCATTTTAGTGAGACGAGAAGTCTTCCTACGAAAGAAGAATGTGAAACACGGTTTGGTTTGGCCGGTGCAATTTTTTAAAATTTCATGGGTTGGAAATAAAACCCTAATACTCTGAATTTCTGAACGAAATTTTTAATGCAGCAGTTTAGTGAGAGGAGAAGTCTTCCCGCTAAAGGAGAATGTGAAACACGTTTTCGTTTGGCCGGTGCGATTTTTTGAAATTTTGGGGGTTGGAAATAAAACACTTATACTCTGAATTTCTAAACGAGATTTTTACTGCAGCATTTTAGTGAGAGGAGAAGTCTTCCTACGAAAGTAGAATGTGAAACACGTTTTAGTTTGGCCGGTGCAATTTTCTGAAATTTTAGGGGTTGGAAATAAAACCCTTATTCTCTGAATATCTGAACGAAATTTTTACTGGAGCATTGTAGTGAGACGAGAAGTCTTCCCACGAAAGGAGAATGTGAAACACGTTTTAGTTTGGCCGGTGTAATTTTTTGAAATTTTGGGGGTTGGAAATAAAACCCTTATACTCTGAATTTCTGAACGAATTTTTTACTGCAGCATTTTAGTGAGACGAGAAGTCTTCCTACGAAAGGAGAATGTGAAACACGTTTTGGTCTGGCCTGTGCGATTTTTTGAAATTTTGGGGGTTGGAAATGAAACCCTTATACTCTGAATTTCTGAACGAATTTTTTACTGCAGCATTTTAGTGAGACGAGAAGTCTTCCTACGAAAGGAGAATGTGAAACACGTTTTGGTCTGGCCGGTGCGATTTTTTGAAATTTTGGGGGTTGGAAATGAAACCCTTATACTCTGAATTTCTAAACGAAATTTTTACTGCAGCATTTTAGTGAGAAGAGAAGTCCTCCTACATAAAGAGAATGTGAAACACGTTTTGGTCTGGCCGGTGCGATTTTTTGAAATTTTGGGGGTTGGAAATGAAACCCTTATACTCTGAATTTCTGAACGAAATTTTTACTGGAGCATTTCAGTGAGGCGAGAAGTATTCCTACGAAAGGAGAATGTGAAACACGTTTTGGTTTGGCCGGTGCAATTTTCTGAAATTTTAGGGGTTGGAAATAAAACCCTTATACTCTGAATATCTGAACGAAATTTTTACTGCAGCATTTTAGTGAGAAGAGAAGTCCTCCTACATAAAGAGAATGTGAAACACGTTTTGGTCTGGCCGGTGCAATTTTTTGAAATTTTGGGGGTTAGAAATGAAACCCTTATACTCTGAATTTCTAAACGAAATTTTTACTGGAGCATTTTAGTGAGACGAGAAGTCTTCCTACAAAAGGAGAATGTGAAACACGTTTTAGTTTGGCCGGTGCAATTTTTTGAAATTTTGGGGGTTGTAAATAAAACCCTTATACTCTGAATTTCTGAACGAATTTTTTACTGCAGCATTTTAGTGAGAAGAGAAGTCCTCCTACAAAAAGAGAATGTGAAACACGTTTTGGTCTGGTCGGTGCGATTTTTTGAAATTTTGGGGGTTGGAAATGAAACCCTTATACTCTGAATTTTTGAACGAAATTTTTACTGGAGCATTTTAGTGAGACGAGAAGACTTCCCACCAAAAGAGAATGTGAAACACGTTTTGGTTTGGCCGGTGCGACTTCTTGAAATTTTGGGGGTTGGAAATAAAACCCTTATACTCTGAATTTCTAAACGAAATTTTTATTGGAGCATTTTAGTGAGGCGAGAAGTCTTCCTACGAAAGGAGAATGTGAAACACGTTTTGGTTTGGCCGGTGCAATTTTTTGAAATTTTATGGGTTGGAAATGAAACCCTTATGCTCTGAATTTCTGAACGAAATTTTTACTGGAGCATTTTAGTGAGACGAGAAGTCTTCATACGAAAGGAGAATGTGAAACACGTTTTAGTTTGGCCGGTGCAATTTTTTGAAATTTTGGGGGTTGGAAATGAAACCCTTATACTCTGAATTTCTAAACGAAATTTTTACTGGAGCATTTTAGTGAGGCGAGAAGTCTTCCTACGAAAGGAGAATGTGAAACACGTTTTGGTTTGGCCGGTGCAATTTTTTGAAATATTAAGGGTTGGAAATAAAACCCTTATACTCTGAATTTCTGAACGAAATTTTTACTGCAGTATTTCAGTGAGAGGAGAAGTCTTCCCACCAAAAGAGAATGTGAAACACGTTTTGGTTTGGCCGGTGCGATTTTTTGAAATTTTGGGGGTTGGAAATAAAACCCTTATACTCTGAATTTCTAAACGAAATTTTTACTGGAGCATTTTAGTGAGGCGAGAAGTCTTCCCACGAAAGGAGAATGTGAAACACGTTTTGGTTTGGCCGGTGCAATTTTTTGAAATTTTAGGGGTTGGAAATAAAACCCTTATACTCTGAATTTCTAAACGAAATTTTTACTGCAGCATTTTAGTGAGAGGAGAATTCTTCCCACCAAAAGAGAATGTGAAACACGTTTTGGTTTGGCCGGTGCGATTTTTTGAAATTTTGGGGGTTGGAAATAAAACCCTTACACTCTGGAATACCGGATTGAAACTTTCAAGGCAAGTTTGTAAGGAGAGAAGAAGTTCTCCTGTGAAAGTAAAATGCGATACACGTTCTGGCTTGGCCGCTTGGCCAGTAGAATTTTTTTAAATTTTTGAGGTTCGGAAAGGAGATCATTATATTCTGAAACTTTTGTTCGGCCTCTTTAATTAGAACAGAAATCTCCCTGGGAAAGGAAAATGCGAAACACGTTTCGGCTTGATCCGATCGACTTTTTGAATTTTTTGGTCGTTTGAAACGAAACCCTCATACTTTGGAATGAAATTTTGTTTCGCGCCATATATGCTATAGAAAACAATAAAGTACATTTTGATACGGTCTATATGATTTTCCAAAAGGTAAATACGTTTTTATGTAAACAAAAGGTTGAACTTAAGTAAAAAGATAATTGACAGTTATGTTCTAGGTAGTTTTCGATTTGATGAATAGCACGTCAATACTCATGTCAAATTCTATTTAAATTACCAGTTTCACGATTTTTTCCCATCAAATACAATAATCATTTGGTCCACTGTAAATTTATGAATCTCAAATCTGAAGCTGAACAACGTTCTGTGGTTTCAGCTTCAGTCAAGTCACAAAGAACCTCTCTTTCTCTGAGATTCTGAACGTACTCCTGCTAGCAGCTGGCAGCTGATGTTATACTTAACCTCCAATTGCAATGTTAAAGTTAAAATATCTTTGAAAAGTTAAGTTTTCTAGTTAAATTACTGGGTATTTCTAAATGTTGTGAAGTGGAATTTGTATGGTAAGGCTATGGATGCAACCGTTAATGACTTTTTGAATGAAATAAATGAAATAGTACCACCGAAGGAAAAGAAACCTGAATGTCGTAAGTTATTTGTCTCTTTCAAGTAATTGTTATCATTACCTTAGTTCAAATAATTTTTAGCATGGAAAGAATGCTTCGATGAAAAAAGTGGGTTTCCGTATTACTGGAATGTAGAGTCGGATGAAGTAACATGGGAGGTGCCAGCCCAGTATAAACAGTGGAAAGAAAAAGGAAACAGTAATAAGAAAAGTAGCTTGTACATCCCTCCAAAATCTTCAACGTCATTTGCGAATGTGTCGTTACCCATCAGAACAGAATCAATTAAAATCTATAAAATTGAAGACTTGAAGCCACAGGTATCCACTGCTGAAATAAAAGATGATGCGCAGAATAAGTCTGTTGTTCGTAATGGTGGGCCAAAATACGTTAAAAAGAATTTGAAGAAACCTAAAACTTCGAGCGATTCTGAAGAAGAGTAAGTTTACCTTTATAGACATTGACAATATAGAGGGTGATTCTCTGAGACTGTAGAGTATAGATATTTCCTGATCCACTGTAGTTACAATTTTGAAAATTTTGGTTCAGATATAAACGCCTATGCACTTTTCAATGAAAATATTTGCCAAGTCAAGAAACTCCCTTCGGGCAATGTACTTTTCTGCCGTGCAAAGCCCTCATTTGTCGTGATGAATACTTATTTTCTGTGTCAAATATTTATTTGTCGCTTAATTCACTAATAGTTAATAGTACACTTTCATATTTTATCGTGATTGTTACTTTTTTGTCTTTTTTCAACCCTTTTCTGTCGGGCTGAATAATACCACCCAATTTCGATTCTGAAAGCCAACCATTCTCGAAATATTAATTATTTTTCAAAATTTTCCACCACCATACTTTTTAAAAATATCTTTGCTTCATATTTTGAATTGAAATGTGAAGGATAAAACCGAGGATAAAACGGAACCAATTCATAAAGCGGGAATTTACAAAATAGCATGCAGAAATTGCGACGAAAAATTTCGACTTTATTTTGTATCCTTATTTATCATTATAGAAAAATTGTCTTGATTTCGTCTTACGGTGATGATTCAGATTCCGAAGAAGAGCTGGAAAATGGAGATACAAAGTCAGCATTAACAAGTATTCCAGTAAGTTTCCTATTAATTTCTTTTAATATATGATTAACAGATTTCGTTGAAATAGATTGTTCATACAGGGTGGGTTAAATTGCATTTCGCACTAATTCATTCCGTAAATATCAACTATTATTGAATAGTTGTTTGTGCTCTTTCCAACCACCTACAAAAGAATACTACCATTTAATAAACACGAGAGCAGCGATTTCTAGAACAATTTGTTAAATGGAAAACTATATACGGGGATAATGAGAAAGCCTATTAAATTCTGAGTAAAGCGCCATATTTATTTTAAAGAAATTTTGTTTGCAATGATGATAAGTTTTATATGATTTTGCTATGATCATGCAGAAGTTTTCAATCTGAAAAAATACAATACAAAAATACCTATGATGAACTGCTGCTAGAGTTCTCCTATTTTAGTGAGAATTCGCAGTTTCTGAGGAGCAATATTAACATTTTTTATAATTTTCTATAAACCAAGCAAACTCTTGTACTTTAGGTAAATAAACCAGCAAGTGAATCCCCAAAATCAGCTACGCAAATTCACTCTGCTTCTAGTGATAGTGAAAATGATGATATAGATATCCTTACAAAAATTCAACATCGTGCCAGTCAGTTGAAAAAACTAGGTGGAGAAGTGCCTAAAAATGTCGCAAAGACACTTGCAGAGAATTCTGCAAACAAGAGCCAAAAGGAAATTTCTGGTTTCATGCTAGTTGCTGGTTATGGATCTGATGAAGAGGAGGATGACTTAAAACATCCAACTGAAACAAAACAAACTGAAGAAACTCATGTTCAGGCACATAGTACCTTGTTTCCAATTTCACGGCCAATAGATGTGGCACAATTTTCTGAACCTGCTAAGGTTGAAACGCAGAAAACCTCATTCGAGGAAGCTTCTATTGACACAAAAGCATTTCAAAGGAAGCGTAGAATTGGCATCGACCTAGTGAACACAGGAGTAAGGCAAAAAGAAGATTCGACTGGTCAACTTAATGTAGAGAGGCAAGGATTTGGATATAAAAGTACAGCGGAGTATCCTGGATTTAAAAGTGGAGGTGTTATGTTTGTCAAAAGTAATGATGTAGTAAATCCCGTAAAGAACAACGTTGATGGTGTTGAAGATTTAAGTAGGAAAGAGGATGCAAGTAAAAAGTTGGAAACTCTGAAAAATATTGACGAGATTCGGGGTACTTTAACTGAAAAACTTTCATTTTTGGTAGAAGGTCATGCGCAAGTTTCTCCAGTACAAGTCATGATGATTCAGATCGAGGTAATTAATTTGTTATCTTTCTTCAGTAAATAAATGTTTACATTTTTTTTGCAAATATCTGGCAGTTAATTCTTTTAGACCCTTTACTCCGCCATGAAAGACGGCAGTTTAGAAAGCAGTTATTTTGAGAAATGGTTAAAGGACACGAGCTCGGAGTTAGTGAAGCTAGAGAAAGAAGCTGCTCCAAACGGTTGGCTTTTGCAATGGGACAGGTAATTATTATCCAAATAAAAATTTTTGGTCCCTTGTCCTTACGAACTTTTCCAAGCACCTATCAGTTCGTAATTTCATTTTCCCTCATAATGTCCCAACATCGTAATTCCTTGTGAAATTTGGAGTTTATGAAGCTGGCAAATACAAAGGTGAGAATCTTTTTCCCATTTTATTATTGTGTAATGTTACGTATTTCTTTAAATTATTAGTGTCCCATTTCTCTAAAATTTAGTAGGCAATTAGTTTTCAGTTTGAAAACTAAAATCTCGAGTTGTTACACGACAGTAGCTTGTAATATTTAACGACTCTTCAATTATTTTCTTATATTCGAATACTAACTGCAGTAATTTAATAGAAAGTTGCCACTAGTTACAGGGTATTTAAGTTTAAAGGCCCACCGTTGGGATTTCGCTTATTTTGAAAAATATAAGATGCATTGGGAACTTTTGCAGTTTCTGATGGTCATTAATGTGTTGAGAAATCTGATATATGTTATCCAAGTTATATTCAAAGTGTAGCTTGGCTATTCATGAAAATGGTGAATCAACTTTTTCCGATAAGATGATAGACAACGTAGCACTTACGCCCAAATTTTTTAGAAAACAAAAAAATGGCAGACCAAACATTACGTAGAAATGAAAATTCTAATTTACGTTTAATTATTATTTTTCTTTAAATTTGCGATTGCTTAAGTTTAACATAAAATAAGATCTGCACATTAAGTTTAAGTGTTTATCTGTTTTATTGCATCATTTGTAGGTACTTACAGAAGGAAATAGAAATGTGTTTTAATTCGAGTTTGTTTTTTTGTTCAAATGAGAGAAAAATTGCATATTTTAGAAACTCTAAAAATCCTGGAATTAATATTTTCTAATGTCAAAATCCAGGGATTCTGAATTTTTTTTATCGCGTTTGTAAAAATGATAACTGTGATAATCAAATTTTTCTTTATGCAAGGCGTTCTCTTTTGAAACTATTATTTTTTAAGAAATATGTTTCAGCAATATGGGTATTGAGAATATACATATGTATGTATATGGCATAAAATTAAGCATGAACTTCTGCAGAGTGCCGAATTTAAATCTACCGTCTGTCTTTTCTAGTAAGCGGAATCCCAATGGTAACCCTTGAAATAGAATTCACCCTGTATAGGTATACTAATTGGCGTAGAGTGGTAGTGGAGAATACAGGCGATGGCGTACACTGAAGTTATTCAGTCTACGGCGATGGTAAAAACATTTGGTTATTGCTAAATTGTTTTAGTTTCTTTTAAATTGATTTGCTATAATTTAGTTTGAGATAATACCCTTCCATCTTCAAACTCAAACTTAATAGAACCAAATTGTGTGTTCTTGACAGTTTCAAAATCATATAAATCAAATCGAGACACCGAGGCCATACAGTAATATGTAGTAGTTAAACGTTTTAATAAAATTATGTCGAGGGGCGAACCGCGTTCAAATTTCGTGTTCACCTACTGTCATTTTCCTAGATACTGTCACATACTGTCACTGGACAGTCACGGGACTGTCATCGTACTGTCACGGGACTGTCATCGTACTGTCACGGGACTGTCATCGTACTGTCACCGGCCTGTCATCGTACTGTCACGTACTGTCACCGTACTGTCATGGACTGTCACCGTACTGTCACGGACTGTCACTGTACTGTCTTGGACTGTTACTGTACTGTCTCAGACTGTCACAGTACTGTCACGTAGTGTCACCCTACTGTCACGTACTGTCACAGACTGTCACCGTACTGTCATGGACTGTCACTGTACTGTCACAGACTGTCAAAAATTGTCAGATAATGTCACAAGACTGTCAGATACTGTCACGGGACTGTCACGGAACTCTCGCCGTACTGTCACGAAACTCTCGCAAGACTGTGACGGGATTTTCATCGGACTGTCACGAGACTGTCATGGACTGTCACGGGACTGTCACGGACTGTCATATAATGCCACAGACTGTCAGGTACTGGCACCATACTTACATGGTGCTGTACACCTACTTACGACCACGATTCGCCCCTCGGATTATGTAAAGCAAGAAGCGGGTACAGGTACTGAAATAAAAATAATTAAACTGTAAAAAATTGCAATATGTGGTAAAATATAAAAAGTTACTTGAAAAGAGCTTTTAGAATTCATTTTAAACACTGTGTACAAAATTTGAGCAAGCATTTGAAAAAAGTTTTGAAGTTTATGTAGTAACTGGTAAATGTGTGTTCAGACTTTGCAAATAACGTTGTTTTTTAATATACAGGTGTCCCAATAGTACTGCAGCGGCATTTTGTGCCTTTATTATGCATTTGGTTCCAATTAAGAAAAATAAGTTATGGAGTTTTACAATTTTTAATTTGGTCATGAAACTGCCCATATCCTGTATAATATTTCCATTTTTTAACTATTACTCGTAGATAGGGATGGAACGGATATCCGATCTCGATACTGCATCCGGCCGTTCCGGCCCTCAAACCGGATATTTGGTTCTAGCCGGATTGACGGAAAAATCCGGCAGAATCCAGTCAAAACGTACTGAATTTTTCATAAACCTTTGAAAACCCTGCTTTTCCATAGTACTGTAGGGTTCATTATCAAGTGCAATCATTTCTGCAAGCAATGATGATTTTTCATAGCACGAGGGTCGTTGACGTCCCAAATTTTCATATTTCCCACCGCTTCAGTGATCGACATTTGATAAGTGCTAGTGCTGGCTTTCGGTCGATCGGTATTACTTTTGTGAAGAGCTTCCTTTTCTTTATTAAAATGCGATTCAAATTCATGTAGATGCAGTCGTTTTAGGCGAGTTATAAGTGGTGAAGTTGAGGCAGCTTTCCCCTTTCCGCCACAAAATGTCTTTGTGCAGGTATTGCACGTTACCAGTGTCTCATCTTGAACACTAACTTTAAAAAATAACCACACTTTCGATTTAAACTGCAGTTTTGGATTATTTGATGCTGCCATTATACAAAAACTTCTGCAGAAACGTGTGTTGCGCGATCATAATGTTTCCATTTGTAACTCGTCCGCGTCGACTGAGTCGTTTGCCGCTCGGTCTGCCGTATCGAGAGCGGGTGAACATGCGCACAAGTTTAAAGGAAAATCCGGACCGGATTTTTGTCCGGTCGAATATTCGGTATCCGGTAACCCGGCCAATGTCAGATCCGTTCCATCCCTACTCGTAGATATTGTTTTCATCCCAAAATATCACTGCTTCAGTGTCGTTCAGTCCGAAGATTTTTAAGTTTAAAAATTCGTCAATATCTTCAAATGAATGCCGGTAGCGTCGGAAATATGCAGATTAGTTCAAAAATATCTTATACAACCTCACAGTAAAACCAATTAAGGAATCAAAAACTGCAATCAAATACAGGATGTTTCATTAAAAAAAACAAAAGTTAGGTACCTACTGTACAGAGGAAATGAGACAACCTGTATAAATGGAAGTAATTTTAATGTATATGTAGAGAACTAAAAATAAGGATGAGTCTCTCATATAACTTTTTCATCTAGAATGCTTAATAACAGCACAAAACTTTGCTGTGGCACTATTGGGACACCTGTATTGTCCAATCAGCCCAAATATTTTTTTTTTAATTTTCCTACGAAAAGTGGTTACCTGACAAAAATTAATGTGTATTCCATTATTGCTATAACATGTATAATTGGCAGTGTAAAACGAACTAAATTACAGTTTCCCATAAATGTTACGTCACAGACGAATATAACTAGTAGTTAAATTCGTCTGTGGTTACGTGCAAGAAGCACCGCCATAAATAATTTTATTACAGATAGGAAAGAGGTTGTTAGATAGCAGTGCTAACATATGGAAGAGAGATAAAATTAATATCAGTTTGAAAGTCAACAGTCTGAAGAGTAGGGTGTGTACTAAGCATGCACTGCTCTGTTGGTTACTTACAGACAATCTAGTCTATATAGATATAATTTTGCCGCTACATTGTTTTCATATCATAAAATTTTGTTGTAATTTTTAAATTTCTTTCATGACTGTGGGGAAGAAACGTTAAAAGGAATATTTAAAGTGAGTGTGCACCAAAAATCAAAATTGTAAATAAAAATCGAACCAATGATTATGATGTAGTCACAACATATGAGATGGGATAAATTCCAAATCCGATGTTTGCCTAACACTTTCACTTAAAACACGCAGTTGCGAATTTGTTCTTAGATATTTTGTCTCTAGAACATACGTTAAAATGTATTTTTATTGCATACCCACTTTTAGTTTAATTTAGTGTTAATAAATTTTTCGGGTCAAGTGTTTGACTTGAGTAGCCTTTTTTGTATCCAATTCAACAGTGCTCGAAAGGAATTTTTATTATTCGTCTTGAGGTTTGTAAGTTATATTTGTCTACTTATACATATTTTTTACTAATGTTTTCGTATTTTAAACGGAATTTCTGTATGTTTAGGAACGGGCCGGAGCTGTGGAGAACCAGGCATCAACTGTCTACCGCTGGAAATGTTAGATTAAATTTTTATTTTCTAAAATTCAAAAATCTATTTAAAATTGTATAAATACATTATTTTATAATATATCAGGTACAGTATGTGTCGAAGACAATCATTTCGAATTATTTTTGTCTGAATGCAATAATTTTTTTTTATTTAGAAATTGGTATTTCCCAAAGTATTTGAGAATGTTGCCAGTTGACTTTAGTACAGTTTACTCTATTATCTTTGCAATTATTAAAGAAAACATTTCAATATTATAAACATCTTACAAAGTATTTAATATAATGGAGAGATAAAATTCTATGTAACTGGAGACTGTAATTTTTTAGATATTGCATGGATAATACATGACTGTATTGACAAATTAATAAACGAGAGCTTTTTTAAATGATAGTTTAGGATTGCATCTAAAGAGGCTCTCATAAAATAACAATGAATGTAAAAATTTATAAATACATACATTATTTTTTTTGAATATTTTTATCCATATGTTACTCCAAGTATTAAAGGAAGTATCTTTTGGTGGGGTGTTGTAGGTTTAACAAGCGTTACTATTACCGGAATAAAGCAACAGGTGATTGCCAGTGGGACTATCCACAACCTGATGTCACTAGGTGCGATGAGGCAATGGATATATCTACAACTCCGCCACCTCCTCCTACAAGTGATGATGAGCAACCAATTGTAGAGACAAAAATGTCTCCAAAAAGAACGTCTCCACCGCCACCACCAAAAATTGGGAGTCTTGTGCCTCCTCCGCCTCCAATTATTAGTTCTAAAAAGAGGAAGAGGCAGAGAGGTGCAAAGGACGGTGAGAACAAAATTTAATTTTTTCTTTCCCTCTTCACCATTAAGTGGTTGGTCCAATAGTGTCCATTGCTGGCGTGAGCAGCTAGTCTTTGTATCCTGCTTAGGGCTTTTTGACATTCCTTAGTGTTGGCTCTGCCACCGCACAAGAGAAGCATAAATCTTTGGCAAATAGCTAACAATTTTTTTTCACAAGCAGATGGTCCACCTTTGCCGCCGGCAGAGGAACTGCCACCGTTACCACCATTACCACAAAACCCAATAAATCCAGGAGAACCTCTTCCGCCAGGGGTGGACGTACGTGACATTGCATATAATCCTCTACCCAAAAAAGTTTGTATAAGTTTTCTATTTTATAAGTATTGTTTTTAATTTATTGTATCAATATAGGAGACCTCTGAAAGCTCAGTAAAGGACACTTCTGAAAGCTCGGCAAAAGACACATTAAATTTTGCATTAAATTCGTTTTACTCGGACTTAGCTTCAATTACTACGGATGAAGTAGCTCCACCTCCACCTGTGATTACACCAGCTGTACCAGAGCAGATTGTGGTAGACTCAGTAAAGA
Organism: Xestobium rufovillosum; assembly: GCA_963966045.1. Taxonomy (NCBI): domain Eukaryota; kingdom Metazoa; phylum Arthropoda; class Insecta; order Coleoptera; family Ptinidae; genus Xestobium; species Xestobium rufovillosum. The sequence continues at coordinate 13,080,264 of OZ014494.1, forward strand.
AAAAGAAGAAGACAAAGGTACTTGTCTATTAACTTTAAAGTTCACAGTGGTAATTTCAATATTATAGGTAAAATTGGCACAAGGTTTGGCGATGAAAAAGAAAGGTGTGTCTAAACTTGTAGAAAAATGGAAGAATATACAAAATAGTATGAACTGAAAGTTATTGGATGTAATTAAATGTGTATATTTAGTTTAAGATAAAATAGTTTCTTGTAATATGTGCTATTTACTTTCAACGACGTCTCCCTATGATTAATAGTGCCTCTGGATTAGGCCCCTAAAACTAGCTACATCCCTTGGTATATTTATGTGGGTAAGTCGTTCTCTTATAAACGATTTCTTTCTTCGAACCTGGATACAGGTCCAGACTTGTGGCTCAGGATACCCGGCTCGACCTGTGCTAAACCACTCCTTTATACTTCTTATTGCATAGCATCATTAGCTTCAAGTACACTCCCATAGGCCCATGGCGGGATGGCCAGCCGTCTGAGGAGTCAAAGTGTCTTAAAGACCAAAAAAACATAAATTTGTTCGGTTACAAAAGCGTGCAAAATTTATGCTATCAGGAGACCCAAAGTTGACTTTGCAAAAGGACACTGTGATTTTGCTTTACACCACTGCACAACATTACGTTTAATTATAATATGTAGTATTTTTTTATGAATTCATATTTAGTAAATATTTACGAATGAATATACAGTGAGGGGCTAAAGTTTGGAACAAAATTTATAATTTATTTTTTGCCAATATTTGAATAAAATGCTCGGACTCATCGATTCTTATTTTCAATTTAGAGTTTTTTTAACAGAATATTAAAAATATACTGGATATTCCATTTTCTTGTACTTCCAGCTTTCAATGTCGATTTTCTTAAATAGAACACTATTTTTGAGTAGACCGTTGAAAGACATTTTCAAAAATATGCCATTTATTTATTTACTTATGTTCTCATACAACATTCTTTCTGCTACTTATTTGAATAAATTTATTTCGCAGTAATTTTCTATAAACTTCCTATATTTTTAACTAGCGGCCCGCTCCGGCTTCGCACGGGTATAAAATATATAGCCTATGTCACTCACTAAAAAAATTATTAAAATCGATCCAGTAGTTTTGATTTATTCATTACTGCCCGTGGCCCGCACTCGAAATCTTCTTGCGTATAAAACAAAGTCGCTTTCTCTGTCCCTATATCCCTATTATTATTATTATTATTAATGTTATTATTATTATTATTATTATTTTGATAAATCTCGTAGGGTTCAGCCTGCGTTTGCAATGTAAGCGGAAGCAATGTATTTATTTACGACATCACATTAGAAACCTCAAAAATAAAAGTATCACTATTTAATGTTATTATACATATAAACCTTCCTCTTCACTCACTCTATCTATTAAAAAAAACCGCATCAAAATCCGTTGCGTAGTTTTAAAGATTTAAGCATACATAGGGACAGAGAAAGCGACTTTGTTTTATAAGATGTAGTAGATAATGGTATAAAGCTCGTCGCAGTGAGTAAAATGGTATACATAAAAACTTTCGTTCTAACTTTTTAGAATTCCAGATATCTTGATTTTAATTTTGTCAAATTTCTAAATTCAATTATTCTATTTCGACAGCCGTGGAAGTAGCAGGTGACAAAAAATGTCATTTCTGAAAATGTTTTTGTTGTCTACTCAAAAATATAAAGATATGATAGGATATCCTATTTAAGAAAATTGACATTGACGCCAGCACATGAAAATGGAACAGCCTGTATACTTTTAATATTCCCTAAAAAACTAAATTTGAAATGAAAATCTACGCCTGAGCATTTTTTTCAAATTAAGAAGGACAAGGACTACTTACTCCAGTAATCTCTAATTCAAATATTGATAAACAACAAATACTCGTATATACAGGGTGATTCAGAACGGGCGTGCCAAATTAAAATGGGTGCTAGAGGAACTCCAAATAAGACGAAAAGTTTATATGAACATATGTTCTAAAGTGACTACTAATAAAGATACAGGGTGTAAAAGTTTTAATATATTTTTTAAATATCGTAATGTAATAATTGATGTGTTTTCTCGTTCTTCTTGTTAGTTTTGTTAGTGTTATTCTTAATAAACTATTTTTTTCAATTTTCACTTTCCTTGCGTATCGGTGAAGCCATTATTGCATTATGGAAAATTTCAGTGCATGTGCACGATTTCACAAAAAGCTATTTCATTCAAAAACTAAGCATTTTACGAAAAATTTTGAAGATACCAATTTCTTCCCAAATTGAACGTAGGTATCAAATACATTAATATCACCTGCATTCGCCAGTGGCGTAACATTGGATTGGGGATATAAATAAACGACCTACCCTGTAGCAACGCTACTGATGGGGCTAGCAGAGCAATTTTTTTTGGAAAATTAGAACTTAGCAAATGAAAACGACACCTTAAATTTCAACTCAATAATTTTCGTAGTTACTAAGATAATAAAAAAATATTACAAAATTGTTAAAACTTTTACACCCTGTATCTTTGTTAGTAGTCACTTTAGAACATATGTTCATATAAACTTTTCATTTTATTTGGAGTTCCTCTAGCACCCATATTAATTTGGCACGCCCGTTCTGAATCACCCTGTATAGTCTTTATCCCCTTGTACCTTTCAGTGTCGGGGTATTGTCTTTTACACACTAGCACTATTTAGAAATTTCTTCCACTGCTTTCTGTCTTGTGCTAAAAGCTTCGCTTCTTGTAGTGTTTTGTTTTTCTTCTTTATCACTGCTATTACTACATTATCCCATTCCTCTTGTGGTCTTCCTCTTCCTCTCCTTGTTCGCACCCTAGCTTCCCATATTCTTTTGTCTATCCTCTCACCCAGCATTCTTTGCATATGCCCCCACCATCCCAGTTGTTTCCTTTCTATGTATTCCAATATAGACTCTATTCCCAGATCCGCTCTTACTTCATCATTCCTTACTCTATCAATTCTAGTTATTCCTTTCACTCCTCTCAAAAATTTCATTTCGGTCGCCTGTACTTTACTTTTCATTGTTCTGTCAATTACCCATGTCTTACACCCGAATGTTAATACTGGCCTGTAGATAGTCTTAAAAATTGCCATTTTCGTCTCATTGGATATCCCCTTCTTCCTTATAAAACTTTTATTCATTGCATGGTATACTTTAACTGTCTTTTCTACTCTAAACAACAAATTATTAATTTTATTCCAAACTTCAGCCTCTTACTGTATGCATTGTGGCCAACATCGAATGTTTAATCCCACTGATGCTGTAGCTGTGAAATAGGGATGTGGAGAGTTTATAATTATATGCTTTTTCAATTTCAGTTTGGTTTGGGCATTCATGTTGGTTAAAAAAAGCAAGTACTGGCTTCAAAAGGAGCTAGTTTGAAGTTCGAAGAATATATTTTCATTCTACGTTGAACTTTGGGATTCTATATCGACATTGTATAAGAAAAAATGTCTGGGTTGTTGCATTTCAGAGAAATAAGTAATTTTCCCCTTGATAACAATTAACAAGTATTTACACACGCCCTGTAAATGTTAACTTCTTTCCTTAGCCAGTTCGCCAGTGGTGAAATGTGGCCTGACCTGGGGTGGGGGGCAGCACTAGACCCAGACCCATTTGTTGTGAGGTTAGGTGAACTATCATTAGTATGATGTATATCCCAGCAAAGTTTCAAGTTAAGGGTACAGAATTTGAGCACCAAAAACGGGACATGTAGACAAATTTTTATTCCAACACCATCCTGAAATTAAAGTAGAAAGGGCGTTAAATAAAAAAAAGATTTATCAATAAAGGATCAACTTGGAGACTTGCACTACTTTTATAGTAATATTTTTGGTTCTCCTTAAATAAATTTCCCTGAAATTATTGAAAAATCCGCTGTAAACCGTCATAAACTCTACACCATTTTTACTATTTGTACACATATTTATCGTAATTAGAAAGTAGGGTTGTCTAAGTTAATTATTCCTTATTCATTTTTGACCAAGAACGTCTTGATACGTTGCTTCATTAAATCAGCGTGTCGGAATGAAAATTATATTGCAATCTCTTCACCTTGTGCATATTTGGCAGAGATGAACAGTAAACTGGACGTTTGACAGTAGTAGCAGTGTAACCACTGCAATGCAGATGGCGATGGAGCTTCAGCTTATCCTCATATTTCTAAATAGAAACTATTAAATTAAAGATAGGACCGCCGACTAATTTTCCCAGATTTATTCGGTTGCCGCTAAAGCAAAAAACCTTGAAAATTCCAAGCTGTAGAGGTTCCGTCTGAAGAGTTTGCAACTGTGATGGAAACCAATCATAACAGATTGTGACGATATTTTGCATAATCCTAATCACACTTTTGGGCGATAGGTGGCAGCACTTTATAGATTAATAGCTAATAAATCCCAGCCTTAATCTGTCACTTTTGTGGATTATTAAGAAGTGTAAAAGATGTTGAAGATCTACTAAAGACAGCAGCGCCAGTACCTACATTTCATTAATCTACCTAGCACTAGAAGAACAAACAAAAAATTAACACAGTGCAAAACAAAATTTTATTCAACACCCATTAGTTTATAGAATATATTTGCATCATTGACTAATAAATAATAACAAAACCTATTTATTTAAACAAAATAATTGCAAAACATAACAATACAAAAGAACATATAATGAAGAATAACGTACTTTCTGATTCTGATTGGCAACAGATTGACAAGATAGTATGTAAGTATATTTCAACAAATACAAAGAAAAAATATAATGAATGCAATCAGTGAAGGAGTTATTTGAGACGAATTAAATTCTAGCAACTATTAGAACCATGTTAACAAAGAATTATCAAAATACCTAATGCATGTAGGGTAACTCATTAAATAATCACAATATTTTTATAAGTACGTACTCAAGCTTTATTTAACATCCTCAGTGTGTTTACTTCATAAAAAAAGAAAACGCAAAATTTACAAAATTTACATTGTCTGCTTAATCACTAGCCCAGCTGTAAATACGACACACAACAGACTATAAAGGTGTGTCTAAACTAAGATCCGTAGAATCGCTTGTTGATCCATTTTGTCCATTCTTAAGATTGCTTGTTTCTGGACTATTTGGAGTAATTTCAGAAATATCTAATTTGCTCAAAGGTTGCGTTACATACACAGTATAAGTTAATTTTTTACTACGAAGTAAACTGTAAGTGTTGTCAAACGTTACTGTATCTGAAAATTTAATCGTTTCATCATTTTAGAAGATCAGGAATACTTTATGAGGGAATATTGATATCTCATAAGCCAAGGAGCCAAGGTAGTTTTCTGTGCAATCATTAAGCGGGTTAAGAGGTAAAACGATTTGCAACACAGGTTTTATCCGGCGGGGTTTTATACACTTTGTGATCAATGCTCTTCAAACTGGAAAGAGTTTAAAAGGTAATGGTGGCAAGCTGGTTGAATACTAAAACAATTTGATTTTCAAATTGCTGTTTCTATAGGCTAAAGATATGAATGCACCCTCTTAGTGTTTCTGGGAGCAAAGCTTACAAGTAGCAGGCGACCGGCATGCTAAAACTCCGGCTTCAGCTATTTGGTGAGCAGCTACTCTGTGATGTTTTATGGCAGAATGAATACCATTTTCATCTCTGCAGGTGACACCAAATCTTATATCGTGATCTTCTGTTTTAAATTCCCACCTAAGTAAACATTATAGCTTAGTATGACCATAGACTACAGTTACCTCCTCTAGTTATCCGTACCATAGACTAATCTAATCATGATTAGTCTATGGTAAGATTTACTTAAAAAATATCTGGCAAATTTATAGATATTACCTAAGAAAGCAACCATCTTCTGCTACAATAAAATCCAGAGCAAGTTTTTCCCCACTTTTAATTGATGTGGTTGTAAATTCTTTGTTTTTCTGATTCGGATCACCCAAATTTTTTGTGTAGTATGATTTTGGCACCTTTCCACCTTGTTTTATCTACAAATTATAAAAAATACCTCCCACTGCGTGTACCAATTTTTTGTATTTTGAATAGGTAGCACGAGAGATATGAACAGCTTACACATTACTGCCTCACCCCCCAGTGATTCGAATTATTGATACATACTTTTGTGGTGTACTTTGGGTTCCCATCAGGGTCAGTCAGAGTTCCTCCATAATGTTTTGGCAAATTATCTTCATCAATATGTTCCCTTAAAGCTTTCTTCCATTTCTTTGGCTCACTTTTAAAAATTTGAATTTTTCCAAGAGTGTAGTCATTTAGGAATTTCTTAATCACAGAGAATGCTATGGCAAATACCCTGGGTGCTATAATTAAGCAACACATATTTTTAACATGAAAGGTACCTAACTTACAAATATTGGTTACCATTTATTATGTAACAAGCTTTTAATATTTCTGGATAATTGGCTTCGTACATTTGTATCAGTGATATAACCACTTCAGCAGCTGAGAATATTAGTCATTATTATTTGCTTTGCCCTATTGTTTTAAATAATTTACCTGGTCTCCATGCGTACTGCTTTAGATTAAAATTTTCCATGTCAAAAATAGGGACAACTTGTCTAGAGCCAGTTTTCCAAGCTGAATCTAAATGACCTTCCAAAATTTTTATAGTCATCCGAATCATGTCCTGTCTACTAACTGAATGTAGCATGCCTGTCATGTCTAGTCCACTAAATGGTATCACAACAACTAAAAAAAGTTTTGAAAATGTTAGTGCATATTCTACTAAACAATCAAAGTCTTGGGTAATATTTTCGCTGCATTCTTCTGAAATTATAATAAGGTATCGAAACGTTTGAAGAAATTTAAATTGCAGTTTCTGCAAAGGAAAAGGAAGATGTTTTGATGTTTTTCTGGTTTTGTATGTTGATAATTTCATTGCATTTTATGTTGGACTCGACCCAAATTTGAAATAATATCCAAAGCTATTAATTTGCATCAGAAATTAGGCAGAGTTCTTGGTAAGAATATGAGTGACTTTTTTTTAAATGCGTCATTAGTAAAATACTTTAATTTGTGGAAATACAAAAAAGCTGTAGGTAAAAGCTGTACCAATTTAAAAACATTGTTATGGCAAGAGTTATTTATACATATTTTTGTGATATTCATCGGAATAAGTTTGCAACAAACTTCGTTAAATCCATTATACATATAATATTGTTTTTCAAACTCTTACCTGTCGCGCCATCTCTATCATAACCAGACGCCCCTGATGGATGGTATAGTTTCAGAGGTTCTGGGGGTTCCCATGTTTTCAGTGTGGTATCTACTTCCCACTGCTGACGCCATCGCATAGACTGTAATGTCATTTTACCATTATTATTCATATATTATGTATTTATTGATCAATAAACACGCTAATCATACTCGTATAAAGTTTTAAATATTTGATTCAGTAACACACAGAAATAAGACTTAGGTAGGTATTTCTTCGACGAGGTTATTTATTATTTTATGTAGATACCTAAGTACTTCAATTATTTTTCGTTTTTTACAGGGCCTCCTAAAAAACATAAATATGCCTCAAAACTACAAAAACTCGTACCTACCTAACTAAAAATATGTCAACATTGAATTTATTATGTTTATACGCTATATTGTTACTGTTTGAGTGGTTGGTGTCTACATATGTATATTTTGACTTCAGCCATTACTTGTTCTTGTCATATTTGTATGGAATCTTGGGACGTAAGGGCCGTTTTTTAAATAACAACCCATAATACCAGGTGGATCTTAATAGGATGGTCGTTTTGAAACCTAATGTACGTAGTAGAATTTTGTATTCATAGACAGTCGTTTTGGGATAATTTATTTTTAGTTTAGTTTAGTTTATTCAAAAAGTTCTGTCCATCATTCATAACGTGCGCATATTTCACATTAATATAACGGGTTAATACACACAATACTCTTAGTTCTTAGTTACAAAAATAAAACAAAAAAATAGTTCTAACTAAACACCATATTAATGTAAATATAGTTTCATATAATATTTCTGAATTTGGAAAATTTCACAAAGGTACTATTTCCTACATTAGCCGTGGATTTATGAAGTCATATTTAGGGGTTGCCCGTATCTGCCACAAAAATGTTATGTCAAACACTATAGCCATGCTGTTATGCGAGCTGCTGGCCAGTAGCTTGGGAACTTATAAGTATACAGGGTTTTTCAGAACGGGCGTGCCAAATTAAAATGGGTGCTAGAGGAACTCCAAATAAGACAAAAAGTTTATATGAACATATGTTCTCAAGTGACTACTAACAGATACAGGGTGTAAAAGTTTTAATATTTTTTTAAATATTTTTTTATTATCTTAGTAACTAGGAAAGTTATTGAGTTGAAATTTAAGGCGTCGTTTTCATTTACCAAGTTCTAATTTTCAAAAAAAAATTGCTCTGCTAGCCCCACCAGTAGCGTTGCTACGGGGTAGGCCGTTTATTTATTTCCCCAATCCAATGTTGCGCCACTGGCGAATGCAGGTGACATTAATGTATTTGAAATCTACGTTCAATTTGGGAAGAAATTGGTATCTTCAAAATTTTTCGTAAAATGCTTAGTTTTTGAATGTAATAGCTTTTTATGAAATCGTGCACATGCACTGAAATTTTCCCATAATGCAATAATGGCTTCACCGATATGCAAAGAAAGTGAAAATTGAAAAAAACAGTTTATTAAGAATAACACTAACAAAACTAACAAGAAGAACGACAAAACACATCAATTATTACATTACGATATTAAAAAAATATTAAAACTTTTACACCCTGTATCTTTGTTAGTAGTCACTTCAGAGCATATGATCATATAAACTTTTCGTATTATTTGGAGTTTTTCTAGCACCCATTTTAATTTGGCACGCCCGTTCTGAATCACCCTGTACAGGAGATGTATGCATTGTGCTGGTTTGTAGTATATTTGGTAGAATTTGCTGGTATCGCGCATATGGTTCTCCTGACGTATGAAGGAAGGCGTATCCTTGTGCTGCCGGGAGCTGTATTATTGGTCGCATATCATATAAACTTTCTACAAAACCCCTAGTTAAATTCGTCAACGTACACCCGTATGCAAACTAATCTACAGTCAAACCTTCACCCGTAAGGGTTGCGATTTTTGTGGAAGAGAGGAATAATCGTCTTTTAGTGACGTCGATACATGACTTTATCATCTGAGCAGATGTGGATTGAATGTGTAAAAAATTAACACGTAGCGCATTAAGCAGAACCACCGCGAAAATGTTTGCGAATGACTTGGAACTTTGGAGCGTTTTAACTGGTTTTGGCAAAGCATCGTGACGATCAAACACTAATTCAAACCAAATAGGTACAGTCTTCATCATCAAATACGGTAAGAAGCCTTTTGGTATACCTAGGTACCTACCTATGTATTTGTTTAGAAAACACGTTTATAAAATCATTATAAATAATAAATCGCCAACGGAAAATTTTATCGTTTTAAATGAATTAATACTGCCTAATATACCTATAAACTTGTTTAGAATGAGTAATTAACGCTCTCAAAAACTTCTGAATTCTTACCTGACGTAACATTTTTTCTGCGGCTTCGGGATTCCATGACCTTGCTGAAAATTTGAGAAGCACATATTAAGTATGTAGTTCTTATAAAAACTTAGCGTATAGAGATATGGCACAGAAAACATATGCGCAGGTAGGTATAAGCTGTATAGAGAGGTACTTTTAAGATTAATGTACAAATAAAAGTTTGACTTAGGTACTTTGAAATTTAAATTTAGTTTTTGTTCGGATATAGCTACTCGTTAGGTTTTTGTCAAATGGGGACTTTTACTGATGCATGTAAACATGTAATAGAGTATGGTATCCAAGTAGGTGTATTAAGTTATTAAATGATTGTTTACGCTCGTCGCCAGTAACTGAATTTTTAGTGACTTCAACGGTAGGTTAGGAAGAAAAACCGTACATATAGCCATTAGCCATATAGACCATTAAGAATGATAACCATTTTCTGCCTGGTAAATGAACATTCACTTTTATTTTTTATCATTAATTGCTGCTTTTAATCCTTAATAACTAACTTGTATAACACACTATCAATTCTATCAATAAAGAATAATGTCTCCTCAAACAAAACGTGTACATATAAATATATATAGTATTTTATATATATACTTTCTAAAGTATATGGCAACGGCAACTGCTATATGCAACAGGCGGTGCTTCTCAAAAAGTTGCATGGAAAAGTAAAATAAATACTTAGGTTACCTACCTCTTAGCCAGCGTAACAAAAAGTGGTCGTCGTGATGAGGTTGAAGAACGTCGTGTACGTTTCTTCTGAACTACAAAAAGAAATAAGCATGTTTAAGCAGTTGTATGAATGATGCATAGTTACCTACTTTCTTTAAAACCAAAATTACTTAATTAAGAGATTCATTTCCTGATGTAAGTCACTTAGAAATATAAGTATTTGTAAACGGTAAATTACCACAGTTTTTACTATGAACTTACAAAATAGATGGAGATGCAAAGTAAAATGGAGGAAATGGAAGAGTAGAACAGGAACCACAACTCATAGAAATTTTACAGGAAGCTAAAAGGACAAAAACGGACACTTAAAAGCAGAATAAAAGGCCTGAAAGATAAAAATGGGAAAACAATGGAAACCGAAGAAGAAGCAAAGATGACACATAGGGAATTAAAGAACTCTAACAGGTGATGGAAATCCACAAGCAAAGAAGAAGATGGAACTGGGGAAGATATTGAAGAGCCAACACAACAAGAAACAATCGATATAATCAAAAAATGTAAAAATGGAAAGGCAGGAGGCACCTGGAAAAAAGGTAAAGTTAAAATAGGCAATTTCGAATTTGAGAAAGCGGAAAGTTCAGGTATGTAGGAGTAACTATAGCGAATGCTAGAGAAAAACATACGGGAGTACTAGAAAAAAATACAAGCAACAACTAAAGTCTTTTATGCGAACAAAAGGGCACTAAATAACAAGTCAGTAAGCAAAAGGACCAAAGGTTGGAATATTTAGACCAGTTCTGACATATTCTGCAGATAATTTAAATTTAATTTAAATTCAAAGATTTAAATAAAAAATAATTAGATTTAAATTGCGATGCAAATCATGCCAATCCTGGTATTCATGATACAGTAATTAATAAAATTATTAGATTTTTAGAAAAGATCGTTTTTGATCGTGTTAGTGGTTTAATAACCTACCTATGTGAAGAATTTTTTGAATGATGATTTATTACGGTTACGATGATAATTTAATTCATATGTATAAAATCTCGTAAGCCGCGATGTTTTTGTCAGAATCATGCACATCGAGAAAAGTTAGCCATAACTGCGAAAATTTCACTCATGTATAAAAAATCCCATAAGAGACAGTCAGCCAAGGGTGTTCTGCACTGACCAGTGATGTTCTGTGAAGGGCTCTATGGCTTCGCCTTCGCGCTTTTAAACTGGCTGTCAGTTTTATTCGTCAAATTGCCTGACAACAAAATTAAATACTGTCGAGAACAAAATATTTGCGTGCGAGTTGTCTACAGACTCCCTGGGGGGCGATTCTCGAAAATGGTGTCCACCAAGCCTAGTCCAGTATCCAGCTGTTCCAAATCATACGAATCTGTATCACGAACGCATCATGCAGACTGATATTCTGTGGGAACCCTATAGGTCGCGGAGAAATTATATTAGTACTTGTCTAGTTGCTCATTGTTCAATGTAAAGATTCGAACAGACCTTGACAAGTCTATGCGATCACACTGGACGTTATGGACCAGGCTAAAGCAAAGTCCGCACATTTGCTTTATTTCAATGATAACCCACTTGGTTAATTCCAGAAGCATTATACGCAGATGCTGTCTCGGTGCGAAATGACCCTAATCTAAACTTTTTCGAATTCCTAACCGAATTTGAAGTTTGTATTGTTTGCACATTCACGATGACGAATAGCACTGTTTGCTATGGAGGTTCTAATGTTGAAGCTTATGCGCAGCCATGATGCAGTTCAGATTTTTTAGCTTTAGAAATGCCTTAGAGGCTCCTTGCCTCAGTCAGTTTATATATGAACCTATTCGCATTTGTCGAATTACTATTACCTTGATGGTTGATGGATCAGCCCCTCTACTCTGATTTTGCAAAAACATATGCATCATCATAAAGCTTTCAGTTCGATGACTGGTTGGAAGCGTACCTCCATCCTTTCGTATCCTAAGCTAACATACGCATTTCCCTAAAAGTAGAATATACTACATCCCCAATCGGAGATAGGATAGTATGTGGCGAACTATAATTCTTCGTGTCTCAGAAGATGTCCTACCATCCTATCTCTCCTATTATTTGTTGACTTCCATACCTCCCTGTTGCTAACCTTATCTATCCACGGTATATCTTCATCATTTCATTCCATCATCATTTCATCATCATTTCATTTCAAACGCTTCTGCTCTTTTTTAATCCGCTTTACTTCTATTATTGTCCAAGTTTTGCACCCGTAGATCCAATGCCGTACTCCATACATACGCGCCTTTAAGAGTTTCTTTCGAGTTTTAACATATGCAACAATCAATTATTTGTTCAACAAGAAATGCAGATAAACATTTTTAGGAAATTTCGGGAGACCGGGTCTGTGCCTGTGGTTAATAAAAAGCACAGTGTAAGAAATGAAGCAGTGGAACTGGTGGTTCATCTACGTACACGTTTTCAACATAACGTATTCCCAACTTTATGGAATCAAGAATATGAATGAGAAATTTTAGTATTATGGCTGTGCGGTAGCGTCTTCTATTATTATTATTTACAAGAGTGAATCAATGTCACCAATTCTCACAAATTTCAAAAAATTTATAGGTATATTTGAAAGAACAAATCATATAAAAGATCGATTAACCTTTTCATTATATCAATATTGTATAAAAATTTGCAAATAGGTAGGTATCTACCAGCATTACAAAATATGTGGTTTTCGCTTCCATACATACACACTATTACAAGTGTTTACCTACATTATTACCTACCTACCCAAAGGACTTGTACCTTGACGCAGTTCTAGTAATACTGGGACGGGTGGGATGGCTTGCGCGCTTCAATGATCTAAAGAGCCGAACCATAGGTTTAACCATATTGGAGGGGTTTTTATTTGAGAAGCCAGACTAAATCAAGTCCCTGGAAGGGGGCAGCAGCTCTTTCAGTAATCATAGTGGCAGAGATCGTGAGGGTCGGTATTGCACTGTGATACACACTACTGCGATGTGGAAGGCAACGGGAAACCACCACATTATTATATCCCTGGTACAGCGTACTTCGAATTTATGATGATGGCACTTTCTGGAGTAAAATATTCCGGAGGTAAAATAGTCCCACATTCGGATCTCCGGGCGGGGACTGCTTCGGGGGGAGTCATCAGAAATGATAAGTGTAACATCTCACGAGTCGGAGCGTGGAATGTTAGAAGCATGAAACAAGTAGGAAAGTTAGAAAAAGAGGTAGGGGTAGGCCTAGATTAGACTACTGCTCTCAAATAGTTAGGGATGTAGGATGTTCTACTTTTAGGGAAATGCGTAGGTTAGCTCAGGATAGAAAAGAATGGAGGTACGCGTCCAACCAGTCTTCGGACTGAGAACCTTATGATGATGCTATTATATTTTTAAAATTTATTCGGAAAAGTAGAATCTACTAACTTACATAATTACGTATTCAGGTAATTGGAAAACAAATTTACTTTCACTCTGCACCTTATACATTTTTATACTTTAAGCTATAAGTTGATGGAATTGATTACACGTACAGATTCACACTTTATTGTACTATTGCGTGACCACATACTTAATCCATTATCGCTTTAATTAAAATAATTTATTGCTTCTTAATTAGGAATTCCAGAACAATCGCGCCAAAAAAGACAAGTATGTTTCAATAAAATATCGCGCAACAGGTAGTTATTTTCTAATAAAAATTCTTTAAATGTCGTTGGGACAGTCATTGTCTTTCTTAAGTATAAGGTAGTTGTATGTTAAGAATAATAAAAAATGTACCGAGTGTGCTCTTGTGCTCTACCATGTCAACAAAAAGGAAGAAGCCAGGTCATTCTTATTTATTAAAAGAGAGAGCATTTCAATTTACATTTCATGGAAAATGTCGTATAATCTTCCCGACTATCCAAATGTAAAAACCGATATTCAGAATTGATCCTCCTGTGCCCTACGTTAATCTTGCGTGAGTACATTGGTCGTTCTTCGATTCAAAGCGTTTTTGGAAAATGCCTATAAGTACGTAGGTATACTGCATCATGAGCTAAATTTATGTACCTAAGTGCTATTTAATTGCCAATGTTGTACGCACGTATAACTAATTTGCCATAAAATTTGTCTTTTTCTTTTTACCGACAAATTAATTGTTTATCGCCAAGTTATTTATATTAAATACTCACAGTAATTATTGTATCCATGCAGAAAAATACTTAAACTTGTTAATAGTTTCGTTTTATTAATCCGCTTGAAATTTCTATATTTTATACTTAAGTTATGTTATGTATAGGAGGCGTTTTATACATGTCGCATCAGAAGCCCTATGATTGTACATTTTATGAAAAGGATGTCCATTTCATGAAGTACCGCTGAAGCACCGATAAAGACAGGAAAAATATTCTTCGGGGCTGTCAACTAAACCAACCTTTCCGAGACAAACACCGAAAATGGACACCCTCTTCATGAAGTATACAGAAATTATTAAATTAATTAATGAATTTACTCCCAATTAATAAGTTCAAAAAATCTAGTTTTAAAGGTCAGGGTATAAATTAATATAAACACAGGTACCTAGGATGTGATGAATTCCATAACCTTCACATTTCATTATGAACTAAAATTATTGCTTACATCGTACGATGCTTATTTTAAGCATTATGTACATATTTATTATCCATGAACGTTATTCTTCAAATGCGTTCTAAACACAAGGTTTCAGGCTAATAACGAAATGAAGTACGTCGAAAAACACTTAAGGTTTTGACGTATAAAAATATAAAAACGAGACAATTGTTTTCGATGGTAGGTATACTTCTTGTATTAAGTGCATAATTAACTAATTGCGAGGTAGGTATACATGTACGTACTTATATCGAATTAGCTAGGTTGCAGGGGCACTAGGTATATATGAAGCTCTTGCTGAGATAAATTCTCGACTTTTTTATTACGCTAGTAGGGTGAAGATCTCTAAAAGGCACTCCTTAGGTCTGTTTGCAGAGTGCAGGGTTTGTTATCTATGATTTCCACCCACTAAAATCCCATCCTAGTTTCAAGTATTCTCTTGTATTCTCGTACTTCTCATCTATCACCTGTATCGCTTCAACTATGTTTTGCTTGCTTATTCCTTCCCAGATTTCTCCCTCCACGGCTCGTCTTTCCCACCGATTAAATAGGAAATAATGAAATATTCTTCCGAAATGCAGAAATAGTATCACTAACGGAAGAAAGAAGAGCAGAAACGACTATCCATGTTGCAAAAATGACAAGAGAAGCATTTAGCCAATTTAAACCGCTTCTTGGTGCCAGGTCACATTCAGGTGCAAAATAGCAGCAGAGAAAGAAAATACTGACCCAAAAAGAAATTGGGAGTTGGAAAACTAATGGACTCAGAGATCAAGGAGGGATTCTAGGATGAAATGGACAGAAGTCTCGGGGAGCGTGGGAATTTAATGTTGACATCCACCAAATATTGTCAGTCATAATATATGAATCTATCGAAAGAGTAAAAAAATATTATGCTAACTGTTAGAATTTGGAATAGGTACCGGAAAATGTGGTAAATGTGAAATTGACGATGAAAAATGTATTGGTATACGTGAAAATCCAGAATGACTTAACCGACTGATTTAATGTCACATAATTACTGAAACAAGAAAATGGGCTCCCCCCGATCAGAAGAACTTTCCTTAAAACATCATAAACTCTCACCAATAGAATGATGGAAGTGGAAGGTTAGATTGTATGTCATTGTAAAGAAAACAAACGTCCTATCACAACCAAGAACTAGGAGAAAAGCGAAAAATCTCACAATCCTGGTCCAGATAATCAAAAAAAATATTAAAGGATGCTGAAACCAGTGAAAGATAATGAAGAATAATGTGCAACCAAGAACTATATCAATGGTATAATGAATATGAATACACAGACTAAGATAGACAGGTTGAAAGGTAACCGTATCAACGGTAGAGTTATAAACGGAAAAATTAAGAGGAGTAGATCATCTGGAAGACCCAAGGTACGGTAGGAAGATGGGGTGGCTGGTGATGCACGGAGGATAACAAGAGTTATAGTAAGTGACGTAGGGGTTGCTGGAGACGAAAACTGGAGGAGACCAGTGTCCGAATTCAGCTGCAGTTCGCAAAGAATTTGCAGATAGTCTGAAGAAATATGCTCAATTGAAAGAGTACGTATTACCTATTATATTATGTTATAAATATCTAAATTATAATTACCTATAATAAATTGTAATTAGCAACAGAGAGCCAGATGTTATAGAATAGCTTAATCATTTTATCAGGTAATTCCTTAACGCGCTCCGACATTAATAGAGATAATCGATAAGTATTTTCAAATTAAATTTGAATTACACAATTTATGCAATCGTAGGTTTATAATAATTATCATCGATTTACACTTTCGTTGTTTTGGTTTCTTTGATTGGCCTCATTTACGTCTACGGCTACAGAAATCTTGGACAAAAATCGTTTCTATAAAATAATAAACGTGTTTCCTATATTTAATCATCAATATGCCATTCTACTGTTACATAAACATTACTCTGTGCGGAAATTGCTGTCATCCGCACATATTACTGAGGTAGTAGAAAATTTCTTCAGTCTTCACATTGCTGTATTTGAATCTGCTAGTTTTATATGATGAACTGCCCCAAGACAATGTTGAAATTGAACACGATGAATCAATTTGTACTCAGTATCTGACAGGAAAGCTATATATGTACTTTTATGTAAACGAGTCAAAACAAAACTTGAAGTTAAAATTTCTTAATTTTAGTTTAGTTTCTTAGTTTTAAGATTAGTTTAGCAAAAAACTTGTGCAATGTAAGCTAGGTAAAACACATAATGTTCGGCTATTCTTAAAATAAAAATTTATTCTTTGCTAAACAAATAATTTGCATTTTAAGCACATCTATTCCATTAGAATATTAGGCCATGGTCGACCAGTTGCATCTCAAATAAAAACATGTGCCTATTACAAAGATGGATGACTGTATTAAAACAACTAGTGCATTGTCGCAGTTAGAGGCCATTGTGAAAATTGTGCCTTGCCGAAATTTTTTACTCTGCCTACGTGGATTATAAACGAGTACATGAAAAAATTGAATGTTCTCACATTTTGAACTTTGGTTTTAAAATTACACGGACCCTATATAGTTCACAAATTTCCAGAAGATGACCAATAAATTACTCCTAGAAAAACCGCGATAGCATTTTTACCAATTGACCACCATAGATTTGATGAAGATTCAAGCTGCACTAATTCTTTTGGTAGCAAGTTTAAACTTCAGTGTTTTAAATGAACCATAATTAACTTGGATAGTGCAGTTCAATCCTGTGCGTACTGACCCCCACCACTCGCCATCACTCGATCGGTTTACTGTACATTTCAAGGTGAGATTCTAGGAGAGGAAATACCATCAAGTGGGGATAAAAAAATATTATGAACTATAGCCATAAAAAGGACTGAATGACATTCTTTTTTATCTGTTACGATAACAAAAGTAGTACATCTTCTTGGGCCATTGAAATATTTTCTGCTCAGTACGCCCCTGTTGTTCTATATACTTACATATTAATTTATGTCAGAAAGGGAAACTAAGCTCACATACCACGTCAATTAGATACGGAATTTAACTTCGAAGGAAAAATAAGCAGTACTGATTTTATATGTGCAATTACCACCAGCCGTGTAATTACGTTAATCTAAACGCACACGTTTAGTTTCTTCAAATATAATAATTTGTCACAGGCCGCTTCGTATTAATGTCGTCTTATGAAAGGCAGGTACACTAACGAGAGACATATTGCATCTCATTCAGTATAAATTTTAAATTCTGAAAGCAAGAACACTTGTTATTCTACAAATCGAGGATTGAGGGCTTACGCGTCTTGCAATTGCAATGCAAATTAATTCCGAATAACTATTTGTGGAGTAAAATGTTTAGGTAGATCGGTAGATGAATATTAGCTTATACAAAGGAAAATAAAAAAGTTCTTCACTTCTGAGCAAATTGTACTAGGACCAAAACTTATAACAAATAGACTATTGCGAATGCCTACTTAGACGTCATCTGACAACCTTTCCCTTTAGAGCTTATATCTCTCATTGCTTCTTCTACTGTAGTTTTCAGTTGAGTACGAACTCGGCCTCGACGCATGATGAAGATACCGTGGATAGATAAGGTTAGCAATAGAGAGGTCAATACATTGGTCATCTGAACTGTAGCTGCTCTGATACCAAAACTGGTAAAGTCTAAAGTTAGGTGAAAGTCGGTAAGGTAGGGAGTAATGACACAGCATAATACAGCAGTTAAAGTTCTTGGTGGTGTCTTTGAACTATTTTAGCTGCATTTGGTGACCTCCAACTGTACCTAAGTGATTTACTACGGCGGCGTTTTATCAAACGGTTTGACGCCGGTATTAACTCGGCGACAAACGAAAAAGAACACGTACGTAGCCTGAGAAGTTGCGCAGGCTAGGCTACGTGAGCTAGAAAATTTAGGGAGAGCTGTTCTACGTATTATGCTGTGGTAATGATGTTAAATAGTAAAAAATTGGTTTTTAGCAGTATCGAGTTTGTTATTTATTGTTGTCTATGAGTTTTCTATTAATTACTTATTCAATTAATTTTTAGAAACATTCTAAAATCCTTAAGCCCACAGAAGAGCGTACCAGAGTTCGTAAACTTCAACAAGATTCGTGGTACCCGGCATAACACTTTGTTTTGCACACAGTGAAACAAATGTGTAGGTAAGTTCTTTCATCATTGAGCCATCGAGTCTGCGAAATTCCTCTTTTAGGTTATATATCGTTGATTGAGAGAATTCTCTCAATCAACGGTTATATCCATATTTAAAAAGAAATGTACATAATTTTCAAAAAGAATGTTGAAATAAAACAGCATTATTTCAATTTACATACATTTCGAAATTTCATTCTGGTTTTCTTCTGTGGCATATAGGTACAAGCTCATTAGGTACCTAGAACATTATTGGTTCATCCTTGGACTATAATGGGCAAATATCTAATAAACTATTTACATGCAAAATGAACAATAGGAAGGAAATTGCTGTTAACATTAGATGTGAATGCCGGTAGAGCAAACGTCAAGGAAAACGAGTTTTCATTGTAAAAATACATGTCCGTTTATTTTTATAGTATATTAATATTCTGTGCTGATGCTTTTTGTTCATGCAATTTTTGGCTGTAGACCATGACAATTTCATGTTTTAAATACTTCGCCATGCGCAGGTACCAAGAGGAATAACTGACACTGTAATACCTACTTATAGCAATTTTATGCTAAATATGTAAAATTAAAAACTGTTTCATGTTAGTTGTTAGAGAAAAATTGTATGACGTAGGTAGCCCTCATCTGCATTAACAAATTCAAGAAAACGGCGAACCAAGTCCATATCGTTGTCAACAACTCATTACGGCGACCCCAGATAAAGAATTCTGGACCTGAACTGCTAATTCTGATGAGTCAAGCGGGTGTAAAAACTTTTTGGGCATTTGAAAGTACCCGTTTAACAATTTTCTTCGAAAAAACCAATCTCTCTTAAGAGTCCGGCAAACCCCTTTAAAATGAACCCGAAAACTGACTTCGTAGTGCTATGCTAATTTCTAAACGGTGAAAATTGAAGTGTTGAATTTTTGACAGTTTATAAACGAAACTTTATTTTATGTTTCCATTGAAAGAAAATTTAAAAATTTTATCTTAGAAAGTGTCAGTTCACTCATGAAATTGACCAACTTCACGCGTGCATAGCGCCAAGAGATTTACAGTTTTCGAAAAATTGTTTCAATGGCGACATAAAGTATACCTTCTTCTACCATAATCAGGCTTTCGTGTTGCTAAATTTACTAGGATGAAGGTGTAATCATGGTAGAGCGAGAGCGCTGCAAACGCAAAATATGGCTTGGTATGTGCTGCCGCCCGGTGTTGACTGAGCGTAAACTCAGAGCGGCGTTGTCTCATTTACTAGGTATCGAACGCGCGGGCTTTGAATGTGCGTTGTTCTTGTGTCCATAAATGTGTTTAGCGCGACGGTGTTGCAACACAGCTGATAGTTTGCTCCGGTTTCTAACGGATACCTCACCGACCCGATGCCCCGCAGGTGTAACTTTTGATCTGCTTTGCCGGACTCTTAATGTAAGCGAAAAAATTACGCATCAAACTGTCGCCCTCGGTTTCCGTCCCTCAATGCAGAAAAACTATGCGTCAATCCCAAAACTTCTCCTAATGCGATAAGCCCAATATGGGATCATTTTTCTGAATAATTAGTTATCGAGGTAGTTACATACCTACTTAGCTGGGGACATTACAGATTACACGAATTCTATCTAGCTACTTTAATGCCTAGGATTGGATAAGACACTATAACATGATCATTAAAAACTATAAAATCTTCGGTAATATGCCCTGTTTCATGTTTGACAACAAAATGATGATCGAATACAAATAGGTTTTTGCAATTTCCACATGAAATTAAAATGCCTCACTTCTTGCCTGTACCTCTATAACTACTTTCAGTTGCTTTTCATGTAGGTCATTCAGTTATTCAAAATAGTATTGTGCTGGTCTGGGTTAATTTAAGGCGAATTGCGTAAATTTAGTTTCGTTTCTTAATTACCAATTCTGGTCTAGCCCACAGCCGGACTTTCTTCAATTAAGTCTACCGTATCAGATAAGATTTTCAACGAGAAACTAGTTTGTTAATAAATTATTCAGGTTTGTAGTAAAATAACTTAAGGCACCAAAGTTTCAAATCCTTGAAAATTTTGACTTTATTTTACCTAATTTAATATATTTATGCACATAACATGTAACCCTATAGAGTTTAAGGTAAGTAAGGTAAGTAAGTAATGAATTGTGTATTAATTGTATATGCTCTTTTTATGTGAATACTTAAATCAATAAAAAATAAAAGAAGTTTAATTGGAACTGCTCAAAATAAACTTACTTTCATAAGAGCAAATTTCTGATCGTCGTCCAAAACGATTTTTGAAGATGCCATTTTCTTAAATTGACGCAAACTGCGCTAAACTGTGAAATTGCACGGCAAACAATTTTTTTCGGCAGATAACTCGGCGGATACCGACCGACTGAATTTAAATTCGAAAGGTTAGTAGTGTATACAGTATACTGAAAAGAAAGAATGCGTGTTTCAGAATTGATTCGCATTCATACTCGTACGCGGCATCACCAAGAGTTGAGGTAAGCAGGTGAATGAGTTACCTTTACTTGACCACATATACCTACGTTGACCGGCGCGGCGGTGATATCCGACGGTAGGTACAATAGTTGCCAGCATACCTATAGGCATATTTTTATTGTTTGTTATTCCAAATTATGCCAGAAATTATTCCAACAGAAAATGTCGAGCTCGGGCTGTAATAATTTACAGGCGGGCCAGGTCAAGCCGGACACTGGTTTCTTCAGAAAGCGCGCCTGTATATGTTTTAGTGCCATTTAAATCTATGAAGGTTTTCGAGTGATATACAGGGTGTTGTAGAGAAATTGTGAGGGCAGATTCTACATCTAAATATGAAAACAAGTTCATGTAAACATGGTTCCTAAAACGCTTTCTTTTGCGAGATACAGAGCGTGTTTCATATTTTTAAAGTTTGTTTTTAATTTCTTGAAAGCCCATTAAAAGATATTGGCATAATTTTGGTACACGCCAGTGGTCACTAGGTCAACAAAGGATACTTTTGCGTGTAAAAATTTCTTCCCTAATGTACTCGCACCAGTGGCGTGCATGCTGGCAAGTCTTTATTTTTAGCGAAAAAAAGATACGCTACTGATATTTTGCAAAATTGATATTGTTTTCCTAAAGCCCAAGTTCGTCATAAATTCGTTGTAAGAATTAAACAAAATTAAACAGCGTATAACGTTTTGTTTTGAAGTGTTTCTCCCGACTGTTCGGAATATTTGAGGTGTTTGGCGTATTGTTTCACAAGCATTGATAACTTGTTCGGTAAATGTGGCTTCAGTTGCTATGGGATTAGTATGCACCAGTTGCTTTAGATGCTCCCAGAGGTAGAAATCGCATTGATTTATGTCCGATGATCGGAGAGGCCATGTATTGAAGTACATCAGGGTAGCCATTTTCAGCATTTACTTACTTTAAATCTCAATCAAAAAGCACCGCTTCCCGAACATAAAATATTGAAAAGTGCAAAAAAATGTTATGTATTTGTTTGTATTGTAATGATTAGATAATTAATTTTTATATTGAAAACGAAGCGTTTGAAGACCCATCATGTTCATATAACTTATTTTTAGATGTAGAAATCTGCCCTTACAATTTCTTTGCATCTCCCTGTACATGATATTTATCATTTACACAATCATATTGGTTGTATCACGTAAGGTGCGGTTTTAAGGTATTAAAGTAAACCTTTGTTCAGGCCCGGATTAATGGTATGGGGGCTCAGGGCACCACACAAAATATTCATGATATTTACGTAGCTACCTACTTAATGGCTACAAATAAAATTCAATAAAAATATCTGGGCCTCAAGATGCAAGAGAATATTCATAATCCTTTTCTTGTGACACAACTTTTGATAAATTTCGCTGTCACTCCATTTACCATGAATTCTTAAGAAGTTAAACCCCACACGCCAAAAAACAGTGACACAGTAATTAAACTCGACACGTGTTTCGCTGACAACTTGGATTGCAGACTCAAAACTTAAATCAATTAGTCAGTCAGCTGCTGACTGACAGATGGTAAGGTACGAATGCCAATGTGGAGGTGCTGGCAAGTTCCCATTACGTTTTCATTTTGGCCGGGTCTACTTCCACGCTAACGTGAACGCAATTTAATATTTTTCCTTCCACGTGAATACGAAGCAGACCACTTTGCTGACGGAAACTTTTTAAAACAGATACCAGAGTTGACACACGCATACCCCTTAGCTGTCCTCGCACCAGACACACGCATTTTCTTGCAAAAAAGATAATGTAAAAACGTGAGACAGAGAAAACCAACCTTTACGGGAGCCGATCCCACCCGGCCCGAGAATACCAAGCTACCAGTTCTGTGAGATACCTACCTACCTACCTACGCTGCTGATTGCAGTTTCAACTAACGTAAGTATAACTTATAACTATGATAACGTTTTGCGTGTATATATTTTTTTAGTTTTGCGTCCACGTTAGCGTGGAAGTAGATACTACCTTTCATTTTTTGTTTAGGTAGACCGTAGGGCAATGGCGTAGCTATGGCTGTATAAAGTAAGTTTTCATCGAAATTCGAAGTTGCTTGGTAAATGAGTACACACAGTGGTTGGATCAAGAACTTTGACGTAAATTCACTATGAATTCTTAATAAGTTAACCCCACACGCCAAAAGACAGTGACACAGTAATTAAACTCGACACGTGTTTCGAAAAATTTGAAATTGGTTGTGTTCAAATTTAAAAAATAAGCAAAAATAGGCTTAAGGAAGATGAAACTATTTCTATTTGATGTAAATGGCGCAGTATTTAAATGCTTAAATACATATTCATGAAAATGTTTTTTCGATTTTGTTAAATACGAACTGGCTGGCCACCGCTTCGGAGTTTTCCCGAGGTCGCTCGGTGCTGCCATCTCCAACAGATTTAATATTTTAATAAAAATTGTTCAAAAAAATGCATAAAAATTAATAACAAATTTCCTGTAACAGCTGAATGAAAAATTATATGTGTTATGGCTAGAGCTGTGATTTGTATGCAAATGTATAAATTGTTTGCTCGTATGCCTTTAAAAATTACCTACATGTAACCACGAATCTTTCAAAATTACGTAAATTGTCAAAATTCTATAGTGCATATAAAATGCATATTCTGTCGTCAATGCGTGATTTGCACAAGTTTGCCTTTTCTGTGCATATTCTTGCGGTTGTAAGCACGAATGCATATTTTTTTAAAATACCCAATTCTAAAACAAAAACCTGTGATATTGAAAGGTCATTTTCATGTTACAAAAACATTTCGACTGCATGAAAACATAAACAAATGCGTAGGTAATTTGTTACTCCAATATCTCAAATAATAAAAATAATCCACTTTCAACCAATATTCCGAATAATAAAATATTGCCAAAATTGGGTAACAACGCGGCTAGTTTATTTTATAGATATTATTTTGAGAATAAAATGATAAATTTTTGTGTAAATTTATGATCAGTTTTTGTATATTTTACATAAATAAAATGTCGTTTTGACCTGCTTAGATTATTTTTTTGCATGTGTTTCAGCATAAATGCAGTTATTTGTGCATAATTCATATTTTTTTGTGTGCATATATGCTGAATACTTTCATGGTTTTTAATGCATACAAAATACAAATGACAGCTTTAGCTATGGGAGTTTGGGAACTTCTCAAATAATAAAAATAATCAGCTTTCAACGAATATTCCCAAAATTGAGTAACTAAACACACAAACACAGATAATTTATTTTATAGATATTATTTTGACTAGAAGAAAGAACCACCGATTAAGTGCAATAAAACCCATAGTGATTAGTGACTGGGGTCCGGTACAACTTTGTGCTCTGCTACCACACTAGTCATGCATTCACTGAGGCTCTTGCCAAATATTTCTGAACTGCAATAAATATTAGTAGTTTCAATAAACTGACGAATCAGAGCATTTACAACTTCCTAGGAGACATAAAACTTACTGATAGGTGAGTGGGCACCTAATCAAGCGCCATCTTTACAGCTGGCAAAGTAATTGGGGTGGGACAAATTGAGTTGCCCATGAAGTCTCTGAAACACCAGTAAGTACTCTCCAGAAAGTTCTTACTCGCCTTTACGCTTCAATTAAAAGGATTCACTTTAGAATAACGCGAATTAATATTCCTGAAGTTTTTTCTACTAAACACACACATCACCAAAATTAAACGAACCCTCGCAATTTTTATATTTAATCTCTGTAAATTAATTACACATAAATCAATTTAATGTAACTGTAATTCAATTAGAATATAAATAAAATAAGTGCTTCTCTAAAGGTAATTCTTACCTACTAATAATAATACACATCTGAACAGAAAAAGTTAAATAGCTAAAATTATTTACACAAATATTCCATCAATTTCTTAAAATACATTCCATTCATTTATGCCTTTTGAGGATTCACCGAGCTGCTAGACGTAACTTTTTTGCTATGGCGAATTTTCTTCACATAAGCTTCGATCAAATTCTTTATTTTATTCGGATTAATTTCGCCAGATCTATTGTGGCAAATCTGCAATGCAAATAATAAATAATACGACATATTAATTTTACGAAGTTTTAGTTACCTTTGGAACAGCTCGTCTTAAAATGTCCTTATATTCTTCTTTATTAATACGTTTTTTGTTATAATGAGGCTTCAACACTAATTTCACTTCTTCCACAACTCTCTCTTGGCGATTCAACTTTTTCAAAAACTGAAATAATGTATATCATTTTTAATACTTCGCAAAATACATGACAATATCACCTTATCCTTAACCTGCATTTCCACAGCAGAATTTGGCAATTCTTCTAGTATTCTCAAGTTATCTTCATCAAGTTTGACTCCAACTTGTTTTGTACCTTAAACCGCAGATACTATAGCAAATTAAAACAAAAATAAAATTTCTAAAATTACCTTTACTTGGAGTAAATGGATTTTTTCTAGGGTACTTGTTTTTATCATTAGATTTATTTTTATTTTTATAAGATGGAGAGCTTCCAAAAAGAGCATCAAAAGCATTTTGTACTTTGGGCGTAGGTTTCGTAATTTTCTGCTGCATCTTGGCACTACTTGTTGCTTTCAAACTCGTCTCAGGAGGCGGTTCGAACAAGTCTTCATAGTCACTGGACCCCGGAGAATAAGGTGAATCAAAATCAAGATTTACAATTTCATCACTTCCGTTTTGACTGCGGTTGTTGGATTTACGTGCAGACTTATTAGATTTACTGAGAATATTTTTAGAGGGCATTGGTTTAATAGGAGTAGACTTAATTGGTAATTTAGTTTGTGCTGCTTTGACGGGACTCTTCGTAGTATTTGGGGGAATGGCTCTCTGTGGAAGGGAAGAAACAACATGCATTGGCGGGGTAAGTATTGTTGAATTTAAGATATTTATCCTCGAAACAGCTAAATTGGCTGAAATTGGGGTAGATGTTATGAGTGACTGAGAGCTTGACGGATACGGAATTGCAGGTGCAACTGGTTTAGAAGACCCAGACGGAAATCCTGTCGACTGCGGTTGGACTACTTGATTTATTATCACACCAATAGACCTTTCTGGCGAATCACGGGTATCGGGGGTTGTTACTATTACTATACTACTCTGAGAGTCTGGTTGAGTATCAGTAACTGGGGGCGTATGTGATTTCAAAATATCGGGCGATTTGCTGATCGGAGAGTTAGATTTCTCTATCATATCGCCTGCTCTGTCTGACATGCTGTCATCTCGATTATCTCCAACACTTTGGCTGTTTGACTGAGTTGCCGTTTGCAGCGGTTCAGGGGTTGGAGATCTCGACTTAGTTGGATCAAATGGATCGTAAGCATCCGGAGAACTTGGAGGTGAATTCGGTGGCTCTGGAGGTGTATTTGGTCCTTTGTGCACGACTTCATTAAGTCTTTGTTCAAGTTCTTCTTGTGGATCCACTTCAACTAATAAAACAAATAAAATATTCATCAGAGCGTATCGTGATTAAGTTTCATTTGTACTCTCCGCGGTTTAAAAGATATCAAATATTTTTGTTATAAAAGTCCTTTGAAGTTCATCCTAAAATTATTTTTCACTATTACACAAATCGTTCCGTTATTTCTGCACATTTTTCTAAATTTTATAGTTTTTAATACCCTAACAGTTTGGAAATGTTAAAGATACAGAATTTAAAAAATATCTTGGTATTGAATAAAGCTGTAGCAGCGACAGTTTGTTGGAAGTTGCAAAAAAATTAACCTTTTGTTTATGATTTAGATGCGGATAGATATCTAAAGCTATGGTTTTCTAGAAAAGCATTGCCGTCATATAACGACATCGCAGAGTGGCTGGAATAATACGATCACAATATTATTACGTTGCGGTGTTCAGTACTGATTCGTAAGTAACCACTGTGATTATTGCATAAGGAAACGCTTTTCTTGACATTTAGATATCAAGTTTGTTCAATATTAATGACATCACACATCAGATGCATTCAAATGATGTATGTATGATCGAGCCAGGAAGCTATCAAATACAAACTATCTGACACTGAAGTACCACCGTGCTTAGCATCCACGGCACGTTCATAAAATGCGGCATCACTCTCTGATCTCAGAAAAGAGCTCAGAAAGGTACTTGCACGAGACAACGAATGCCCCCATCAAGCCTTGATAGTAATGTGTCCGTTGTCTTAAAAGTGTAAGAGAAAATTTCATCTAGCGAGCAATGCCGGATTAAATCTTTGAATATGTCATTTTAAAAATACCTCAAAATGTGCCAAAACCTTAAAAAAAGGTTCTAGCTTAAAAAATATGCAAATTAAACATCTTATAAAAACTGATTAGAAAAGCAGAAAATGCAACCATATGGGGTGATTTTCATTTACAAGAATGTTGCTTTTATGTAGAACTGAGACAGCCTACATAGGTAAAAATAATTTTAAATGGAGAACTAGAAATAAAGAATGGTCTCCCATATATCTTTTTCCTCTAAAATGCATAACATTATTAAACAGACTAGACTAGTGAGTGTATACAGACTGGACTAATAATGTGTAGGGTAGGTATACTGGTTTTAGCCATTCACACTAATTTTACACTATGGCTTAGCTGTATGATGCAAATTATAAAGTTACAAGTTTTTAATGAACGTGTTAAACTTTTCACCAAAGTTCAAGATATTCATCCTTTTACACTTATATGTACTCTGTAAACTGCAGGAATCGAAGAAGACGAAGAAGGTGGAGATATCCAACAAAACAAAAAAATTTTTAAGCAAGGACGTGCAGCTTTAGTAACTGCTATGTTATACATTGAACAACAATCAGAAGTTCACGCATCTGATGTCCTATTTAAACATTGGAGACGTTGCAGCAAAAAGCTTTTTACAAGTCTGAAACAATCTCAAATTGATACTTTTCTTGCAAAATAAAATATGAATGTAAGAATTTTGGATTCAAAATAAACCATACATTCAGAAGTGTGCATTTTAAAATTTTTTTACGCATGTTCACTACATTTCAAAAAGCAAGTTAAAAACAAACGCTATATTCCTTATTGCATTTCCAAAATAAAAATAAAAGTTATACAGGTTGGTCCAGTTTTTAATCGACAAACTTTAGAAGTAGATAAAATGCGTTAAAATAGTGGAGGTTTATCATATAAACGGCCCGGAAGTTCAATTTATTTAAGATTTTTCTGCAATAAATCATTTTAGAATGTCGTCACACAATTGACATTTGTTTGTTTAAAGCTTATTGGAGAGAAGAAGAGGAGGAATAAGAAAGCAGATGTTGGTGTTACCATTTGGCACCAAAAAAGAGGCGTAACTTAAATTCAGTTGAACAAAAATTCTTAAAATTATATGATATTGCAAACGTTGTTTCGTTATTTTGAGTTAAATTACATGAACTCTAAACAGTAACCTGGTTTCACCACTTTGTTTTGCACCAAATCTGCTCAAATTTTGGTAACACTCACATGCATAACGTTGTGGTGTTGTGTAATCCATTCTCTGCCCTCCAACAGAAAATGGTGGCATGTCAAAATCAGGCCATTCTAAAAGTCTATAATCTGATAAACAGGAAAGGTGGAACTTTCAAATTTGGCAGTCATACTTTGTAGGTTATGACCATTATTTCATAGCAACTACTTCACTTCATTGCAAATGCTGGCTATTTTTTTTGGGTAGGTACCTCAACTTTTCTGTCCTGTGCCACTGGTCAATTTTAATGTCAAATTTGAAATCACCTATCATTCTTCAAAATTTCTTGTGTCTTTTTGAATGTTCAGATATTTCGATTAGTTTTCGAGATATTAAATAAATTTCAGTGCAATATGTACTGAACTTTTTGCCTGCTTACATTTTTGACGATTCAAGTATGAGAACGATGTGAAAAGTGATTTTGGCATAATAGTAAGTATATTATACACGAGTAATACTCGTCGAGTATATAATTAATGCTATTATTACCGATAATTAAGTTTACAACACGAGCGAGTTTTGTGGTAATAATAGCATTCATTATAACAAGTTGTATACTATACTCTGTCCACAACTATCAAAACAGATTCCTAGAAGGAATTTACTTCCTTTTCCCTCCTACAGTGTAAGAAAGATTCGTACAAACGCTGTGAGGTATAAATTTCTTGATTTTTCGGGCAATAAATCTAATGAGGCAATTTCTGCAGCTTCTTTTATTGCAGGTGGTGTTAAGAGGGTGCGGAATTTGAGCACTAAAAACGGGACATGTAGACACATTTTTATTCCAACACCATTCTGAAATTAAAGTAGTTACGGCGTTAAATAAAAAATAAGATTTATCAATAAATGATCAACTTAGAGACTCACACTACTTTTATGGTAATAGTTTTCGTTCGCCTTAAATAAATACATGTCCCTCAAATTATTGAAAAATCAGTCCTAAACTCGACACCTTTTTTATTATTTGTACACATATTTATCGTAAATAGAGAGTAGGGTTGTCTAAGTTAATTATTCGTTATTCATTTTCGACCATTTTTGATACGTTGCGTGGTTGAACCGGCGTGTTGGAATGAAAATTATATTGCAATCTCTCCATCTTGTGCATATTTGGCCGAGATGTACAGTAAACTGGACGTTTGACAGTAGTAGTAGTGTGGCCATTGCAATGCAGATGGCGGTGGCGCTTCAGTTATTCTATTAATTTCTATCAATAGAAAATCATAATTTAAAGATAGGACCGCTGACTAATCCTCTCAGAGTTAATCGGTTGCCGCTAAAGCAAAAAACCTTGAAAATTCCAAGCTGTAGAGGTTCTGTTTGAAGAGTTTGCAGCTGTGATAGAAACCAATCATAATAGATTGTTACTATATTTTGCATAATCCTAATCACACTTTTGGGCGATAGGTGGCAGCACTTTATAGACTAACAGCTGATAAATCCCAGCCTTCAAGAAATCTCGTTTTCACTCTCACTACTCATTTTTTATCTTCTTTTTTAGAATATGCAATCCAAATTGACATGTCGCGGCCTAGTAGATAAATGTGAAAAAGGGTCAAAGCAAAGTTCTTATTGGTCACGCCAAATTTGAAAATCCCCCCCTTTCCGTTATCAGATTATTACGAAATATTCTACCTTTGGTGCCATTTAGTTCTAAAAGAAAGCGTTTTTGAATATTAGTTCATATGACAAATCCTATTATTTTGAAGAATTCTATCTCTTCCTAAAGTTTGTCGATTAAAAACCGGACCACCTTGTATATTGAATTAAGATGATTGTTTACATTACCTTCAACTTCCGCTGGGTCATGCAATGGATTGCTGATGGCTCTCATCTGTGGTGGTTTTGCAGCCAACAAAAACTTAACTTGCGGCTCAGGAGGTGTTTTAGGACCCGTGCTATAGTTATTTGTGCATTCTGGGCTTGCAGCCTGTTGGGACGAATCACAAAGTGCTTTTTGCAGACCTAGCAAGTCATTGCCTTCACCATTATCACTATCACTCAGAACAATAACATTTTTCGGGGACGGCGTGATTTCTTTAAACGGAGACCTCTCCAAGTCTATTATTGCTACAGGTTTAATTCCCGATAAGTCTTTGTTATTTTTCCTATTTCTAAGTCGCCTTTCCCTCCTGATTTTCTTTACAGTTAGTTCTTTACCCGGGATATCACGTTTACGTTTTGTAGTAGTTACATCTCTACTTTCATTATCTTTGTTGAAACTAACAGAAACTAATATATTGTCACCCGAAGCAAACACTTCTTTCGAAGGTGGAGGCGTTCGATCAATGCGCTTTCGTCGCCTTTTCTCCGCAGAATCCTTTGATTTCTTATCAGGTTTCTTTTTCTTCTCCTTCTTTTTCTTACTTGAGTCATTAGTTAAGATGACTGTAAGATTATGAGGTTTAACAGTTTTCGGTTCAACCATGCGTGGTGGAGTCCAAGACGGAGAAGGATTTCTCGGAAGATCTCGACATTCAGAGAGTGTGGGTGAAGGTGTCCAGTTCTTTTCTCTCGAGAGCCTTCGCTCAGGCCAATCGCATCCTCTTCTAGGAGATGGAGATCTAGAACGATTTCTACTAATGCTCCGAGCTTTGCGTTCTTTACCCCTTGAGCGATTTCGAGATTTCCTTCGTTTTCTACCATCATTACTAGAGGACCTGCGTCTTTTCTTGTTTCTGTTTCGAGAGTGTCTTCTTCCTGGAGATTTTGATCGTGAGTATGACCTTCGATTTTTGGACCGTTCACGCCGCTTTTTACTCTTATTATCTCTGGCTGGGGACCTGCGATTTCTAATAGGTGATTTACGAGGCGGTGTTAAAGATCTACTCGATCGTGATTCTGAACGTTTTATGTCTCTGCCAAATTTGTCCTTCAGTCTTCTTGGTTTTGTTTCTATCAAAGCTCTCACATCGTATCGTTCAATTTCTTTTCGTTTGTCTCTCCTCTTCTCTTTCTTGTTTTCTTTGTCAGATTTACCTCTCTTTTCTTTAGATTTACTTCTACCGCCTTCCTTATCCCGATAGTTACGTTCCTTATTATTCTTACTCAATTTCTTAAAAGCCGAGTCCTTGATTTGATTTTCATTTTCTTTGTCTTTATTTTTATCGTCTGTTTTATTTGCTTCTTCTTCTTTTTTATTATCTTCATCATTGATCTCTTTTTCATCTTTCGGCTGTTCTTTTGGTTCACTTGTTTTAAGTTTGTTTTTGTCTACAATTTCACCCTCTTCATAGTCTTCAGCTTTAGAAAAATCTAATTCTGACTCCTTTGCATTTATTTCTAAAGCATCACCATCTGAAACAGTTTTTAACTCATGGGTTTCATCGAAATCATTGCGATCTTCATCAGAAATCATTTCTGTGTCCAAACCTTCTAAGCCCTCTCTCCGATTTGTAACCCTTTCATCCAAACAAGGAGTGTAACTGCGTTCTTCCTCGCTGATGTCCTCGGTAATATTTCGAAGATCGCTGATACCGAATTGTTTAGGTAAATCAATTTTTATATTTTCATCTTCGGAATCACTGTATAAACCTCCTGAACTGCTTTTCTTCTCAACCCCTTTCTTGATACCATTTTGTGGATTTTCTACACCATCATTTTGCAGATTCTCTACATCAGTATTTTGTAAATCATCATTTTTATCAGCTTCTTGTTCTTCAGGAATGGCTTCATCTTCAGCTTTAAGTTCTGCAGGCGTTGAACTTACTTCACTGCAACCAACCGTACTGTTTGCATAATCAACATTCTGACTACTTTCTGATAGCAATTCCAAGTCGGTAGTTTTGGCTAAATTTATACTTTCAGCAGAATAAATACTGAAATTTGGACAACCATCTTCAGAGTCATCGTCTTCGTCATTTTCTAAACTGTCACTTTTGTTTTGACTGGTTGATTGAATAGCTTCTGATTGTATTTCGGAATTTGAGTGAACAGCAGCACTGAGAGTTGATCCGCAAGGTTCATACACCGGATCTACAGTTGAGGATACCGTTTCTTCTTTTGTGTTCTCGGCAGAAAATGTGGGAGATTCGTGTTTCTCAGCATCAGTATTTTCTGTGTCTATAATTAATTCAGCATCACTATCGTTTTCATCATCTGATCCTGTTACAAACTCAAGATTAATACCATTTCATCAGTGAAAAAATACAGAAACATTACCTGGATTTGTTACTTGTCCAGAGTGCTGTTGGTACGGTGGTTTTGCATCGGATTCCTCAAATCTACTTGCACTTATTGATTCAATGTCGCTGTAAATATCCAATTCAGAGTCACTGTTGGGATTTTCTGCACTTCTAGGAGTGTTATCATCCGAAGCTGACGTGTCAATTTTATCTTCCTCATCATTTCGTTTCTCACCGTCTTTAATTTTTGGATCATACATTCTATATAATCCTGCTTGGGAATAATCATGTGGCCCCTCAAATTCATCATTATGAAAACTGCTACCAGCATTCGAGGCACCAACTGTTGAGGTAGGTAAGAAATTATAATTGCTATAATTATTACGGATGTTACCCTGAGATCTATTTATGGCATTCGACGATCTATTATTTGTGTTAGACGTATTAGCAGGATACATAGGTGCCTGTTTAGACTTGACCAAATTGTTGTTTAGATTTATATAATCGTCTTTATCATTTTTCAGTGGCAGCTGTTTGGGGTCCACTTTAAGAGTACCATCTGGATTGATAGACAGTACAGTATTTTTAGAATGAAGCTTTTCTTGACTGTCCAAAATACTGCTTAACAAGTCATTACTTGAAGTAACAACTGGAGAATTAATTGCGATGCCTTTCTGTCTTGTACGCCTTCGTAAAGCTATCATATCAGACAAATTTGGCCTTCTCCTGATCAAAACATCTGAATTGCCTATTTCTGTATCAGATTCTGAAAAGTAATCAAGTTCATCATGCTGTCCGAACAAATGAAGTACTGGAATGCCAGCTTGATATCTTTGAGCACCAATGGTATTTGAATTAGTTTGTATTTTAACATCGGGAACATGTTGCGTCGCTGTCTGAGGTCGACAGATACCTAGCTGTCTCGCTAATCGCTCTTTAACTGTTGTGGGTTGCGCAGCAATACGGGCCCTAGCACGGTTTCTTCGCACACTTCTCTTATTTCTTTTTCTCTTTTTTATAAACTGCTTTACAGCAACTGTTTCACCTGTAGTTTCATCAATTTTGTATACCAATCTATACTTTCTCTTCCTACGTTTAGCTTTTCTTTTTCTTCTAGTGGTAGTACGTTGTCTTCTGTTTGTAGAACTGGCGGACAAATTGCTTGTACTAGGACCTGCTTGGGTAGAATCTTCTACACCAGACGAAGCTGATGCACGTTCTTCAGCGTTATTTTGCACGGTTTGATTTGCATTCCTATGTCTTGCAATTCTCTGCCGTACCCTCTCACTTTGTCGCGTTCTAGGTACTAATCTGCAGATTGTTAAAAAGAAACAAAAATGTAGAAACAGACAGTACAAATGCATGCTTTACTGTTTTATTTACCAACAAAATAAATTTTAATTATCTTTGTTATTTTTGATTTAGAAAGAAAAGCAAAGGTAAACGAATTTGTTTCTATTAAATAAAACAGAAGAGAAGGAAAACAAAATTTACTTGGAAATTAAATTATACAAATTTCATTATATTTAATAGTTAAAATTCACCTAGGTGATGTAGGTCGTCTTCTAGATCCATCGAGCCCTCCAGTCCTTGAAATCTGCAGGAACCAGCGTTGAACATGGTCAGGAAGACAATTATTACAATACCAAGCACCAACTGGAACTTCATGAAGTGGAGGTCTGAGACATTCTAAATGGAAACCAAGATCGCACCCATCACAGAGAAGCATACGATCCTCATTATCACAGAATCCACAAATTTCACAATAAGTTGGGTCTTCCTCAATAATTTCAAAGTCATTTTGCTGTTGTTGCTGTATCTCAACTTGAATTTGCCTTAAAAACTTTCCTTTCAATCCATCTCTTATAAGAATTAAATTAAATGATTGTCGGTCTACAGGACATGTATTAACATTTTTTGACCATTCCTGGATACAATCTGCACAAAATGCATGATCACACGATTCTGGAACACCAACTTCTTGATTTTTAAAAGATACTAAGCAAATGGGACACTTTTCAGTTTGTTCATCACCGCTGTCAGAAGAAGCAACTGCATCTTGAGTTTTTTCACATTTTCTTTCCGTTTTTTTCATTTCACTATCTGAGACTTCAGTCTCCCATTCACTGGAGCTACCTTCAAAACCTCCATCGGACTGATCAGTACTGTCCGAAGGAACCCTCTACAAATCAAAAAATGTACGCGTTACAAAACAATTTAATCTGTTTTGCAAATAGAACCAATAAAACAAGCAAGCGCCTACAAGTCTACGTAAAATTTCATTATTCTTAATTTACATGCATCCGTGTGATGAGATAATTTTTGTACGAGAGTTCTCATTGGTAAAAATACTTTCCGCCAAGTCGAACTTAAATATTTTCACCAATACTTTGGGACAAAACTTATCCGACAAAACAGATGCATGTGAGTTATAGTTTACTCATTCAAGCATAATAAAAAACAACTATCTGCTTAGAGCTTCTGTGATCAGTTGAAAATTGAAAAGAAGTAATCCACAAATGGTTCTTTTATATTGCGTTGATTCTGTTAATTACGAGGTCGGTTGTCATGATAACAAATTAGAAAATTGGCAGCCTTTTTTACATATTTTAACTTTAGATGGAACATCTCATTTGAAAAAATGGTATTTACCAAAAATGCGTCTAAACGAATGTTCTACAATAGCACGATTCAACTAGACAGACCTGAACACGCTCCGATAAAACACTTTTTGGTAGAAACATCTGTTACCATTAACAATAAGTCACTAAGCAAAATTAAAACTTACTCCAATACGCTTTTTTCGTCTTCGACAAATCTCTTCGATTGAACTGTCGCTATCTGATTCTGTATCACAAATGTGATTCTTATTGTGGCTTTTAGTTCGTTTCCTTACTTCTATGGAACTATCGCTCGAAGAAGTCTCATCTATGTACCTAATTTTACGTTTGCGATGCTGCCGCGGTTCGATATCACTATCGTCACTCATTATGTACGGCAAACTAAAATATGTTTAAAATGTCAATACGTCAAATCATTTTCTCTTAGGTCAATATCCTACCTGCATTTACTTTTATAGTCACAACTTAATAAGAATTTAAGCAGCAAAGCTATTACAATAGTTGTATCTTTTAAAAGTAAACATTTAATTGACAACTATGCTGAAAATGTAATTTCTCGTAGCATCACACAACCAGCCGTGCGACAGCCATTGCTACGAATAAAAATACAGGTTCGCCAACGTTAAGAGATACAAGCATTTTTACCAAGTCTGATTTTTACCCATACAAAATATCGAAAGTTTGCTTTCATTATTTCCGTATTTAAATATGAGGATCGCATTTGCTGATTATGAATAAGTTTACAATTTTATTTTCTTCTTCTAGGGAATTTAGTTTGCGGTGACTTGGGTTTGCGTTACTGATGTGATATCTCAGGTCTATGTGCATAGTTTTTTTATGTAACCAGTATGCGTATTTGGCTGGATTGGGGTCTCCTTTCTTCTTAGGTGTTATAAATCACTATCAGACAGATTCTAAGCCGTAAAACTTTAAACATAAATTCGAAGTTAGCGCAAAAAGGCAGCAAATCTGTTTATACGCGGATATCTCAAAAATCACAGAGCCAGCGCATTAGCCATCTGAATAAGAAAAAAGTCACACATGTTGCAGTATACATTATACACATCATTGGGTTGCAGTTTGCAGTTGAAGAATCGGCCCTAATCTAACCAAGCGAGTCCTAAGTCACCCATACACATACTGGTTACATTTTACATAAAGAAATTTATGTGGGCCATTTTACGCTCGAAGAAAACGAAACGCCATATATGTATTCCGTAGCAGAGCAGTTGCGCACAGTGCCACAGTGTGGCAACAGTGGACAATAATCGTAGCTTCGCTCACACTCTTTTTTGACTTACGCTGTCAAATAATTTCATGTGAATTGTGTGAATTCATTAATAATAAACAAAATGGGTCGAATGCACGCACCTGGGTAAGTTATTATTGAGTAGTAACACTTTATATGTTAAAAAGTTTTGAACCTTTAGAAAATGCCATCCATATTCGAACAAAATGACAACAAATTCGCGATTTTATGAAATTATTTGAGGTTAATACACCTCGTGGCATGCCCGTCGCTTTACATAGTCATTGGAGTACTTTGTCATATAGGTGCAATTGCTACCCATTGGACATGCTCACGTTTCTAGAATCAGCAACTAACTGCATTAACTCATTCATGCAGGCTGGTGCACTTCAAGCGATTTCAGGACTGATTGCTACATATATGATGAGACAAATTGACGATTTACTAAATGGTTCGGATGCATCCCATGAGATCGAAGAATACCGTAACTCGGGACAGTGTTAGTAAAGTGCCATCAGCGCGTATCACGAGAAAGCTTGAATATCTTCAAAGCAGCCTGACCTGTCCGTATACCTTCCTTTACATCCTTTCATTTTCCCTATTATTCACGTATTGTCTTATCAATAATAGAATTGCGCTGCCTTGTACAGAGAAGGGCATGTTTCCACTATAGTAATGCTCCCCCGAGTTGCAGGATTTTTCGGTCTCATGCGACGTCCCGGATAGTTCGATTCTCCCGTATTTTTCCGGACTTCGATGTGTGTGGAATGTATCTGTTTTATGACAGTCTAATCCAGAATAATTTTTATTTATTCAAAGCGCTTTTTATTTCAAACTCCTTCGCTGCAAGATTAGGGAAATGGAGAGGAATCAGCCATGTATTGCACATACATGGCTGATTCCTTTCCATGCAATGACAACTCTCAGTAGTTTTTCTAAAATAAACTGAGGATTCTAAAATAACAGTTGCTTGCAACGAGGGCTAAATGGAACCTGTATGCAGTATGCATACACTTTTTCTCCAAATAATTAATAATGCCACTACAGCTGTCTCTGTTTTTATGATTCACCCGTTGTAATGGTACTAGAAAAGTTTTCTTCATTTTCTTATGGCAAAACAGGTTTCAGGGCACATATTTCTCTATGTGATGATTTTATTTACGTATGTAACTACTTAGGCTGTTTGACAACTGTATGATTATGTTTTAGTATTTACCCAGTGTATTTTTTGTTAAATTCCTTTATTTCCAGTAAGGGCATATCCCAATCTGCCCTGCCCTATCGTCGCACTGTACCAACATGGCTTAAATTGACTGACGACGAAGTTAAAGAACAAATCAAAAAGTTGGGGAAAAAGGGACTTACTCCATCACAAATTGGTATATACCTTCATTTAAACCCCACAACCTAATTGCATCAAAAATTTATTGGTTTGCAGGTGTAATTCTTAGGGACTCGCATGGTGTTGCCCAGGTTCGTTTTGTGACTGGTACAAGAACTGTAACCGGTAACAAGATCCTAAGAATAATGAAGGCGATGGGTCTTACACCTGATCTACCTGAAGATTTGTATTATTTGATTAAAAAGGCCGTTGCCATTAGGAAACATTTGGAACGCAATAAG
Source organism: Xestobium rufovillosum (assembly GCA_963966045.1). NCBI lineage: Eukaryota > Metazoa > Arthropoda > Insecta > Coleoptera > Ptinidae > Xestobium > Xestobium rufovillosum. The sequence goes on from OZ014494.1 coordinate 13,118,807, forward strand.
AAAGATAAGGATAGCAAATTCCGCTTAATCTTGGTAGAGTCACGTATCCACAGACTTGCAAGATATTACAAAAAGAAGAGTGTGCTGGCACCTAACTGGAAGTACGAGTCCAGCACAGCATCAGCTCTTGTGGCATAATTGTCATGTATTCTTCATAAAAGTGAATAAAATCTTTCTTAAAATTGTTTTTATATTACCACAAAAAATTAACATTCTCAAACAGAAACAGAGGTGATTTCCCTCAAAGAATTACGTTTTGTATAAATGAAATATGACAATAGTTTTGTTTATGCTATAAATAGGCAATAGGCTCTCTCTTATTTCTCCAGTTTCATGAAAACATTAAATACTTACAGTCGTATGTGGTATATAAATTAAATCTGATGATTTTGTCAGAACGAAACGTTTTATGCCAAATTTGACAGCACCAACTGAAAGAGTATAAAAAAGTGTCCTAACAAAGTGCTCTTTGTTTTTTCATCCGACTTCAAATAACTCGAAAATTATTAGTGACATTTCAAATTTCAGCATGGATTATTACTAAGCACTACCAAAGGAAAACCTTTTCCCCTTTAACCAAATTTCTAGCTCTGCTAACAACAACGTTATCCATGTTATATCCTCCTTAAGTGGGCCACCCTGTACGTACTGCTACATGACTTAATATTCATGTTTATCTTGAAAATAGTTGTTTCTGATACCATGCTTAAAAATTTCATTTTCAATGGAATTACGGAATTGTATTTTGAAAAATTCCACATTTCAGAGATATTAAAAATTTTGATTACTTATTCACTGAGCATTTTCAATTGGTCCCAAGGCAGCGTTTATATGAAATCGAAGATATTGATTATAAAATTGAATTTTTTTAATGATAACATAGTATATTATTATATGAACGATTATGACAGCCATTATTCACGAAGATGATGTTTGAGCCCACGAGCCGAAGGTGAGTGGCATAAATCATCTGAGTGAATAATGGTCATAATCGCGAATAGAATACTATACTTTTTCTACACCTGCGGCCAATAGTAATATGCCGCCTCCTCCGTCCCGCACAAGCTAGCACTAGCTTCTGGGGCTAACCTTAGGGTTAGTTTGGAGTGAGTAGAGATATTATTATTATTATTATTAAATAAATTAAACTCAAATTTGATAACTTTAATGGAACACTATCATAATACATTAATTTTTATTTTTCAATAAATGAATTACTATGATAATATACATATATTGAAATTTGTGCAGTTAGTAATATATAAATTTGGAGTTGTCCCTTCATTATTAAATTCTCGCAGTTTTAGTGGTTGAATTGTTAGTTTGCACGGATTAATCGGTACCTACTCGAACGAAGTGCATACGTTGGAAAATGTAAACAAGTAATATGGCGATACACTTGGCTGTCACCCGAGTCGATTGTCAGCTGCAGCAAGAGTTGATCACGGTCGATATAAAATATCATTGGATCAGCGAAACAGTGATTATTAAATTTATATTTGTGATTGGCCGAATACATTGAATTATGAATCCATAATTCACTACAGTGAATTATAGGTACGATATTGCACAAAGAAAATGCTAATAGTTGTCATATAATTAAATAGGTGTAGAAAAAAGCTTTTGTTTGATGAATTCGCTCCCATGAGAACAATAAGAATAACTAAATGTCTCGCACCCTGGCTTACAGAGACAATCAAAATATTAATTTCTCAGACCGTGCTTTCATAAATAAAAAAAAAATACTAAGTCTGCTTCTCATTGGGCTTTTTACATAGATATACGTAATTACTCCACAACGGCTACCCGTAGAGAGAAAAATGTTCTTCTTGAGCATATGTTGTTCTATAGGAATTCTATAAGAGTTTGCAGAAAAAGTTGAAATACGTTGGTGTTTATAATAAAAAGTTAGAAAAGGTCCCAGATGATTTGGCTACTGCCCAGGAAATTAATGATATCTTCGAACAGTCTGCACAAACTGACTTTCAGGTAAATCCAGATTTATTACAGGTTTATAGTGATAACACAGATGATAATATAAAAGATGGTGTAGATTCACTTTTGGTCTTGTTACTGAAGATACAATAAATTAGACATCATTTCTGGCAGTAAAACATCTGCGGTGGGAATTGATAGAATTGGAGTAAATAAATTTAATTATTGTCCCAAAAGTATGGGATAAAGCTGCGCACCTCACTGATATGGTATAATCGATTTTTTTTTAATGGCAATCCTATATTTTTCCATCAGAATATTGTAGAGAATCGTTCCTTTTTAAAGTAATATGCCTCACTTTCTGTTTTCTGTCCTGACAATTTATATTCATTTTGATTTTTGTTAGTGTCAGTTGTGCACGCTACACTACAATTTCGATAAAAATGAAGGATGTAGATATTCCAGCTGGCGAAATCTGAAGAACTTTAACGAACGGTGCACAAATATTTGCCTAATTAGTTTTCTTTTAAGCGTTGTTGCGTATTTTCTAAAAAATGTTCCCGAATTTTCGTTTTATTTTTTGCTTATTTATGACAAAAAAATAGTAAGTGTGGCATATTACCGTACACGGGAAACGATTCTCTATAATATAGATAGATATATATGAGCTCTTCAGGCCTTATAGGCCCATGGCTTGTCCTACTATTTTTCTCCACTCCGCTCTGTCTTGTGCCTTGCTTTTCCAGTCCTTAATGCCTAGTCTCCTGACATCCTCCTCCACACATGCTCTCCATCTTCTCTTAGGCCTTCCTCTCTTCTTTCTTGTCTCTCTCTTCACCTCAAGCATCTGTCTCGGTATACGTTCTTCCCCCATTCTAGCAACGTGCCCTAGCCATCTCATTCTCTGCGCACGCACATACTGTACTATGTCCGCTTCCATGAACATTTCTCTTAACTCGGCGTTGTTTCTTCTCATATACTCATCCCCATCCTTTATCCCTCCAAAAATTGTTCTTAATATTTTCCTTTCCCAGATCTCTAATTTCTGCTGGCTTTCCTTTCTTAAAACCCTGCTTCACTTCCATAAGTTACTGTCGGTCTGATAATGGTCTTGTATATCCGTATCTTCGCTTTTCTTGTCACATTCTTGTCCCTCAGCACTGTCCTCAGAGCCCCAGCACTTCTGCTACCTATCATTATTCTTTTTTCAATTTCCCTTAGTTGGTCGTTGTTTCTTGTAATTTCTGTCCCCAAAAAATTAAAACTCTCCATTCTTTCAAATATGCTCTTTCTATCTTTTCCACTTTTCACGCTCAGATGTTCTTCCTCTTCTTTTGCCTTCTTTGTCGTCATGTAGTTTGTCTTTAACTCGTTTATTCTTAATCCATAAGTTCTTGCTTCGTCTCCTAGCCGCTTTACGAGCTCTTTCAACTGTTCAACTGGTTACATCAACAGCATATGCAATACACTGGTGTGAGTTCTTAAGCACTGTACCATCTCTGTATATATTGCTGTTTCTAATAATTTGCTCTAGTAACAGATTAAAGAGCACCGCCGACAGTGGGTCTCCCTGCTTCAGACCATTGCCGACCATAAAACCTTCTGACATCGTGCCATTTATTCAAACTTGGTATTCTGTGCTCTCCAAAGTCATTTTCACCAAGGCAATTATTTTCCATGGGACTCCCAGTTGTCGCATTACTCCATCCAACTGTCGTCTGTTTACACTATCATAGGCTTGTTTGAAATCTATGAAAGCCACGTGTAGTTGCACATTCCGCTCCTCACATTCACTCTGTATCTGTCTCAAGGTAAAGATTTGGTCTATAGTAGATCTGTTCTCTCTAAATCCTCCCTGGTATTCCCCCAACATCCCTCCCGTACTATCCTTCAGCCTTTGTGTTAATATTTTTGCAAATATTTTGTACACATTGCTTAATAGGGCTACTCCTCTATAGTTTTCAAACTCCTGTTTATTTCCCTTTTTATGCAATGGGCATATTATTGCCTGTCTCCACTCCCTCGGCATTTGCTGTTTCTCCCATATGTCCTGGAGCAGCTTGTGTATTCTGTTGTGCAGCCCGGGGCCCCCATATTTTATCAGTTCTACTTCTATTCCTGGACTTCTATTGTTCTTTAATTGTTTTATAGCACTTTTCACTTCTTTGAGACTTGGTGGTTCTATGTTCTTATCCCGTGGTCTCATCTCGTTTTGGTTGGTATCTTTACCATCTCCATGCACCTCAGTCACATTCAATAATTCAGAAAAATATTCCCTCCACCTTTCCAGCACTATAATATTCCAATGGAAAAATATAGGGTTGGCATAAAAAAAAATCGATTACGTCGTATCAGTGAGGCGCGCAGCGTCAGGCATCACTTACCCATGCATGCATGCATTACTTCAAAACGTGCCGAATAAAAATTAAAAATCGACGTGTTCGAGGATTTCAGTTCAAAATTTCAATTTTAGGAAATATCGAATTTATTCCATACTTTTGGGACACTTTGTATACTTCTTGTACTTACCTCGTAAAACACGGTTATACACACTGCCCCACTTATCTGTATATTTAATGACTAAATAAATGGTCGAGTTGAACAGCAGCAGCTATCAACAGTTGTTGCATGCGCTGAACTCCGCCATGTTGACAAGTACTTTTGTTTAAGTTTGTTTTTGAATACCTATCGAATAATAGAGCCCCTAAAATTATCTTTACGAACTCTGGTGAAGTGTTTTTTTTTGTACGGAAAGGATTATTTTTGATCTGTAATTTTATTTTGGATTTGTAATGGAATGTAGCTTTATAATACTTGTCAATAAAATCCTTATTATTATTATTAAATGTACTGCAAATAGGTATTAACTTTGTAACTTAAAAATATTATTTTTATAACAAAAAAGCTGATGAAGTAAAAAATAATTAAAACTCGTGAGCTGTGCATTTATTAACGGAAAGTGGACGGATTAAGTAACACTGTGGAATCTTAACAACTAAGTTCTTAAATTGTTCATACATTTATCTAAAATATCTTTTTTAATTCGAGGATAACCAGGACTGATTTTTAAAACATACTGGCATACATCTATTGCATCTGCAAACTTCTTCCCCTTCATGTAGTTATAAGCTACTTTATACCCTACGGCAGGATTCATTTTTCCACTGAATTTCCAAGCATTTTCAAAGAAATTTGCGGCTTCCTTGTACCGTTGTTCTTTTTCAGCTATAGAACCTGACAACTCGTAAGCTTTTGTACAAGTTTTATTGTATTGTATTACCCGCCTCAGCAAATCAGATGCTAAATCATACTTTGCTGATTGAATATAATAATCGGCCAGAAGTAACCAACATCGTTCCAAGTATTCGGCATCTTCAAAAGTCCACATATTTTTCACAACACGTTTTAATTGATTTTTTGCTCTTTGACTTTGTTTTAGCAAAGTATAAGCTGTTGCGATACCTAATATTGGGCCGATATGGTCTTTGTAGTTGTCTTGGGAAGCTAGACGTATGAACTCTTCTAGACCTTGTTCAATATTAATCTTCTCTTTGGAAGCCAGTTTTATGAAATTCGTAACCAACTTGTACTTGAATTCTGTGTGGATATTTGGATTCAATTGCCTCAATTCCTTTAGGAGTTTATCAGCTGTAAAAATTAAACTCTGATAAAAATTATGATAATTACAAAAGAATTACGCATACTAATTAATTTTTTTCCAAAAATATTACTACAAACGAAAGTTTAGATTTTTCCCACTAGGTATTCTTATTATTCCGAGCACTTTGTCTTACAAATATAACTTACCCGTCTTCAAAGCCATAGAACGAGCATCTTTATATTCATTATCATCGGTATCAATGAACTGGTCTCCTAACATTTCGTCATTGGGATTCAGGCATATTTCAATCATATTATAAATAGCACTTTCGCCCCATTCAGAACTTTGTCTTGAACTATTGAAATTCATCAATGCTGCATTAAGATTCCCCGAATACCACTGGTACAAAGCTTTGCAATAATAAAGACCTGCAAAAAATTTAGGTATTTGATAGTTTCTGTTCACCAATGTAAGTATTAATTTGCTACCTAAATCTTTAGGAGTGCACATCTGTTCAGCCTTGTCTAAAAATGACTGAACTTCTTGTAAACTTCCAGTGCGCCTCATAATTTCAATAAAACGAACAAAAGTCACCCAATTTATTGGATGTTTCTCCATTAGTTGGGTGAAATGAAATATCGCAGAGTCAAAATCTACCTACAATTTAAACAATAAAGTTAGAAAGGGTATTTGCTTAGAAACTGTTGTTAGGGACCTTGCGAAATGCGATATCTGCCATTAACACTGAAGCTGTGTCATTTTCTTCGTCCAAATTAAGGAGCGTTCTGCATGTTTGCTGACATAACTCTAGGTAATTCATCTTAAAAATAATTTGTATTTTCACAAGCAAGAAAATTATAAAAGATGGTTTCAGCAAATTTTTAAAAAATATACCACTTATGCATAGAGAGCGAGATTGATTATCTGGGATTGATTCTACACGAAACATTCCAATCTACAGTACTAGCAGAGAACAGGGAACTACAGAGAAGATTCGCTCACAGCAGCATCTTTGATGCTTGTGATTCAGTGTTGTTGACCTTGAAGTGCATGTCCTTTTCAAAATATTTATAGACTTAGTAATAATTTATGTCTGAGCGTTGATTGACTAAAATCAGTCGACGGTTTGAGTTTATTCAGTCCAAATAAATGGGTTTTTAAGTGTAAAAAATGACTATGTTTGATTTTATTAAATTTTAACAACCAATTTCTTGAAGTCAAATAATTAACAGTTCAAGTTTTTAATATGGCTGGTGATAAGGCATCACAAAATGGAATTAATCGAATATTATCAAGTCTTCACGGAAAGTCCTTTAGATTGGTATGGTCAACTTATTTTTTTTTTAAATTTTTGTTTCCTTCTCAAGGGATGCTTCTACACAGTTCTTTATTCTCTGGTAATAATAGTAGGTAATCATAAAACTCAATCGTGTACCTGCATATAAAGCCTGGCTAATTCTTCCATAGTTTCAATACTATTCGGATCGACTGCCAAGGCATCTTTGTAATGATTTATGGCCTGTTCGTTGTCTTTCAGTTTTATTGTTAGTTCTGCTAATTTGGTAAAAATTGCAACAGAATTCTGCATTTCCATCGGCGGAATAACTAAAACATAATGAAAAAACAACCCCGTAGAGGCGATTCTGGAAACATGTCAATCTATCCTCGTATTTATTGAGATAAGAATCAAGAAGTATAATTTTTAAACACCCTTTTAATTATCATAGCTCGCTTAGAGGGCTTTTAGTGTGGGGTTCTTACATCATGCGAACTCCAGTGTCAAGCGCCGCCTTAACGTTGATTTTGTCAGATCTGATCAAACCTGATCAGACCTAGCCAATCAAACCATAAAAAGGATTCGAAATTTGGCAATTTTCTATTTTGATAGATATCCATTTTGACAAATTTTTAAGAGTGATTGCAGTTAAAAAAACCTGTGTAAACACAATGTAAATTCGAGGAAACGTGCCGACGATGCCAGCAATGAGCTTGAAGCCAAACATTAACTCTGTATATGTGTATGTATTATAAACTTCTGGGTTTAACTACGATGCAACAATGGTGGCTAGGAGCTAAACTCTATGTATGAAAAGTTGGCTCACGCAGGCTTCGTAGTAAATCGGTCGTGGTGTTTCGTCTAGGGTAGACCCATTTTTCTAATTACTTCCTGATTGCTCATGGAGTTGTGTGTGTGATTACTAACTGAAATTTTTCATTTGGAAAAAAATATTTCTGATGCATATATTGCATTTTCATAAAAATAAAAACATTTAACGCTTAGGTTCTCACGTTTTTAAACTCTAAAAAACAATTAATTCAAATTGGTTTTAAAAGAAGTTTGTTTTGCCTTGAAATTCCTACGTCCATCTTTTTTGCAGTTGGAGTGACTTTTTTTAAATATAACCAATTTGTTTCAGTACTGAAGATACATACTGACAAATACTCGGGATTCCCAAAAAATACATAAATTGTCACAAATACTTACAAAATTTATACGCTAATGATTACATAAACACTAGGAAGTGTTCAACGATTCAAAATAAGGGAATCAAATAATATATAGGTACATGTGTCATAATTTACTTTCTGTTTAAGACATAGGTTGTTAAAGTTTATTTATGTTTACAACACGCAGCAAATTTACGACACGTTTGTAGGACAATTTTTTCTTCTTCTGAGTCATAGATCTCTCCCTAACATTTATAACATATGATGGTGTTACACCCTAATGTTTTTTTCATTTTAACTACAGGGATCTTGCAAACAGGCAGAAATAGAAGGTAGGTTAAATGAGGAGGGTATAGTGTAGTTTTTTAAAGAAATTAATAAATAAGCAATTTTAAATTTTTGAGAATTTCTGTAGTCTACTAAATATAACAAAAATAAAATTTTTCTAAATTTTAAAATATTTTCTAGAAAGCTGGAAACACAAAATACAAAAAATAGCGATGGAAAAATTGGAGGGTTTTTCAGATACTTTTTCAATTGGAACCTGACTTATTTGTGAAATTTATACATGTTTGTAAATTTGCAGCGCACCACAGTTTTTGTTAAATTTATAATTTTATTTTAGTTTGTTTTAGTTTTAAGTGTTTTTCAAGTATTTGGTTAGTTTATGGATTTTTAAGAGAGTGACCACTCTCAAGAACCGCTAGTACTTAGGTGGCATAACCACCAATTGTATTGTTGATCATTTCTACATTATTTTGTAATATTGTGAAAGAAATATATTCTACAGGGTGTTTCATTAACAATGGGAAATCTGTTAAGTGGAGATTCTACAGGTCAAATAATGACCATTGACCCGAACATGCCTTATCCGAATGTTGATGGTTTAGGAAATACAGGGTATTGAAAGTTACAATTTTCTTTCCATTTTTTGCCATCTACGAAATTTCTTAGGTTTTCGACTTGAAAATTTGCAATCCTATGATTTTTCTTACGGGAAAAAAGATTCCAATAACATTTTTGAAGTTGCCCATAGAGGGCGCTACTTATAACCTATTGCTTTGATAAATTGACCCATAACTTTTTACCATGTAGATCTAACGTCAAATCGGCTCCAAAATCTGAAACACCAACCTTTTCTAAAGAATAAATGTATTCTTGTCTCATTTTGATATTCTAGCCCATTTTCAAGAAAAAACGACTTAATGCAGATAGTGTTTAAATCTTAGAAATGAAAAGCTTATTAAGTACTGCTAACAAAATAAATTTTAATTCATTACAGAGGATTTAAGTCGGGGCTTCTAGGCGGCCAAGCAAATTCACTTCCACGGCCAATCCACCGATGTGGAAAGACGTTGTCTAAGTACTCCCGCACCGGCCGGGAAAAATGGACGGGCGCTCCGTCCTGCATGAACCACATATTTTCCCTTAAATTAAGTGGTACTTCTTCAAGCAATTCGTACAAATTTTGCTGAAGAACATTTAAATAAAGTGTACCGTTCAGATTGGCTGGAAGTTGAAAAGGCCCAATAAAGAAATTTGAAATTACACCGCACCAAACATTGAACTTAAATTCATGTTGGAAGTGCCTTTCTTTAACGGCATGGGGGTTTTCAGAATCCCACAAATGATTGTTTCGCCAGTTGAAAATTCCATGTCGAGTAAACGTTGCCTCATCTGTGAAGAGAATTTTGTTCAAAAAATTAGGATCCTCGCCTTGCTGCTCTTGTAAGAAATTAGCGAAACGTAGACGAGCAAGAGGATCTTCCGGTAAAAAATTTTGTACTGGAGTAATGTGGTATGGGTGAAGCCTCTCTTTGTGCAAAATTCTCCAAGTCGAAGAGCTACTTACGCCTGTTGCCGCACTTAAACAACGGGTACTTACGTCTGGATTTTCGTGCAATCTAACCAAAACCTCATCTTCCTGCTCAGCCGAAATAATCTTCGGAGCGCTATTTTCACCTTTTGGATGGAAAGATCCTCTTTCGCCTAAGCGATTGTACAGATTTCTAAATAATTTATGATTTGGTTGCCTTTGGAATTTAAATACTATCTGAATTAAATCGTTTTCTCTTGAAAATGGGCTGGAATATTAAAATGAGACAAGAATACATTTATTATTTAAAAAAGGTTTGTCTCAGATTTTGGAGCCGATTTGACGTTAGATGTACATGGTAAAAAGTTATGGGTCAATTTATCAAAGAAATAGGTTATAAGTAGCGCCCTCTATGGGCAACGTCAAAAATGTTATTGTAATCTTTTTTCCCGTAAGAAAAACCATAGGATTGCAAATTTTCAAGTCGACAACCTAAGAAATTTCGTAGTTATGGCAAAAAATGGAAATAAAATTGTAACTTTCAACACCCTGTATTTCCTAAACCATCAACATTCGGATAAGGCATGTTCAGCTCAATGGTCATTATTTGACCTGTAGAAATTCCAGTTAACGGATTTCCCATTGTTAATGAAACACCCTGTACCTATATAGGTACTCTATGTAGGTAATTAGATTTATCAGTATTTAAAATAGTCAAGAGTCTTATAATACCAGCCGGGTTCGAAGATAATGTAAATTGTTGTCTTTTTTAAACGAGGAAAGTAGTGCAATTGTTTGTCAATTTACATAGCTAATAGGCTATGTAAATAGCAAAACAAAAAAAGCACCAAAGGCAAAGTTGCTCAAAAAATTGCACTACTTTCCTTATTTAATCTGCTGGTTTTCCAACATCCCTGTAGTGAGAATACAAAAACAACTCGACCTATATAGAAAAGGCAGTAGTTATCTATTACAAATTAATGAAATTGATACCTCAAGTACATTAAGTATAAATAATGAAACTTAAAATATTTACTGGGATTCGAGATTCCCTCTCACCGACATTTTTGTATCCAAATCTTCCTTAAGAACAGAATTTTCAGAAATCTTTAATACTTCACCCTGTTGCCCATTTTAACTAAACTATTATTACGTACACCGAGTGCTTGGCATATTAAAAGAGTGTAAACTTAACAAGTCGTACCGACGTGACGTGGTCCAGAGCAGTTGCTTTATAATATTTCGGTCTACATTGAGCGTCCATTTATTCGCGCGTTTTCCACCACCATGCCAAACCTTGAGTCTCGAAGTACTCATACATAGACTTCGGCAAGGAGCTGCATAACACCTTTAGAAAAATTAATACAATATCCCTAATGTAAAATTATACCTGTTTTATCCAGCTTCAGTCGTTTTCGAAGCCGACTTTGATTATCTCTTGCATCTTTAAGAGTGGACAGAGCAAGGGAACAGTTTCCAGATTTCTCCTGTACTAGTGCTAACATTCTTAAAACTTTTGTTTTGTATTGCAAAGAAATAGTGTCATCTGAACTCTTCATATTTTCGGAATTAATTTCTGATAAAAGTAGCATTTCAGCTTTGTCAAATTCTTCTAAAGTCAAATAAAAGTCAGCCAGTTCCAATTTCAAATTGGGGTCGTCAGTGGCTCTAATGTAATCTTTATAATAATCAATTGCTTCGGAATAGTAATGAGTAGTTATTAAAGCTTGCCCCAATTTTGACATTAAAGTGCGATCATTTGGATTTAACTCTAACGCTTGCCTAAAGTTATCCAAGGCCTTTTCAGGTTCTGAATCAAAAGCAGCACGTAAGAAAACCAAACACGGAAACACGAAATATATATCTTACCTAATATTTCTAAGTATGCGTCTGCCAACAAAATATAGTTCTCAGGTGTGGGATTAACTTCAACAACCTCTTGATAACATTTAATATAAGCCTTCTTGTTCATTTGATCTTTTAAAAAGACGTTGGACAACTTCAATTTAGCTTCTAAGTAGCACGGATCAGAAGGTTTAATAGCACTTAAGACATGAATTGCTCCAGCTACATCTTGTCTCAGTAAACAAATATCTGCATTGAGTATTGCAAAATCCACTTCCTCTGATGTCCCAAGAAATTGATCAACCGCTTCTTGCAACATTTCAGATGCTTCCTCTACTTTATTTGCTAATATCAAAGAGTTAATAAATTCCTTAAATATTGAAGCCTTATCAGTCAAAGTTACTTCCAATGCAGACTTTGACTGTCTGTTTGCTTTATCTATTAAAGCCAGTGCATTTTTAAACGATTCAACAGCTTCGAAGAAGTTTTGTCTTTTCTTCTCGATTAAGCCGTTTATGAAATGATACAAATAATTATCTCGGATGTTAAAATCGTAACTGAGACCAATTTCTAACGTTTGATTTGCTCGATCAAGTTTATTATCTTGTACCTGAATTTGTGCTAAAAGCAGACTAGCATCACCTGCTACTGAATCTGAGGAAGCAATTATTTTTTCTAAGTTAGCTATTGCTTCATGTGCTTCTTTGTTAGAATACTGAATCTTTGCTAGTAAATATACAGCTTCATGTAATCCTGGGCTTGCTCTGGTTAGTATTTTCAATGTATTAAAAATTACAGTTAAATTTGAACTAATTTTTGAGTCAAATCCATATTCTGAAATAAAACTTGCCGTGCGGGGTATATACTTCAAATATTCCTTCGTGACATCTAACAGAAAATCGGGATCCAAATGCCTCAAGTAGGCTGCACCAAACACACAATTTTTCATAGTTGATAAATGTTTGTCTATTGCTTCATTAAGTAATTTATTTGCTGCTCCAGCGTTTTCACATAACTTTGACTGCATAAACAGTAGTTTTGGCGAAGCAGATTCTTCTAATTCCAACAGGAATTCTATTTGGTTTTTTATCTGTTCGCTTATACCATTTTGTTTCAATTCACAGAATGTAAGACCCATCAAGGTATTGATTGAAGAATCATTAATTTTTGTTGCCGACTTGTAAAATTTTAAAGCTTCTTTAACTTTTCCTTGTAAAAGGCACTGGGATCCTAGTTCGTTAATAATATCAGCATTATTAGCAGAAATATGCAACGCCTTTTCTACCATTTTATACGTTTCGGTAAGAATATTGATATTTTTATTACAAATGCGCGAAAATAGTTGGGCATTTTCTAATAACAGCGTAATATTTTTAGGCTCATCTTTTTCAAGTTGTAGACTAAACATCCGAATGGCATTTGCAGCGTCATCATAATTTGCATCACGACAACACAATATAAGAATATTTGTTTGCATAGCTTCTAAGTTGTTTGGATCAGCAATCATTACACGATTCACAGTTTCGATTGCTTGTTCCCAATCTTGCATAGCAAACTGCAGTTTCATTTTCTGAATTATTGGCAAATACGTATTAGTGTTGTGAACAATCATATTATTTACAACATTTAAAGCCTCATTAAATCTACTTTCAGAAGCATAACACTCGCTGAGACCTAAGTTAATATCCAAAGTAGGTGTACTTTCTTTTAGATTTTCAAAAATCTCAGTAATACTTCCAGTGTTTTCTCCTAGACGAGATAAGTGCAACAAGATCCATCCTTTTAAAACCAACGTTTCGGCTAACTTGGGACTTAAACTTACTGACTTTTCAACGTAATCTAAAGCTTTAAAATATTTTTTGTACGAAACCAAAACTACAGCTGCATTATTAAGTTGAGTTGGACCTGCAGTCTTCCGAAACTCGCGCATTTGTGTATCCAACTTGAAAAAAACTTCTTTATCTGTGGTGTGCATAAATTTGTGTGTATACATTAAGGCAATTACTGCAGCTAATTTAATTTCATCTGCCGATTTGAACATTTCTAGTTCATCAATTGCATCTTGTAAACGACTGCAAAGTGCTAAGCTTAATGCATGATATAAACGTATAGTTAAATCATCCTTTAATTTATTGAGTCCTTCCTTACAAGCTTCTAACATTAAATTGTAAAACTGTTCGCGACAATAATAAGCTATTTTTGATTTGAAATTGTAAGGATCCATTTTATGATTAAAGCAATATTAATGGGTAAGCTGATGGTACTTTACTCAATAACATAATCTTCATACTCTTCTTTGTTTTCCATATAAAACCGTCGAAGATATGAGCATGACAGTCGTATTTTCATGTCATTATCTACAATGTGATCAAAAACTGCCTGAAACAATATAAAGAAACTATTAACACCGCTAAGCTACAAAAATGTTAGCTTGATATCCGCATTGCAAATATTAGTCCAAGAGCCAGCAACGCTTTCGTTACGTTATTTTTAATCAGCTTAGAACTTCAATGACGAATCCCTTACAAGGTAGTAACAAGGGAATCAGAAGTCTGGCAACCGCCCGAGGGTGGCTTTCGGGCCTCTAGCATTTTTAAGGGTGAGAAAAAATTATAATTACACTATTATAATCATTATGGCACTTCGCAATATTAAAGTTAAATAGTATACTAAATCAATAAAAAAAATGCCAGACGAGTGGGTGGGTGGAAAGTGGGTGCCAAAGGGGGTTAAAGGGGCGAATCAAATTGCACTCAAACATATCTGTGCATCTCCAAAATCGCAAACAAACTGTCATCACATAATATAACGTTTCCATGGTGACCCATGACCAGGGAGAGTTATAATGTGTGGTCGACTAGATTCCGTGCGCTGGGCCCTTGCATAGTGCAATTTGATGAGCCCCTTTAACCCGCTCTGGCGCCCACTTTCCACCCACCCACAAGTCTGGCATTTTTCTTTATTGATTTAAAATAGTAATATTACCTTTAATATTGCAAAGTGCCATAATGATTAAAATAGTGTAATTTTAATTTTCTTTCTCATCCTTAAAAATGCTAGAGGCGCGAAAGCCACCCTCGAATGGTTGCCAGACTTCTGATTCTCTTGTTACTATGTTGCAAGGGACTCGTCGTTGAAGTTCTAGTCTTATTAGTTAGGGAGCCGGTATAGTTATGACTGTATTTTCTACCATGCCGGACATTATTAATCTTAATGTATGCAATAAGAGGAAGAAGAATATGACTATGAGAAAGTTGCATCTGAGTCGCACCGCAGATGGCGCTCTTAAGAAAAGTTTAGAATCGTCTGGCACCTACTCGCGACTATCTAATGTGTCTGGCATTGATATTTTGGCATTCTTCATGATACAAATAGTCAGTAAAAGAAGAATCAGATACATTATAAGTCGCGAGTGGGTGCCAGAGAACCCCAAACTTATCTTAAGCAGGAGCGTCACGTGACGTATTTTCTACCAACAGATTTTTCTTTTCCTGAATTTTTGTATTATGAAGAATGCCAAAATATCAATGCCAGACACATTAGATAGTTGCAAGTGGGTGCCAGACGATTCGAAACTTTTCTTAAGAGCGCCATCTGCAGTGCGACTCAGATGCAACTTTCTCAGTCATATTCTTCTTCCTCTTGTTGCATACATTAAGATTAATAATGTCCGGCATGGTAGAAAATACAGTCATAATTTACTATACCGGCTCCCTAACTATATTCTCTATGGTGTAACGAAATCCGTTGCTAGCTCTCGGACTATATTATGCTATAGGAAGTGAGCGAATTTTCAGCCGTCAGATTTGACATTTATAATTTTTTGCAGTTTTAATTGTCATATAACGTTAAAGTATCTTAACATAATAATGAGTGCAAATTAAATTAAGCTACTTTTATGGTATTGTGAAAATAAACACCTGCGCTAAAATGTTTCCAATGCCCTGGCCTCTTAATTGATCTGGTACGTGGGAATGAGTTAAATTGTAGACATCTCCTCTTTTTTCATAAACAACGTAAGCATCGGAATCATCAGAGTCGTCAACCTTCATGGAAAAAATATTCCTCGAAGGTATATCTTTGATTTGATATCTTTTCAAGGAACTGGACATGTGCCTCAATAACATGCATCGTGTCTGTACCATCGCATTCGAAAATTCGCGATTTTGTGAAAACTACATGCGAAAGAAGGTGCTTCTATTTCTAAAGAAATTTGTTGAAAATTATATCAGCAGTCTTGAGAACTGTAAAAACTTACCATTATGAATACAATTATTTAAATACAAAACTTATCTGTCAAAAATATAAACAAACGAGAGGTTAAGGATCAAATTTTATACTGACATCTACAGTCTACAGGTAACATTAATTGATACTATAAAGTACACTGGCGAGCATAAAATTAGGGTCACTTCAAAAATTCAACTTTTCTGGTTATTTATTGTATCTTTTATTGTAAATGGATTTCGTTGTATACATATCTCTAAACAGGAATGTTTTAAAAAGAAAACGTTTCATTTTCTAACGTTTTTATTGAAAATTCGTAAAGAAGCAAATTTTAACAAAATTTTCTTAAAATGTGTAGTGAGAAAAATGTTGGAATAAAATAAGGAACTGTTAAAATTTTGACCTTTAATAATGAGTTTTTCCCCCCGTGCATTTATGACAGCCTGGAGGCGATGTGGCATGCTCTCAATTAAATTACGGATCAAATTTTGGGGGATGTTATTCCACTCCTGTATTAGGAGCTCCCTAAGATCCTGTGTGTTGGTGGGAGACGGTGTATGACTTCGTACACGTTGTCCTAGCTCATCCCACACATGCTCTATGGGGTTCGAGTCGGGACTCCGTGCTGGCCAATCAAATCGCGTAATTTGAACCTCATCCAAATAACCTCTGACAATCCTTGCCACGTGGGGTCGAGCGTTATCATGCATAAAAGTTGCATTTTCTCCCAGAACCGTCATAAAAGGCATGACATGATTTTCTACAACGTCCGTTACGTACCTATGCGCAGTTAGGGATCCATTGCCGATAAACACTAATTCGGTACGTGCGTCTGAAGAAATTCCTCCCCACACCATAACTGAGCCTCCACCAAATGGAAGTCGCTCATCAATACAAGCCTGGGCATATCTTTCTCTTTTAGAAAAATTGGCAATTTTCAAAGTGACCCTAATTTTATGCTCGCCAGTGTATAAGCTACAAAAGGGAAAAGGAATTCTACTTTTTAAATAACCATAAACCTAGTTATTCAGTCTATCACTCTACACTACAATTTAAAAAATTAACATAAGACCAGGGACAATTATTAATATCCTAGGCTAACTATCGAAGTTTTGGATAGTTATGCTGTGCCATTACTGTTAAATCGTCTATTCCATTATTCATTATCATTATAAAGTCGTAGCAGTAAGGTAAGATAAGAATAAGAGAGGCGGCATACCTAAAAAAATATAAATTTTGAAACTGATGTAAGGAAAACAAGAAAATATACAGGGTGATTCAGAAATAGTGAATCAAACGAAAATGGTAGATTCCCCATGTGAAAATAAAACAAGAGTCTAATATACCCCAGTCCGAAGTTATACCTCTGAGGAGATAGCCCCCCAAATTCTCCCCTTAAATTTCGATAAAAATTAATTTCTCAGAAACTACATATATGACTTACCCTAAGGTTCCAATTTGGTACACAATTTAGAAACTTTACAAACCATAACTGATGTGAAGTTGAAGTTAACTGAAGTAATGCAAAGTGTTTATTCTGGGTGGGTCACCCCTAAAATTTCATAGAACTATTTAATCCATTAATTAATTTGAAAATTTTTTAAGGCATTTCATGCAAAATTTAATTTTCGAACTTTTATTACTCCTAGTACTTTTCACAAAAATGAATAGTTTTTGAGAAAAACGAAAATTACTTAAGTAAGATTTGAATGAAAAATGCACATCAGATATGCCTGCATTCACCTTCATGGACAACAATTTGAGCAATTACTCTAATTGATATTTATTAAAAGCTCTGTAATACTGGTAATGTAAAAATATTAAAATTTATTAAATTGCTTCTTTATCATAGCCTATACTAGTGAACGTTTCGATTAATTTGTAAGTAAAAAATTCAAATCTTACTTAAGCAATTTTCGTTTTTCTCAAAAACTATTCATTTTAGCGAAAAGTACTAGGAGTAAAAAAGTTTGAAAATTACATTTTGGATGAAATGCCATAAAACTTTTTCAAATTAATTAATAATAATAATAATAATTAATAGTTCTATGAAATTTTAGGGGTGGCCCACCCCGAATTACTTCAATTAACTTCAACTTCACTAATTAGTGGTACTGGACCGTTCGAACAACTACTCCTCGGGCAAATACCCCGCCAGGCATTGAATTATAGAACTAAATCCAGATCTTTTGTACTACGAGACGTTTCAGACTGCTACCCCACCCAAGGTGGCTTTGAAACAATCCTAATTTGTCTCCATTTACACACGTGCTTTTAAGCAGGTCTTTGTTCAAATATTGCATGTTTTGAATGTGTATGGAAAACCGCAGACCAACTGGTTTCGTCCTTCTGGGACTCATCAGTACGGTGCTTTCCTCTACACACTCAAACCATGCAATTTAACTTGTTATATATGCTGCCGCGCTCTGGACAGATATCAACTTCACATCAGTTATGGTTTATAAAGTTTCTAAATTGTGTACCAAATTGGAACCTTGTAAGTCATATACATACTTAGTTTCAGAGAAGTTATAATTTTTATCGAAATTGAAGGTGAAACTTTGGGGGGCTATATCTCCTCAGGGGTATAACTTCGGACAGGGGTATATTAGACTCTTTGTCTTATTTTCGCATGGGGAATCTACCATTTCCATTTGATTCACCATTTCTGTATCACCCGGTATGTATTAATAAATTTTAAATTTATTAAATATTTATTTATAGCACTCACAGTTCCTAATGTAACAAGCGATAGCGTGAAAAAATTACCAGCTCTTACTATTACTGGCCTTTTTGCCCTTTCCATCACAAGAAACAGAACTTTTTTAACATCTGTTCCACAGTTATACCAATCAGACAAGTAGCAAGCTTTTAATGTTTCTTCACTCTGTAAAACAATTCACAGATTTTGCAATCCTTGCAACCATCGGGACATTGGAAATGATAACACTATACATAAATAGGATGACCAGATCTCCAGTTTACAAAACCGGGACACAACCGACCCGACAGGCGGCATTCCCCTTCGCGTCAGCCGAACACCACCGTCGACTAATCAACAACAAGAATTGAGTAATCGTGTTTTTACAAATTTTGGAAGTAGCCGATGCGTAGGCTACGTGTGCTGGAAGAAGTTAATTCCCATACAAATAAAAACATACTAAACCGGGACAAATGAACGTCCCGATGTTTTTTCTCGGGACAGGGGGGACAATTTGCTAAAAACCGGGACAATCCCGGAAAACCGGGACGTCTGGTCACCCTATACATAAAACATAATTAACTTTTTATCATCGGAAAAATAGTGTACATAACTCAATGGAAAGTGTATTTCCTTTAAACTTGCGTGATTTCTTTTCTGCACTCGGCTACGCCCCGTGCATAAAATTTCAAGCTCGTATGAAATTTGTCACTTTCCATGCTCGTTACAGAATATATTATTTTATGTCATGTTTTCCGGGCATACTCATATACTGTGCATGCTTCAAACTATAGTAGGCTTCCGGCTCTCACCACTCGTGAGCTGCGTTATCTCAGTATACATCACATGACCTCGACACTTTCGTGTCGGTGGCCTTGGACAAAAATCGTAACTCTGGACCCATATACGAACATTAACATTTCCAATGTTAAAACTATCAGATAAGGTGAGATTATAAGTATCTTCACATAGTAATTAAGCATGTATGTACTATGTCGAATTTTTATATGAATCATAAATGAAGGAATATGAGAAATTATCAGGCTTACCTTAAATATTATGTCATTACCAAACCAAGAGTACATAGCTACTTGACAAAGCATGTTAGAAAAGTAAATCACTGATAAAAGAAATCTAATACTTATTGGTGGTAACACCATTAACTGAAAACCTGTAGTGCAAATAACTCCAGCACTTGTTATAAACTGGGCAAATATCCCGTATGAAAATAACTTCTCAATGTTCCAAATGTACCTAAAACGACATATACAGAATTTCCCAAAATCTCTTTAGCTCAGATATTGTAAAAAACGGTTATGAGAAGATAAAAATTCTTTCTATGGAGGAAGTTAAATGGTTGACAGACCTTATTCAATCCTGATCATCTGTAATCGCACCTTCCTTCCTCAGAAATCTTGAATAAGTGTAAGTATTATTTAGAAGGTTGATCAATTATTTGATAATCGGGTGGTCAAAAAGATTTTTAATTTTTTCTCTAACCACTTTTTAAATATGAAGGGCTTCTTCATGAAACCAGCGAAAATGTGTCATATTGTACAAGAACTCAGCTAAACAAGCACACCTTTGGGAGCAAAGTCAGATGAGTTTGAGTAACTTACCTTAATATTTCGTTATGAAGAATCGAGCATTTTTTTAGTTTTTTCAGAACTAA
Source organism: Xestobium rufovillosum (assembly GCA_963966045.1). NCBI lineage: Eukaryota > Metazoa > Arthropoda > Insecta > Coleoptera > Ptinidae > Xestobium > Xestobium rufovillosum. The sequence goes on from OZ014494.1 coordinate 13,139,052, forward strand.
TTTATCTTTGGCCTCTTTAGAAATATTATGTATCACACCTTTGCCAATGTTTTTCAAGCTGTCATTTAAAATTTCAAACTGAGCAGCCCCCAGAATCAGAAAAGTTATGCATAACAAATCGATGCTAGAATTATTTAAGGCACTATGAAATATAGTAAAAATTTGATGAATTTGAATTGCGCGTAAGTGATTTGTAATCTTAAATGGGTACCATCCTGGTACTGGAATAGGGATTTCGACAGTGTCAAAATGCGGATAAGCAGAGAAGACCAGTATTACTAAAAAGCAGGATACTTGAAAAATTGTGCAGATATTTCTAGCGCTCTTAATGGCTTTTCCCATCATTTTATCTTGTTGTATAGTATGTCCATTGAAAATTTCGCCCTGTAGTATGCTTTCAATGGTAGAAAGTAAATTTTTGTTGATCATAAAATTTATAGCTTTTACTACAAAACATGTCTGAGTGATAAAGATGCATAAGATGTCCACCAATTTATCGACTTCTTTGATCTGTATAATTATTTCTACAACCATGGATATCCACATGCTTGTTGCAAATGTCCAGGCAAATACTTGATGAATTACAAACCATAACGTAACTTTCCTCTTGGACTCGAAATAAAATCCGTTCCATGTTAAAATCAATTTCTCCTTTCTAAATGCTTCAAATGGATCAGCGTTCTAAAAAAGTTATCTTAATTTATTGCATATGCATGCAAAATTCTTGCTCTGATACTCAACAGTGAGCAAAAATAAGTCGCTTGGATATTGAGGAGGAAATTGAAAACCCATTTAAACTTTTTGTATTTTTTCATAATTCAGATATTAATATTAGCAAACCTGTGTGAACGTATCCTCTGGTGACATCTTAAATAGCAATAATTGTGACACTTATGTTCGGTGTTGTATAATAAGGAGTAATAAAGCATATCCCCTGCATAGAAAAATATAATACTTTATATTCATGCTTTTTTTTCTTTGCATGATAAAGTACAATTAGTATAGGACTGTAAAGGTGTTATTTTTCTTTGGTGAATAATATAAATGCCACTTAATTTTCTGCATATCGAGGAAAATGCAATTTCTTTAAGTTTTAGACAGGTAAAAAAATTGGTGGATAAATGAATAATTATATACGTAACTGTGTTTTACAAATGACACCATAATAGGTGTACCTGATAATTACTGAATATGTAATTACTTCATAAGAATAGATTATTCATACTACTTTTTTCCATTAAATTCAATACTTGAAGAATTACTCAATGGTAACTAAATAGAACTGATAGAGAAATTTTAGAACATTTTTGCCTCACTTTGCCTATTATTGGACAATTCCCAACTACGGGCCCCAGGGATTGAATCTAAACCTAAAAAGTATACCTATATTAGGATTTTTTATACTAACACATTTTGAATTTTTGATAATAGTGTTTCTGGTTTTCTATGAATAACAATTTACGAATTAATATATCATATAATTTATTTCAATATTAAGTATACACATAGAACGAGCATCATCAAGGAGTTATACTAAACACAATTATTTTCTACTTTATCACATAATCTTTATATGCATCTTTATTTTGTTCATAAAAGCTCTGGAGGAATTCACATGTTAATTTCATTTTCAAGTCTCTCTCAACAATGTGACCAAAAACTTCCTGAAAAAAAATATCAGGTATATGTAAATACGTATTTAAAAAAATAAGAAGTTTTATGTAACACCGATCTACGTAACACACTGTCAGTACAGCAGTTATGCGACACCAGTGATATAGATATAAAAGAATTCAGAACAATATATGATGATACAAAAAGGGAAAATCAAGTTTACATAAATTTTTCATGAACTCAAACTTTGTATTTTTTATAATTCTTTTTAGGGGAAGGATCTCTGCTTCTGTCCATTCAAAGCAAGAACATGTGATAAAAAGTACCTAATATTGTACTGTTGGGGAAGAGTAATAAATATTATGTTTTTTTTCAAAAATGAGTGCATTTCATTATACCGATAACTTCTGCGTTCGTAGTTCTAAATGGTCGATATATTAATACACAGGAGTAAGAACCTTTGCCAAAACTTGTCCAATTCCTTGTCCTCTGAACTGAGCTGGTATATAAGAGTGAGTTAGATTGTATACATTCCCTTTCTTTTCAAATTCTACATGAGGAAGAGAATCAGAATCATTCAGTTCGTTAATTGTCATTGAAAATATACTTTTCGAAGGTATCTCGATAACTTCATATCTTTTTAAAACTGTGGACATGTGCCTCAACAATATATTTCGTGTTTGCGCCATTGCATTTAAATAGTCCTATTTTGTGAAGATTTTGTAACTGTGGTACTAAAAGTGCAAAAGAAAAAAAGTAGATTTTCCCATGTTGTTAAATCTGTATGATGTTCTTACCAATATAAAATGTCAGTAGAGTCGAAAGGTCGAATACTAAAATTGAGCATGGGCTGCCATCTATCAAGCAGTGTGCAAAGGTATTGCAGCTTATAAGAAGAATTCTAGATTTAACATGAATACATGTTTAAAATGTATAATATACTTTATTAGGATGTGCACATGGGACAGGAGACAAATTCTTCTGGTTAACCTCTTTTCACTGTAAAACGTCGCAGTACAGCAAAGAAAGAATAAGACGACCGAATTATCTGAAAACAATACATATTAATTTTATGGCCTGAAATGGACATAATACGGTTTAGTCCCGTGCGTTCCCGTTTCGGGCGTCGATGAAATTTGTGCCGTTTCGTGCGTCGTCCCAAACCTCTACCAGGGTTTGAGTGCCGTTTCGGGCGCTGACCTGCTGATAATGCAGTAAGCCCCTAATTCCAGTTTATCTTTACAACACAACGCTGTTAATAACTAGACTTCAATGCGGAATTGTATGTTGATTTCGCTACTATAGTTTTCAAATAATGTTTTTGTTTTGGGGGGGGGGGGGGGAGACTTAAACGCTCAGCTCGCTTCGCGAGCTGAGCTTGCTCACAGACCAGAAATAGTGGGCCGTGGAACCACTTTTTTGGCCGTATTCAGTGACGGGCAACTAAGTAGTACCTACGTTTTGTATGCCTTTATTGCAACAAGTACCTACCTATAACGAACGAACTGGCACTATTTCATTACCCAGTAAATTCTTGACGCTCGAATCGGCACGAAAACAGGTAGAAACCCAAAAACGCCCGAAACGGGAACGCACGAAACGGGAAGATACCCATAATACAAAACCTAAAACACCCCCCATACCCAGAAAAATAAATTCGTCCGTTCAACAAATACGCAACGGTAGGGGTACGCGGCAACGCGGCTCGCCGCGATCGTTTTCATTATGGTGATTTTGTTTTATTCTTTTGAACAAAAGTCTGTCAGGTTCTCTTCGGAAAAGGTATCCCAATCACGCCAGAGAGACAGTCATTTGATTTTTCTTGTTAATTTACCCGTCAGAAAATAAAGTGCGCGAAAATCAGGACATTCCGACTATTGGGGCATCCAATCCTGCATCAAATTCAAAGTCCCGGGATCCCGGTATTTTTTGAGACTGTCAGGGATGGTTGATTGTCTGAAAAACGGTAGTACCTACATTAACGGGAGAGTACCTGTTATTCATATTACATATTATGCATCGCCTGAGAGATTCTAAAAAAATTGAAAGGCGCGAAAAAGAGATGTGAGGTGTTTTGCTGCTACACGACAATGCACCAGTATACAGGTCGCGAGATTTGCGAAAGCTGCTGTTGCTGATTGTGACTTCGAGGAAACTGAACACGCGCCTTATAGTCCAGATTTAGCACCCAGTAACTACTTTTTGTTCACACTGACGTAACGTGCGCACAAACAAGTTTTCCTGGACGTACCGAGGTTGCTAGGCAACTTGGACGTGATCATCCATTTCTCTCGCGCTTTAGTGTCCGACGGTCGTCACGTTATTTTACATGCATGGTCTCTGATTTAGAAAGGGCGCCACTGGCACCGCAGCTGATTCGTGACGCCATATTTCTGCGCAGTTTTGTCTGTTCTCCTGTGAAACGATTAATACAACTCTCTAGTTTATATAGGATGATTTAAATTCAGGGAGGTACCATTGAAATCTCACTTATATTTGATAAGTTATAGGGTAGGTTTTGCAGAAATCTGATCTATCTCGAATGGCAACACGCAATAACAAAAAAATGTTCTTATTGGTTTTACAGTGCAGTGTGCAGCTCAACTATTTGACCTCGCATAGAAAATATAGATAGATTGTTAGGTCTTTATAGAAAAATATTTCATCGACAATTTTACATTCCCGTCATTTTTGCTTTACACTTTCCTGAAGAGGACATATTTTTTGGTTTTATTGCTGTAAAATTTGTTCATATTATCTCGAATATTGTCATTGTAATCAAAAACAGAAACTTCAGCAAAAATACACTCAGCTTGCAAGGAAACGCGACGGAAACTGCCAACAATTTGTTGGAATTTTAACAATGTGATATACCTATTCTTGGATCTTGGTGTATGGTGTTATTGCTGGAGAACCATATTTTCGAAGACTAATGAACTGTCCCAATTCTTTAAATGAAAGCTCCATTTTACATTAAGAAACATAAGATTATGACAGTTTATTTATTGTTTTCTGTTCATGTTATTTCCAGGTAAAAATGATATTACACGATTTTTCCAGATTTTTAAAGTTTTTTCTTTGCAGCTATCGTATTATTCGTCAAAATTTGGATATAATCCCTATACCGTTTAAGATAAACCAGATTTCTCAACATCTGTTTATCACCATCGAATTCTGTAAAATCGCTGATTTAAATCCTACCCTCTACACTTTCATGTAACCGAGATCCAAATGGAAGCCTTAGAATTTGAATTATCCTGTATAACAAGTGTAAAGCGCAATTCAAATCAATCTAGGATTCAAATAACGACTACATTTCATTACTGCAGAATTTAACATCTGAAATTACGGAGGTAGTACCTGTGGGCCAGACCCCCCGTGGAGAATATAATCCTATAGTATGGTTGGGCCACAACCGTACGTTCCCCACGCTGTCAGTTTTTACCTGAAACGGTCACACCTCTTGCCGAGGATATATACGACCGAGACTTACAACGCTCCGCTCGCTTTGCTCCGCTTGACCCTAGCCTGACAGATTTTTGAATCAAAACATTTTCAGTTAACAATAAACGTATTCAGATTTTTGAATACAAAATATTGCTGTTTGCCCCTTATTACAGAATTATCCAGAATCCGAATCTGCTTCACAGCGCAACGTTTCTAATAGAATAATGACAAAATTATACCCCTGTGCATTATACCCAATTGATAGGTTCGGGACAAATTTCAGCTACAAAACATGTTTATTATTTTTATTGGGTCGTAGGAACTAAGGGTAAACTCATTATTCATAATACAGATTTTTGGCACCGGCGGTTAGCGCCATCTAGCCACCCTCTTCAGCCCATGCGTGGTGCTCAAGATCAGTGTTTCAGTGCGCTTATTTACTTCACTTACAATTCCCAACGTATTAAGAGATAGAGTGAAAAAGTTGGCAGCAGTTATGATGAGAGGTCTTTTGGCTCTTTCCATAATTAAAAATAGAGTTTTATTTACTTCTGTTCCACTATTATACCAATCAGACATGTAGCAAGCCCCTAGTATTTCTTGACTCTGGAAAAATAATGTTAGTTAGTACGTTAGTAGGAAAATTACAATATTTGACACAAAGCAGTTTGTAAAAATAAATTTTGGATTTATGAGTGAAATTTAATAAATTTTCTAGAGTTAGACATGAGACTGTTTGGGATACATTGCACAATAAATAAATAAAATAGTTTACCTTAAATATTATATCGTTTCCGAACCAGCAATACATAGCTACTTGACATAGCATGCAAGAAAAGTAGTTCACCAATAAAACGAATCTAATACTTTTCGGTGGTATCACCGTTAGCTGGAATACTGTAAGGCAGATAACACCAGCACTGGCAATAAATTGAGTAAATATTCCAATAGAAAATAATTTCTGAACTTGCCGAATATACCTAAAATTATACCTATAATAGACGTGTTCCATTATAATCATAATTTTTTGGGTTCTGTTAATTTTATTAACTGTAAGGCAAAAGAAATGAAATATTTAAGCATTCCAAAACTGTAATATCATATCAGATTCCTGAATTTAAATTACTTTTCCAATATTTTAATAAAGCAAGTTAGATATTTTTCTATTGAAGTTCCACATTTGTTTTTTTATAGACTTGGAAAAGTCGTTTTTATCCACCTGGGACTTCTGGTCTGTCGTTTATAAGTAACTCTTAGCAAAACATAAAGAAATATTAGATATGTACCTTAGTATTTCCTTATGATGAACTGAACATCCTTTCAGTCGTCTCAATATCAATTTATCTTTGGAGTTCCTAGAAATGTTGTTCTCTACAGATTCGCTTATGGTCAATAAACTATCAATTAATATATCAAACTGAGCAGTTCCCAAGATTAAAAAAGTGACACAAATCAAGTCTATGCTGGAATTATTCAAAGCACTCAGCATGATTGTAAAAATCTGAAAAGCTTGCACTTCATGGATGTGTTTTTTAATGTCGAATGGAACCCATCCTGGTACAGGGACAGGAATTTCGACTGTATCAAAATATGGAAAGCAAGCGTAGGCTATAATTACGAAACAACACAAGCCTTGAAATAGTGTGCAAATATATCTAGCTTTTTTAATAGCCCCTTCCATTATTTTATCTTGAAGTTTAGTATGCCCATTAAAAATGTCACCACGTAATATGTCTTCGATCGTTGAGAGTAAGTGACTGTTCAACGCAAAGTTAATTGCTTTGCATAAGTAACCTGTCTGAGTAAGGAAAAAATACAAGACATCTGCTAATTTATCAACTTCATTCGCATCTTTAATCATTTCTATAACCATGGATAGCCAAATACTGGTCGCAACTGACCAAGCAAGAATTTGATGGACTATTAGCCATACAGTAATTTTTCTGCCGGGTTCAATATAAAATCCATTCCAGGATAAGTATTGCTTTTCCCTTCTAAATGCTGTTAATGGATCGACGTTCTATAAAACATTTTTTTATTTACTCTGAGTAATCAGAAAATGTGAATTTGAAACAATAGACACAGGACAGACACTGAGTTGTCATTATAATTACGCTTATGATATTATTAAGAATTATTCTATGCTTGTGACATATGAACACGCATTGAAAGTATAAAAATACAAATACAACCTTCAATTGAATTATTCATGGGGGGGGGGGGGGGGGGGAGTTCTTCATCATGAATTCGTAAATTTTCGTCAAGTTGGTACATTTGTGCCGAACCCAGTTCTCGTATACTTTATACGCCACAAATACTGTCCCAGATACTAAATTGACGCTATTGAAAACACGACACACCGCATTTTGAATTGCTTTCCAAAAACCTGATAAAACAAGCAGTTGCAAAGATGGTCTTAAATTACGAATTCTTTATAAAATCCTAACATAAGAAACTTCACCCTTATTTTGCATTAAAACGTAAATTAAAGGCAATGCTGAATTGCCAAGGGCATGAACGGTAAAAAAACGGTAAAAAACAGTTCGGGTGCAATTTTGAAAGTTCCGTCAACGAACCATGCTCCTCCAGGATCTGAAGATTTTCTTCGATCCGCGTCGTCGTTTCCAGAGTCTCATAAGAGGAAATTTCGATTTCTTAATGTTATTTTCAGATTATCTGGGATGACAATATCGGCAATATTTGTTGGATTTGTATATGGTTGAGTTCGCTGTCTGATCCTTTCTATTGTTCTTTGAGACGATGTGTAAGCTGGCAAAAACACGGCCGCTTCTATCGTAGTGCCATTTGTACACTCACGAATTATTTGGCAAGGTTTTTTCAGGGCGGTTCTAGCACGTATTAGAGTATTTTAATTTTTATTTTAAGGGTGTGAGTTTGTCGATAAGAAGTGTCTGTAAATTGGTGTGGTGTCAGTCAGACTGCCGCAAATTTCTAAGTGTGACAGGCTGAAGTTGACAGATCCAGAGTGGAAGAGGCGATAAGCTTGGGTATCGGATGACTGGATTGAAAGGTGTGTAAGAGTGTTTGCAGATAAATGAATGTATGTGTGTTTATAGCTAATTGGTGGTATGTTTGTAAAAGGGAGGATGCTTGGTAGTTTTTAAAATAGTTTTAAGTTAGTCAGTAAGCAGCATCCCGAAGTGTAACATCGAATAATTATTTCTATCATTTAATATACCTTTTGATATTTCTTGGACGTCCTGACAGAAGCATAAATAAATAAATACTATAACACACGGTCGAGTATGTTGTGTATCACCTTCTCTGCTTGTCATTTTCGTGGGTTAGGTGAGTGTCTATGTTCTGTAATTTGAGTTACCAGGTCTTCTGCCTCTCTTTCGTTACATACCTGCTTCCGGCGGAGATGGTAATAAAGAGAGGTGGACCCAGAGTAGACTGTTCACAAATATGTGGGGGTATAGGATGTTCTACTTTAGGGGAACTGCGTATCTTGTGATGAACGTTTTTTATGTTCAACAAATTTTTGCAATAATATACCTAATTTTTGTGTCTATTGTTTCATAGGTTCACCGGCGAACAATAACATTTTTAATTTTCTCAAAATGTACTGACCTGTATAAATTTCTGTACTGGTGACATTTTGTGACAAAGGCTGTGAAAGGAGTAACAAATCACAGCTTTGCTCGAAGCAAAATATATTAAATATTTAATGTTAAGAAGCCTATAATGAAATGTAATTTAGTGTCTATAAAATTGTAAGGCACCTATAATTTTCTTCTAAATAAATATTAATAATATCTAATTAGCCGAGTGCTACAGAAAATACAGTAAACGAACCTATTTATTCATATGGGTATAAATATTAAATGGCCTGTTTTCAAAAAAGCACGAGCCAAATATTAAGATAACTAGGTTCACCTTACTTTTATTTACCTAGTTCAATAAGTAAATGTATATCCCCAATATTTGTTGGCATAAAAATGTAACAGGTACATTATTTATGCCTACTTTGTACCTCAAACTTTTAATCCTTCTCTACAATGACTACTTTACGTACTTTTATACGACTACTTTTGCTCTATCTTGGTTTCTCGAGAGCCCAGTACATTCCAGATGGCAATTTTCTAACCGAAAAAGTAGTTAATCAAATTCTATACTTACCTTTTACAGTTCTTCAAATATCTCATTTTTCCTAAAACACTTTCAGTGGCGTAGGAAAATTAGACACGAAATCGTCATATCAACCCAAAAATTCTTAAATTTTTAAACTTGGCAGGAACATTACTGAAGGTGAATAAAATAAAATAAAGTTCTCTTAGATATCTTGATAGGTTCATCCCTTAAAATTGGGAAAACTACCCCCAAATTCGATCCAGATTATTTATCTGCTGAATCGTTCAGTTTTTGATGATAAGTGAGCCTCGGCATCTTCATCATTTCGATAGTGCTTGCACTCTCAGTATTTAGGCAATGGAAGCAAATTTTTGAAGAACGTAGACTAGGTCTTGCACATCCGCATCTCTTTACACGTCCTAATTTGTACTTGCATGAAATCAGAGTTAGAATTTATCGATGATGATGATGATGGTGATCCAATAGTAAGAATCAGTGATAAGATGTTATCAACCTTTTTCACTGCATGGACTGGGTGACCAAAATCGAATGCACCTTTGGGTACTGAGATTCTCTTGTTAAAATATTAATTAACCAATATTTTATTTATTTATTTATTCGCTTCGAATTATGGCATCAGGCGATAAAGAAAGTTAAACTGTATGTTCATCCCTCAGATTTCGGTACATTCTATGACACTTGATGAACGAGATGGTAAAAATTTCTAGGAAAATTTAACACTTTTGATGCATCGCATGTAAGTGATAAGCTGAAGAAAACCGATATAGAAAACCATCAGGTGACCAACTAATTTGTTAAGCCTATGTATTATAAGTACCTACATTCAAAGACAGAAATGTAACGTTTATTTTTAAAATTACAATAGCAGTAGCAGTAATATTTTAAAAATAGCATACATGGTTTCTTGTCCAAATTCTCAAAATTTCGTAAAATTTCCACAGAACATTAATCCATTATTGAATTTTTCTCATTAGGGAAAATATCTTCTGCATTAGTAGTCGTAAATGGTAATAAAATAACAACTTTTGAGAAAACTTGACTTGCTTGTCTTCTAAAGAGAAAGAAAGTGTACATTTTGTTTCTCCCATATTGTACACGAGAAAATCATCCAGTTGCTAATCTTCATTGCGAATAAACTTCTCGAAGGTATCTTGGGTGACTCCACATCTTTTTAAAATTGTGGAAATGTGCCTCGGGCATACTTCGATTTTGTTTCATTGCGTTTAAACATTCATAATTTGAGAAGTATTTGTAACTGTGCTACACGACTTATTCTAAAAGCATAAAAGAAAAATCCCTGTTTTTAAAACTCTGTGGTCTTACCAATATAAAATGTCAATGTAGTCGAAATGTACAAGACGTGCTGCAACACATTAATTAAATTAGTTAAAAATAAATTGATTAGAATCATGGCGCAGAACAAATAATTAACCCTTGTTCAACGTAAAACGTCGCAGCACAGCAAAGAAAGAGTAAGACGAACGAATTATCTGAAAAAATATTAATTTTGTAACGTAAAACAGGCATAACACAAGACCTGGAACACCCTCTTCCTAACAGGTAAATATACAAAGATTTTGTACCAAGAAGATTGAAAAACTTGCAGTGAGCGATTTACCCTTAAAATTAAACAATTTTGACTTAGGTGCTTAGGTCTCAAGAACGGTTTAGCACTTTTTGCGTTTGCATCACTTACAGTTCCCAAAGTATTCAGAGACAGAGTGAAAAAGTCTGCAGCGGTTATGACAACAGGTCTCTTGGCTCTTTCCATAATTAAAAACAGAGTTTTCTTCACTTCTGTTCCACTGTTATACCAATCAGACATGTAACAAGCCCTTAGTACCTCTTGACTCTGTAAAGGGATGGGTCAGTTCCTTTTTGTAAGCACCCAGTGTAAAACATGTTAATTTACCTTAAATATTATATCGTTTCCGAACCAACAGTACATAGCTACTTGACATAACATGCAAGAGAAATAGTTCACCAATAAAACGAATCTAATACTATTTGGTGGTATAACCGTTAGCTGAAATACTGTCATACATATAACGCCAGCACTAGCGATAAACTGAGCGAATACTCCAAAAGAAAATAGTTTTTGAACTTGCAGAATATATCTAAAATAACATAAGCAGATATAGTGTTTCACAGAAATAAGATTTTTTGGGGTTCTGTTAATTTTATCAATTTAGTAAGTGAGGATAAAATATTTAAACTTTCCCGAACTACAATTTCAATGAAAATGTTTACCTGCATCATTTAACATTTTGCATTTTGGTGTAATAATATAGCCCAATATACTATGTATGTATAACTAAACTTAAATTTAAATTTAAGGTAGGGTTACGAGGTTGAGGGTTGTTTCACAATTAATTTTTAACCATATCGAACTTCCAAGTGGCAATCCTTGTATCCTTGGTTTAGTATAGATAATGGTTCGACACTCCGAGAACCGATTTTCGTCGCCTTCTGCGCATGTGGACAAACTTGTTGAGAACCTCTGTAGTCAGGAGTGTCGGATTCTTTTCGCTTTGTGACAGTGCTAATATGTCAATTTAGCAACGTCAGTTAATTGCCATTAAATAAATTTCAGGATTTAATTCGCAAGTTTTTCGTTAATATAAAGTGTTTGAACACGAAAGTGTTCTTGCATGAACTATTTTGGTTTTTACGTAATGCCCAAATAGGTGTCAACTGCAAAACGGCTAATTTCCAGATCAGATTTCCAGATTTCTTGAAGTTTCAATTTCAAAGTTCATGATCTGGTCACAAATTTTCAATTTCTATTCCAAATACTATTTAAATTGTAATTTACGCTTTCAGGTATGTTATTCTTTTGATTTTCCCATAATTTATTCTCAAATTGGAGCAAAACAACATTCAAATTCAATCAAAAATTTTGATCTTCCACAAAGTTTGACTGCAAATTCCTACTATGCCGTTGCTACAAGCAAATAATGCTCGTAGTGTCGTTGACGGCTGACGGTAACCGGCTATTTTAGAAAAATACAGTAGTTCGCGACAAAACACCTCAGAGTTCCACATACTGACGTCAGTATGTCCTATACCAGTGGCCCCCAAAAGCTGCGCAATGGCCAACCACCCTTTATACTAAACCAAGCTTGTACCCAGTTTTCAGAATTGCCAACCGTTTCTGATATCGTTATTTGATGTTAGCAGTACCTATGTAGAGTGCTTCATTGCTGTGCACCTGTATAATCAAAGCTTACACCATAAATAAAGCGATGAATTACCTTAGTATTTCATTATGATGAATGGAACAACTTTTCAGTTGTTTTAATATCAGTTTATCTTTGCAATCTCTAGAAATATTTTTCTCTTGAGATTCGCCAATGTTCAATAAACTGTCAATTAATATATCAAATTGAGCAGCTCCCAAGATTAGTAAAGTAACGCAAATCAAATCCATGCTGGAATTGTTTAAAGCACTCTGCATTATTGTGAAAATCTGAAAAGCTTGTACTTCGTGAATATGTTTCTTAATGTCGAATGGAACCCATCCTGGCACTGGCACAGGAATTTCGACTGTATCGAAATATGGAAAACAGGCGTATACAACGATTACGAAAAAACACAACACTTGGAAGAATGTGCAAATATATCTGGCCTTTTTGATAGCCTCTTCAATTATTTTATCTTGACGTTTAGTATGTCCATTGAATATTTCACCATGCAACATGTCTTCGATTGTCGAGAGTAGCTGACTATTCAACGAAAAGTTAATAGCTTTACATATGAAACTCGTTTGAGTGATGAAAAAATATAAGACGTCTGCCAGTTTATCAACTTGCTTTGCATCTTGTATCATTTCAATAACCATTGATATCCAAATGCTGAATGCAATTGACCAAGCAAGAATTTGATGGACTATTAGCCATACCGTAATTTTTCTGCCGGACCCAATATAAAATCCATTCCAGGATAAGTACTGCTTTTCTCTTCTAAATGCTACCAGCGGATCAACGTTCTATAAAAGATTTTTAGTATTTAAATAGCAGATTTTACAAATTGATGTACCTACTTTTTGGAATTGAAAAAGTATGCATTGATTTTATAGCAGGTATTATACCAAAGATGTTCTATTTCTATAGGAAGTGAGCCAATTTTCAGCCAGGCCACCGTTTAAAGTTCTGGTGGTATTGAGCTGTCAAATTTTTGTTGACATTTATATTTTTTAGTTTGATTTAAGAGCCCGACACACCAATTTACTAAGAATCGGGGGGTTTAGGGGTACGGACATAGAGCGGACGGCAGAAATTATCTGGTAAAGCAGGGAACTAGTCGGCCAAACTAATCCTGGAGAATGAATTTGTTGCGCGCACTCCCTATTTCGGGATCAATTGACAGCTGAGCGACTTTGATCAGTAGTCGAAAGACAGGCGAGAGCACGAGCTACGAGGAAAAACTCCGAGTGCAACGGTACCGCTGTTTACTAGTATTTTTTTTGTTTTTCGGTCGAAATGGAAAATTTTATTTGTTCTTATAAGCCAGAGGTTCAGTCTATATACTATTGCCATTAACCAGATTCTGAGATTTCCTTTTCATGAAAGTTTTATTAGGTTCTATAAAAAGCAGTTTTTGGCAACTTGTGACATGCGACTTCGTTTATTGTTTTCATATTTTTCAACAAATTTCTAAATAGCAATAGCAGATTTGTATTTTAAGAACTGTTTGCAAGTAAAAGCAATTTAATATCATTTATAGTTTTTGAAATATTTACAAACAGGCTACCGTCTACCGTGCTCCCAAAATTCCTGCATGTTATAATATTCACTGTCTAGATACGCGGAAAATTTAATCTGACAGATGACAACTGATGAATTACCACCAAACATTTATAAATTCGCCACATTGAGGCGCTGCTAAGCGATATTCGCTCACTTCCTATAGATACCAAGTAGATACAATTTAATATCGCTGAAAACCTGCGTGCCGCAAGAAAATATTTTCTGTCCTAGTTTGAAGCACGCAAAAATGAATTTTGCATCTATTTTAAGACAAAAAGTCAAATTTGGCATTAACTGGGTAACCTTGATTTCACTAGTTGCCGAGCTGTCAGTTGCCAAATTAGATACCAGAAAATTAAATCTTTTAGAAGAGTGAGCATCGAGTAGGCAAGTTAAAATATTCTTAGGAATATTTTAAAATATGTACGTGTAGTTTCTTTAGTCAAGTAGCTGTGTTAAAGTAAGTTATTATTAAGTAACAGAAATTCCTAGGCAAAACTTGAATAGCGACAATTGATAAGTTACTTGCGTACGCAAAATAAAAATTCAAATGACAAGGTGATTTGACGTTTAAAATTTCATGCAATTTAATTAGCGCTCTACGCCAAAAAATCATTTTGGCTTTTTGTCAAAAGAGAGATGACGTTAGGTAGAAAAAGAGGGAGAGGAAAAGGCACGTCTTTTATGTTGGAAATAAAGTACAGATGCCGAATATATGGGATCTTGGTTTCTATTAGTATAGAATGTAAACATTGATGATATCGTTTAATATAACGCCATAACAATTATTATAATAGTAATCTCGCTTTTATACCGTCTGATGGCAATGTACGGGTAAGCACGTTCATCATCATAAGGTTCTCAGTCCGAAGACTGGTTGGACGCGTACCTCCATTCTTTTCTATCCTGAGCTAACCTACGCATTTCCCTAAAAGTAGAACATCCTACATCCCTAACTATTTGAGAGCAGTAGTCTAATCTAGGCCTACCCCTACCTCTTTTTATTCCTATCTCTGACTCCAGTATGTCGCGAACTATTCCTTCGTGTCTTAGAAGGTGTCCTACCATCCTATCTCTCCTACTCTTTATTGTTTTCCATACCTTTCGCCATTCCCCAACTCTTTCTAATACTTCCCTATTGCTAACCTTATCTATCCACGGTATCTTCATCATGCGTCTGTAACACCACAGTTCAAACGCTTCTACTCTTTTCCTATCCGCTTCTCCTATTGTCCAAGTTTCGCACCCGTATAATGCCGTACTCCATACATACGACTTTAAGAGTCTCTTCCTAGTCTCTATATTAACCGTTCTCGAACATAACAGTTGTTTCTTTTTGTTAAACGCAACTCGGCCCTGCGCCATTCTTTGTTTTATATCTTTAGTGCTCCTACCGTCTTGGGTTATTTTACTTCCTAAGTAGCAGAAATCCGCGACCTCCTCTATCTTCTCATTTCCAATTTGTATTTCCATTTTAGTTCTATTTTCACATCCCCTACATACCAAAATTTTAGTTTTCTTTTTATTGATTTTCATGCCGAAGCCCTGTGTCAAAACTGCTTCCATTTCATTCAAAGCCGCTCCTAATTCTTCTTTGCTAGATGCTAACACTGCTATATCATCCGCAAATCTGAGCATGTTAATAGTTTGGCCCTGTACATTGATCCCTGAGGCTGTTCTTTCCTTAACAATATTAATCGCATCTTCGATATATAAGTTGAAAACTAGAGGTGACAATGCACATCCCTGTCTCACTCCCTTCCGGATATCTACTTCCCTTTGTTCCTGCTCACATTCTATAACTGCCTTTTGCTCTTTGTAGAGATTATGTATTATTCTTCTGTCCCTATATTTCATCCCTACCTTTCTCAGCACTTCGAACATCTTCCCCCATTTTACGTTGTCGAAGGCTTTTTCTAAATCTACAAATCCTATGTAGACGCTCTTCCTCTTTTCTATCGTTTTTTCTATAATTACTCGTAAAGCTAGAATGGCCTCGCGCGTTCCTCTATTTCGTCTAAATCCGAACTGATCTTCTCCTAATATTTCTTCCGCCTTTTTCTCCATCCTTCTTTGTACAATTCTAGTTAAAATTTTTGACGCATGGGAAGTTAAACTGATAGTTCTAAAATTTTCGCATCTATCCGCGCCTTTTCTTTTTGGCAAAGCTACTATGATGTTCCGTTTGTAATCTTCTGGAATCTCGCCTGTCAGGTATATGCGACTAACTAATTTAAATAAACGATCTATTACCTCTTGACCTGCGCACTTTAAGATTTCTGCCTGCAAGCCATCTATACCTGGCGCTTTATTATTCCTTAAACTTTTTAGTGCTATCTCAAACTCTTCTCTCATTATAGGACTCCCTAGGTTATCCCCCTCTACGTTAGATGTGCTTAATTCAGCCTTGACATATTAAAATACACTACGACTATTCCAATGAGGGCAATGTGACACTATGCCTCAAGCTTCTTTGATTATAACCCAGGTACACATTTTCTTCGGTTGAGTCGAATCAGAGGAGAAAAAGCTGTCAGATACAGTTGGGTATTGTACCCTCGCAAATGAAATGCAGCAGGTATTTAAAATAACCACGAAAACAAAAATAAATTAGAAATATTCCAAGCTCAGCAACCGTTTCAACTTTGGAGAAATTTCAGGGTTCTATGCCATGGACTTAATGTTGTTATTTGTGGCTCCTGAAACGAGTCGCCCATTTACATATGAATGCTGTGTCCATTTTTTATAACGTCCTTGGACAATACTCTCACAATACTATCACTTGAATGAAGACTGATTTTTTTAAGTACAATTTTAAATACCGCTAATTAGGTAACACCGTAGACAGTTATTCAGTCTACGGTAATACTGATGATATCTCCTTCCATACGCGCAATAAATTTTTACGATGAAATAATTGCATTTAATAAAAAGAAACAACTATTATGCTCGGGAATGATAAATGTAGAAACTCGGAAGAGGCTCTTAGAAACGTATGTATGCTGTATGGAGTACGGCATTGTACGGGTGCGAAACTTGGACGATAGGAGAAGCGGATAGGAAAAAATAAGAAGCATTTGAAATGTGGTGCTATAGACGCATGATGAAGATACCGTAAATATATAAGGTTAGCAACAGAGAGGTATTAGAAAGAGTTGGAGAAAAGCGAAATTTATGGAAGACAGTAAGGAATAGGAGATATAGGATGGTAGAACACCTTTTGAGGCACGAAGGCTTAGTTCGCGACATACTAGAGTCAGAGATAGGAATAAAAGGAGATAGGGGTAGGCCCAGATTAGACTACTGCTCTCAAATAGTTAGGGATGTAGGACGTTCAACTTTTGGGGAAATGCGTAGGTTAGTTCAGGATAGGAAAGGAGGGAGGTACGCGTCCAACCAGTCTTCGGACTGAAAACTTTATGATGATGAATTGGATGCCTACGGTTTCACAAGAAAACTGAACACCAGCATTTTAGTTCTCTCAAAATTTACTGACCTGCTTAAATTTCTGCACTGATGACATTTTGTGACGAAGGCTGTGAAAGGAGTAACAAATCTCAGCTATGCTTGTAGAAATATATATTAAATATTTAATGTTAAGAAGCCTATAATAAAGTACAATTTAGTACAGAATTGTATGGCAACTGCAATTTTATTCTAAATTAGTGTTAATAATAGCTAATTAGCTAATTTTCTTCCAAATAAATATTAAAAATAGCCAATTAGGTACCTTCTGCTAGAAACAATAGGTATAGAAAACGAAACTGTTTGTTGAGATAGATGTAAACTAAATCGATTGTACTTAACAAAAGCGTGTGCACCAAATTTTAAAACTGACACTTTTGTTTAATAATAAGTAAATAAACAGAACAAGTGTCTCATTTAAAATTACGAAGTCGGTATAACCGGAAGTGCCGCCATCTTAAAAATATTTTTATTCGATGAAAAATATACAGCTAAGGATTCTGCGCAGAATTTAGGACAATATTTTGTTTAGTTGTCTCCTATACACTTCCAATAATTTTCTATTTTACTGCTTAATGTTTATACCCGTTTTATTTATTTATTTATTTATAAGAATATTCCTTTATATTGTCCACCACACGGGTTTAAGAAAATATATTTTATGAGATATATTATAAAATTAGTTAAAGACTGCAGACTGTTTAATACAAAATGTTTAATATGCTTTGTCCACGACTATCTTACAACATACTCTTTATACTTGTGTTTCTTCAATCAAAATTAGATACATTATTCACTGCAGTGATTAATGAATATTATTCACTAAACCAATAGGAACATCGCTTTGACCCTTTTTTAGATTTATTTAGTAGGCCGTGATCGCGATGTGTTAGTTCAAATTGAAACGTCAAATCAGCATGGTTTGCTTTTAATTTGAAATGCATATTCTAAAAAAGAAGATATAATGAGTAGTAAGAGTGAAAACGAGATTTCTTTAACAGCACCAGCAATAAAAGAAGCTGCAGAACTTGCCTCATTAGATTCATTGCCCAAAAAACCAAGAAAATTATACCTGAGAGCATATGTATGAATCTTTCTTACACTGGAGAAGGGAAATGAAAGTAAATTCTTTCTGGGAATCTGTTGTGATAGTCGTGGACAAAGTATAGTATACAACTCGTTATAATGATGCTATTATTACCTCGGATGATTACAAAACTCGCTCGCTTCGCTCGCTCGTGTTGTAAACTTCATCCTCGGTAATAATAGCATTCATTATAAACTCGTGTATAATATACTATTATTAAATAGTTTCTGATAATCATTATAATATATTATCGTAGTATTTAATAACAAAAAATAAGATGCGTTCTGCAGTGGGTGTTAAACTAAACTTTATTAAATGAGATTGTTGGCTATTATTAAAAATTTTGGCTGTCGCTATGTTTATCGACATTTTGGATAAGGAGTATTAAGAAATAATACTGAATATAAGACTTTTCTCTTCGTGCACCGTTGGAAGAATTCAGACGATAATTCCATGCCCCGAACAATTTGTGACTAAGAACTTCCTAAAAATATCAGATATAGGTAAGTATGTATTCGAGTATGTATTTATTTGATAAATAAGAAAATCTTAATTGAGTCTTATGAAAAATATAGACACATATAAATGTCTAAATTAGCAGTAATCTGATAGCTAGGAATCAGTTAGATTGTTAGTAATAATAATAATAATAACAATAATAATAATAATAAATTTATTGACACCAATAACACTGAACAAAAAACAGAAATAAACACAAAATTTGCGCTGGTGTCAAATGGCAAACATTCAGGCATCTCCAAATGTCAAATCTGCAGAGCCTGATCTTCCAATGCTTGCCAACACGTCCATCCATTTAATTATAATTTGCATTTAAATATTCGTGTCTAGAGATAAATCCATAAACTGTGATGTCTACTTGTACTAAAAGCAGAAAAGAAAATATGTAAGTATGTTCCTCTATTTCCGAAACTAGGTACGTACCTACTCCAATATAAAATATCAACATCGTGGAAAGGTCGAATACTAAAATTGTGCAAAGTGCTGTCATCTAACAGGCCATGTTGTAATTATTATATGCAGCTGTCGTACACACATGTAAAATTCCAGATTACATAACATGGAATTTGAAAATAACAAATTGTGAAGACGTAAATTCATTCAACCTTTGTTCAACGTAAAACGTCGCAGCACAGCAAAGAAAGAGTAAGACGAACGAATTATCTGAAAAAATATTAATTTTGTAACGTAAAATACGCATAACACAAGACCTGGAACACCCTCTTCCTAACAGATAAATGTACAAAAATTTGTACCAAGAAGATTGAAAAAATTGCAGTGAGCGATTTACCCTTAAAATTAAACAATTTTGACTTAGGTCTCAAGAACGGTTTAGCACTTTTTGCGTTTGTATCACTTACAGTTCCCAAAGTATTCAGAGACAAAGTGAAAAAGTCTGCAGCGGTTATGACAACAGGTCTCTTGGCTCTTTCCATGATTAAAAACAGACTTTTCTTCACTTCTGTTCCATTGTTATACCAATCAGACATGTAACAAGCCCTTAGTACCTCTTGACTCTGTAAAAGGATGGGTCAATTCCTTTTTTTAAGTACCTAGTGTAAAACATGTTAGTTTACCTTAAATATTATATCGTTTCCGAACCAACAGTACATAGCTACTTGACATAAAATGGAAGAGAAATAGTTCACCAATAAAACGAATCTAATACTATTTGGTGGTATAACCGTTAGCTGAAATACTGTCATACATATAACGCCAGCACTAGCGATAAACTGAGCGAATACTCCAAAAGAAAATAGTTTTTGAACTTGCAGAATATATCTAAAATAACATAAGCAGATATAGTGTTTCACTGAAATAAGATTTTTTTGGGTTCTGTTAATTTTATCAATTTAGTAAGTGAGGATAAAATATTTAAGCTTTCCGGAACTACAATTTCAATGAAAATGTTTACCTACATTATTTAACAGTTTGCATTTTCACTATGAATTCTTAATAAGTTTACCCCACTCGCCAAAAGACAGTGACACAGTAATTAAACTCGACACGTGATTCGCTGACAACGTCAGCATCTCCAGGATTAAGATTAATCTAAATCTAATCTTACATTACATTGCTATAAATACCCACCCCCCACTATTGAACACAGTAAAAATAAGGGAATATCACCAATAAAAAATGGCGAACAATAAGGGTACTTATATTATTATTTAAGGTGGGGTTACGAGGTTGAGGGTTGTTTGCCAATTAATTTTTTACCCAGTAGAAATCCTTGTACCCAGTTTTCAGAATTGCCAACAGTTTCTGAAATCGTTATTTGAAGTTAGCAGTACCTATGTAGAGTTGTTCATTGCTGTATAAACACCTGTATAATGAAAGCTTACAACATAAATAAAACAAGGAGTTACCTTAGTATTTCATTATGATGAATGGAACAACTTTTCAGTTGTTTTAATATCAGTTTATCTTTGTAATCTCTAGCAATATTATTCTCTTGAGATTCGCCAATGTTCAATAAACTGTCAATTAAAATGTCAAATTGAGCAGCTCCCAAGATTAGTAAAGTAACGCAAATCAAATCCATGCTGGAATTGTTTAAAGCACTCTGCATTATAGCGAAAATCTGAAAAGCTTGTACTTCGTGAATATGTTTCTTAATATCGAATGGAACCCATCCTGGCACTAGCACAGGAATTTCGACTGTATCGAAATATGGAAAACAGGCGTATGCCACGATTGCGAAAAAACACAACACTTGAAAAAATGTGCAAATAAATCTGGCCTTTTTGATAGCTTCTTCCATTATTTTATCTTGACGTTTAGTATGCCCATTGAATATTTCACCATGCAACATGTCTTCGATTGTCGAGAGTAGCTGACTATTCAACGAAAAGTTAATAGCTTTACATATGAAACTCGTTTGAGTGATGAAAAAATATAAGACGTCTGCCAGTTTATCAACTTGCTTTGCATCTTGTATCATTTCAATAACCATTGATATCCAAATGCTGGTCGCAATTGACCAAGCAAGAATTTGATGGGATATTAGCCATACCGTAATTTTTCTGCCGGGTCCAATATAAAATCCATTCCAGGATAAGTACTGCCTTTCTCTTCTAAATGCTGCCAGCGGATCAACGTTCTTTAAAAGATTTTCACTATTTAAGTACCTAGCAGATATTACAAATTTATGTACCTGGTTTTTGGAATTGAAAAAGTAGGCATTGATTTTACAGCAGGTATTATACGCTAAACATTGATATCCAAATGCTGGTCGCAATTGACCAAGCAAGATGTGCTTAATTCAGCCTTGACATATTGAAATACACTGCGACTATTCCAATGAGGGCAATGTGACACTATACCTCAAGCTGCTTTGGTTTTACCCCAGGTACTCATTTCCTTCGGTTGCGTCGAATCAGAAGAGGAAAAGTTGTCAAATACAGTTGGGGATTGCACCCTCGCAACTGAAATGCAGCAGGTATTTAAAATGACCAAGAAAACAAAAATAAATTAGAAATGTTTCAAACTCGGCAACCGTTTCAACTTTGGAGAAATATCAGGGTTCTATGCCATGGGCTTAATATTGTTATTTGTGGGTTATGGCCCCCGAAACGAGCCGCCCATTTGACTACTTACCTGTCTACAAAATTCCAGTACCTATTACCTATGTATGTAAGTGAACAAGGAATCCTCAGGAAAATTTAAATGTTGACCAGTAAGAGTTTCTTGTATAAGTATAAACATTACATTTCTCAGAAGCGAGATTTTGGGACCTGGGCAGGGCATCGGATTCTGAAGAAACAAAAGTTCTAGAAGATTCCAGATAGTTCTCAGTTTCAACAGGGATTTAGAACCTGTGCAAGACATCGAATTCCGAAGACGCAAACGTCTAGAAGAATCCCGATAGTTGCAGTTTCAACAAGGAAAAGGACTTTCAATGATTCTCAAGTGATGATGAGTTTTTCAACGATAGAACGTCGAAGAAGTGGACAGAACGTTATAGAATTTGATAGACCATTATACCACTTTTGTATAAAACGTGATTTTAGTGGAATCTTCGAGACTGTGAGATTAAGCGTACTCGGCGGTGATTAAAAATGATTAGACTGTGTAGATGCAGCTGAGAGGTTGCGTTGAACGATCCTCAAAAGTTCTGTCAAATTTTCAGCATATATTGCTAGTATTAGCGCTCTTCGCTTATTTTTCAGTCCCAGAAGAGTTCTTGAATAGGCTGCTGCTGCAATAGATGTGGACGGACCAAACTATTTACGTTTAAAACTGATGCTTTGGGTTATATCAAAGTGTTAGCGGCTGCGTTGCGAAATGGAGTAAACAAAGTGAACAGCTAGATTCCGTAAATGATGTGAAGAGGGGGAAACCGAATATTCATTTCTTTGAAATTTTGTTGGAGGAAGACAATAATCGAATGTCCACTACTATGCTGGCTTGCATAATGAATGTTGTGTCCATTTTTTATCACTTAAATGAAAACTGATTTTTTAAGTACAATTTTAAATACTGCTAATTAGGTAATACTGATGATATCTACTACAACTGGAGTAAAATTAGACTGGAATTATGACTTTGAGTGATACCGAGGTATAACCAAATGAATCCTGTGCCATTTCGAAAATGTTAAAAATTTTGGAAAAAATAGCGATTTTACTCCACTATACGCGCAATAAATTTAATAATTGGATGCCTATGGTTTCACAAGAAAACTGAACACCAGCAATTTAGTTCTCTCAAAATATACTGACCTGCATAAATTTCTGCACTGATGACATTTTGTGACGAAGACTGAAAGGAGTAACAAATCACAGCTATGCTTGTAGCAAAATATATTAAATATTTAATGTTAAGAAGCCTATAATAAACCATAATTTAGTACAGTACAGAATTGCATGACAACTGCAATTTTCTTCTAAATGAGTGTTAATAATAGCTAATTAGCTAATTTTCTTCCAAATAAATATTGAAAATAGCCAATTAATTACCTTCTGCTAGAAACAATATAGAAAACGAAACTGTTGAGATAGATGTAAACTAAATCGATTGTACTTAAGAAAAGCGTGTGCAAAAAATTTTAAAACTGACACTTACTTTTATTTAATAACAAATAAATGTTTATACCCCCTTTCTTTCTTTCTTATTTATTTATAAGAATATTACTTTATATTGTCCACTATACGGGTTTAATAAAATATACTTTATGAGATTTATTATAAAATTAGTTAAAGACTACAGACTGTTTCATAAAGCGTTTAATACAAAATGTTTAATACAAAATGTTTAATATGCTTTATTAAATATTTTCTGATAATTATTATATATTATCGTAGTGTTTAATAACGAAAAATATCTGGGTTTAATAGGAAGCATCTAATAAGTATGTGTTAACAAAGATTTTATAATAATTACATTTCTATTTAGTATTAGGTAATATCCATTATTAAATCATTATAATATTCACTCTAGAACCTTCCCACCAAACCAGCACTGAGTAGGATTTTGTAAATAATTATAATAGTGAGAAAAAGGTATATAATGCTTAATGCACGCCATAAAAAGGTTTCTTCTTGATAACGAAATGATTTTTTGTAAATATGAATAATTTTATAGGTTTGATTAAACGTATTAATCTGTGTTCGTAGTATAAACTGTAAAGTTACAAGTAATATTTCATACCTACCTATATCTTTTAGTAAAACGTCCATCTATGTGTCCTAATTTCATTTAATTACAATAAAATGTGATGTCTACTTGCACTAAAAACAGAAAAGAAAATATGTAAATATCTACCTCTGTTTCCGAAACTACGTACCTACTCCAATATAAAATATCAACATCGTGGAAAGGACGAATACTAAAATTGTGCAAAGTGCCGTCAACTAACAGGCCATGTTGTAGTTATATGCTGTTGTCGTACACATGTAAAATTCCAGATTACATAACATGGAAATTGAAAATAACAAATTGTGAAGACGCAAATTCATATTTTAATGATCAACCTTTATTAATCGTGAACGTTGCAGCACAGCAAAGACAGAATAAGATGAACGAATTATCTGAAAAGAATAATAATTTTATAACCTGAAATACCTACACATATTACAAAAAGTAAACAAAGAAAGAATATTTTTATTTTTACTGAGGATTTAAGTGAGCAATTATATGCTCTTCATAACTTACAGATCCTAATGTACCGAGAGACAAAGTGAAAAAGTTAGCAGCAGTTATGACAACAGGTCTCTTGGCTCTCTCCATGATTAGAAATAGACTTTTCTTCACACATGTTCCACTGTTATACCAGTCAGACATATAGCAAGCATTTAGTATTTCTTGACTCTGCAAATAAGTCATCGGTTCCTTTTTGTGAATAATGAAAATAGTTATTTGTGTACCGAGCAGAAAGTAATCTATTGCCGCCAAGAGCGGCAAGACACTTTCTGCTCAAGGTGCACACAATATTTTTCCTACGACCACTTCGAAAAGTACAAAAAGTAGCTTGAAATAACTCATCTTTCACCTATTATCTGTATAAACGTTTGTTTTGAGCGATTTCGTGTGCATGGAAATGAATAAATAAATCTCAAATGTTCGTTTTATTGAAACGATTTTTTCCACGCGTCTCCATTAACAACAAGCGGAAAAAATCCGCTTGTTGCTAATGGAAATGCTCGAAAAACGTCAACTTTCTGTCGTCAACTGACAGCTGATATAGGATATAGCCTACTTTCGGCGTGGTCGAAGAAAAAAATGTATTTTCATTTACCTACCTTAAATATTATATCATTTCCGAACCAACAGTACAAAGATACTTGGCACAACATAGCGGAAAAATAGCTCACCAATAAAACGAACCTAATACTATTTGGTGGTATCACCGTTAGCTGGAATACTGTAACGCAGATAACACCAGCACTGCCAATAAACTGAGTGAATATTCCATAAGAAAATAATTTTTGTATTTGACCAATATACCTAAAATGGCATAAATTTATATGACGTAGGTGTGTTGCACCATAATTAATAAGAGTATGAACTCGCACAGATGAAGTTGAGTACCTATTGAATTTCTTTATTGAACTAAATAACAATTTATACAGTATATAGCTACAACACTAACCGAAAGAAAAGAGAATTCGTTGTCAGCAATTGCCTTGTGCAGAATTATAGTTAGTGCCTACATCGGCAAGTATCTGACCTTGAACGCTAAAATGAATATGCATAAGAAATAACATGGGAAAATGCGAAAGAACCGGCATAGCTTAACAACTAGCGATTTTTATTTTAAATATAAAATAGCCCCAAGAGGGCTACAGTAAGAAAATTAGTAAAAATGAAACTAGAAATTCGACAAAGTATCGGAGTTCTGCAATAATTATTTAGTTAAATAACTCGCGATTGTAGAATACAAAACAAAGAATATCACGGGGAGAGTAGCGTTTATGGAAATGGAATGCCTACTTATATCTAAGCACCTTACTGCAAAAATTGCACTGTAGGAGAAGCGGAAAGGGAAAAAATTGCAGCTTTTGTAATGTGGTGCTACAGTCACATGATGAAGATACCATGGATAGGTAATGTTAGCAATGGGGAGATATTACAAAACATAATATTGTATACCTTAGTATTTCATTATGATGAATTGTGCATTCTTTCAGTCGTTTTAGTATTAGTTTATCTTTGGAATTTCTAGAAATATTATTCTCTGCAAATTCACCCATGTTCAATAATTTATCAATTAAAACATCAAACTGAGCCGTTCCCAAAATTAACAAGGTGATACAAATTAAATCCATGCTGGAATTATTAACAGCACTCTGGATAATTGTAAATACTTGAAAAGCTTGTACTTTATGAATATGTTTCTTAATGTCAAATGGAACCCATCCTGGTACTGGGAGAGGAATTTCGACAGTATCGAAATACGGAAAACAAGCAAAGATTGTAATTGTCAAACAGCATAACCCTTGAAATAATGTGCAAATATATCTGGCTTTCTTGATAGCCTTTTCAATTATTTTATCTTGAATTTTAGTGCGCCCATTAAAAATTTCACCGCGTAACATGTCTTCAATTGTCGACAGTAAGTGTCCATTCAGTTCGAAGTTGATAGCTTTGCATATAAAACTTGTTTGAGTGATGAAGAAATATAAGACGTCTGCCAGTTTATCAACTTCTTTTCCATTCTTAATAATTTCTATGACCATGGACGTCCAAATGCTAACCGCAATTGACCAAGCAAGAATTTGATGGACTATTAGCCATACCGTAATTTTTCTGCCGGGCTGAACATAAAATCCGTTCCATAATAAGTACTGTTTTTCTCTTCTAAATGCTGTCAGTGGATCGGTATTCTATAAAAGGTTTTTATTTTATTATTGAGTATACCTTAGAAGCAAATATTAGAAATTCATGCTACTTGTATAAGTAAGTTTTTGAAGCGAAACACGTGTCGAGTTTAATTACTGTGTCACTGTCTTTTGGCGTGTGGGTTTAACTAATTCATAGTTATTTAGATGTTCACAAATTTTAATGTGTTTTCCTGAGTTATGCACCCTATAACCTATACACTACTCTTAAATATAGCAATTTTGAAGGCGTAGGGTTTACAAAGATTAGTCAACAAAATGTTTTATCATCATCATGCATTCTTGTTCATCAGTTTGTGTTGGGATCAAACAAAATGTTGTACCGGGTGTACAAATAAGAAAGGTCGGCGGCCGTATATCCGTAACCGTTTGCCCTAGAACTTTCGGAAAAAAATATTTAAGATAAAATTGGCCACCAGAATTGCTGCAAATTATTTTTAAGTTCGTAGATTGGCCGCTAGGGGGCGTAAGGGCTACACCAAACGAGAAAAATAATTTTTTCCCTGAAAAATCACAAATAAAGGGTTATCAAAAATAATTTTGTTGAATTCTACTGAAAATTCTGAATAACTTTCGTTCTGGATTTTTTGCTCTAGCTCGTCAAAAAATAGAGATGGCATGGGCGGACAAACATTGAGATGAAAGAATGCTTCTAACTCCGGTTTGGCTCAACGGAATTGGACAAACTTGAGCTTCTTGAGAAGAGCTTTCCTTGTTCTATCAAACGAAAGTTAAATAAAGTTATTTCGAATTTCGTGGCCGCCGGTAGAGGGCGCGATTTTACATTCAAAGCTATTTTCGCGTTTATCTTGAAAAATTCAAATGGAATAATATAGTTTTTTTAATACTGCTAAAAAGAGGTGAAAATTATAAGAAAAATGGCGCAAACCTACTAATTATTTTTTTCAACTTGTGTATTATAATAAAGAAACATTTTAATATTTTTCTTTATTATTTTTAATAACAAAGTAATAATATTTTTCTCATAGTTTTGTATTGTTCGAAATGAAAATGGGTCATACCGTAGCCTACTTGATTTTTGCACTCAAAATTTCTGTTCAAGTTAATGGAGCAGCCATTCTCAATATTCCTTCATTTATATCTTCGGTTCTAAAAAAGATATCACCATGCGGCTTGCGCCATTTTTCTTATAATTTTCACCTCTTTTTAGCAGTATTAAAAAACTATATTATTCCATTTGAATTTTTCAAGATAAACGCGAAAATAGCTTTGAATGTAAAATCGCGCCCTCTACCGGTGGCCACGAAATTCGAAATGACTTTATTTAACTTTCGTTTGATAGAACAAGGAAAGCTCTTCTCAAGAAGCTCAAGTTTGTCAAATTCCGTTGAGCCAAACCGGAGTTAGAAGCATTCTTTCATCTCAATGTTTGTCCGACCATGCCATCTCTATTTGACGAACTAGAGCAAAAAATCCTAAACGAAAGTTATTCAGAATTTTCAGTAGAATTCAACAAAATTATTTTTGATAACTATTGGTGATTTTTCAGGGAAAAAAATATTTTTCTCCTTTGGTGTAGCCCTTACGCCCACTAGCGGCCAATCTACGAACTTAAAAATAATTTCCAGCAATTTCTCGTGGCCAATTTTATCTTAAATATTTTTTTCCGAAAGTTCTAGGGCAAACGGTTACGGATATACGGCCGCCGACGTTTCTTATTTGTACACCCGGTACAACAAAACAATACATTTTGTACAGGCTAATGGTACAGCAAATATTAACTCTTAACTTAACTCAACGCTTATTTCAAAGGTGAGCTGATCAGACACATTCTTAGTTTTCTAGGAATTTACTGACCTGAATGATTTTCTGCATCGGTGACATTTTGGTTGAAAGGTTGTAAAAGAAGTAAACAATCACAATTTTGTTTGTAGAAAAATATATTAAATATTTAATGTTATTAATTGTCTAATAAAACGTAATTTAGTATGAAATCTTACAATTACCTATAATTTTCTTGTAAATACATATTAATAATAGCCAGTTAGCCATCTGCTACACCAAATACAGGAAATGAATCTGTTTATTTAGAAGGGTATGAATTAAATCGATTTTTCTTAAAAACGTATACGCAAGATATCTATAACTTACCTTTTATTTAATACGCAAATTCGAATTATTATTTATTGGTAGGTACCTAAGTATCGAGAATGTAATATAATACGTACATGCTTTATACCTACTTAGCGCAATTTTTCAAACATCTAAACACACAAATATAATAAAAAGTAACATTATCACAATTATTGAAAATGTTAACCATTGTTTTCCAACCAAGAAACTACTTCCTCCAAATGATCTTCAGTCCAATCTATCCTAAGTTTTATCTTGTCTACTGTTCTTTGCATAAGTGGCGAAACAGCGTTTAAATCTTTTTCTTCAAGCTTGTAAAACGTTGTTAACTAAAAATATACGAGTATTTGATGACTAAATGTATGAAAGAAATATTTTTGAATTGCACGTACATCTTGTAAATCGATTTCAGACGATAGCTTAGAAAGGAATTTTTCCACGATTGCTTTCATAACTGTAAATACATTTTTGTATTTATTGTGAATCTGGTTCCAGTTGGACCTTAGAAACTTAAAAGCAACATGTAAGCCAGATGGATGGTTAAATGATTCCCACACATATGGAACATTTTCCAACGAAACGCTTCCATTAAGAGATAACTCCAAGTATCTGAAATATTACGTAATATTTACTCAAAGGTATAATTGGAAAACGTCGCCTCCTTTTATATTTTACACTAGAAGAATAACACACAATTTATGGTCAGTGGTACAACACAGAAGAGACAAGGTACAGAGAGAGGAAGCCACAGTTTATCATGAAAGCGCACGATAAAGCCCCATTGTGATTTCAAAACAAACAAACCCATCCGATGGTACTGTAACAGATATACGTCACTGCTTCAAAAAGTACACGACATGTTCCCACTGAAATAGTTAATTTCCCACTAATACCTACTTGCTGCGAAGATATAAAGTTCCGTGGATCATTTTGCGTCGCATGGCGTAGTAGGTACAAACAGAAGATGTTTATACCTTCTAGCGGTTCCACCCACGACAATCCCATGAAAAAAGCAGCCAGAGTTTATTTATTATGTACACCTCTCTGTTATGATTGATGCATTTACCGCTTTTGGTCTATTGCCGTATTGCCATACGCTGGCTCCCTCTGTCCCGTCTCTCCTATGTGGTATACAGCAACTTTTTACAACGAATGTTTTATGAAGTTATGGCATATTATGGTGCAACAAATAAAGCATTTTTTGAATTAGTCTGCGTCACAAAAACACAAAATAATTAACATTCAGCGTTTGTGTAGATATACTAGATAGAAGAAAAATGCGTGATTTGAACTTTCCAGATGCAAGCCGTTCGCGTACGTGAAGATGATCAATTTGGCAATTAGAAGGTAAACCTAATTCCAGTGATTTAACGAAATCATAAAATTATATCTAGTTTTCCTGTAATCTCCATTGTCCCTTCAGATATTTTATTTTATACTTGTAAAAGATGTAAATATACAGTGTGATCATTTAAAAACGAGCCACCTCCAATATCTAAGAAACTAATAGAATTATGAAAAAAACGTAAATTTATGACGCAAGGCGGACAGATTTTGATATATAGTTGACGTCTGCAAAACCTACCCCCTAGCCCCCAGTCATCCTCACATTAAAATCTCAAATGGCATCGTACCACACTTGTGATGATATCTCATTTTAAAGGAAATGGAATGAGGAATACAGCAGGGTTATTTATTTTTTAATTATTCCTTGTTTTAAGCTTTAAAAACTAAAATAAGGTCATTTAAGCCTTTCAGTAAATAAGAAAAATAATGGGTTAAATTTGATACAAAATAAGAGTTAAACCTTGTAGATATTTATTTTTTAATTATTTCTTATTCTGAGCTTTAAAAGCTAAAATACGGTCATTTCATTCTTTCAGTACATACTTAAATAAGAAAAACGTTTTTTGATAATGAGTTAAGTTTGACACAAAATGAGAGTTAAACCTTGTAGATATCAGATATAATAAACATTTCATACAAAAAGAAGCTTTGGAATTTAAAACAGGAAAATATAACTTGTAGAATAATTTAACGAAAATCTATCGTAGATGCTCAAAATGGGCCCCGTTATTTGCAAGACAATAATAATGCCAAAGAAAATAAAAATAATATTAAAAATAAATTAAAAATGTTCTCGAATTGCATTCTTACATTCAGGAATGTTTGAACGGGAATATTTCGGCATATTTCGAATAATGTGTGTCTCAAAGCAATTCAATTTTCTGCGACGGTCTGACACATTTCTGACGTAAAATAGCCCCCATGGGTTTCACCAATGTCAACTATACGTCAAAATGTGTCCCCCTCGATTCCTAAATTTAGTCTCGGCGATTTGACGTATTTCTATTTGTTGCTAAGATATTTGAGATGGCTCGTTTTTAAATGATCACACTTTTCGCTTAAAATGGGTTCGGCGATTCACGCGTGACCCGCGTGACCCGACTGCTCACGACTCACACTTTGTTAATTGACTCACGATCACTCACGACTCCTGATTAAAAATAAAAGTATGTTTCCGCTCACTCATGCTCACGTCGTAAATTAAGAAAGTGGCTGACGTTCACGATGGGTCACGACGTGACTCACCAACATTCACATCACGCGCCCGTCCCTAATGGGAAATATAATTGGACATAACCACAGACCAGATACACTTTAGGAGAAAAGTGCTGTAACATAATAGAAATTAAGGGACATTTTGATCTTTATTCGCTTAGCAGTTTGTCTTAATATTGAGTAACTTTTTACTAACAAGAAGGTTGCTTCCCAAACCGAGCGCTAAAATAGTGAACTCTTTTTCATACGAAAACTAAAATAATGTTTCAGAAATAACTTTGTGGCACTTTGTACTTACGTAACAACGCAAATATCACCCGCACCCCTAGTATTGATCAACCTGTTATGCAGAGATAATGAAGATTTGCATCGTAATATCCCCTTACTTTCAACTTATTTTACAAAATAGTATTAGGTAGGTATTTACTTGGTAATAAGCCATGTTATCCTTGTACATCCCAAACTTAAATAAGCATTTTTAAGATCTGCTGGTGAAATTAAAGGGGATAAAGTCCTGTTCCATAAAAAGAACCATTCGTTCATGCCTCCTGAACGAACTGCAGTGCACAAGACCGTCTGCCGCAGATTCGGTGGAATACTAAAAGAGGACAATTTCTATTTTGAATTAATGTAATACTTTTTTATTACGGATTGTCCAAATCCGGGTTTTCAGTTTCCATCCATTTGGCAAACTCTTCCTTTGCCCAGTCTTCACAATGTTCGTATTGAATATCGCAAGAGGTTTGCAAGATTAAACTTCTTAATAACTTATTATTGTCAGAATCAGTTGGATTTTCCGTCGTTCCCAAACTGTGATAAATGTTTGCCATTAACTTCGTCATGTAATTCTAGAACAGAAATTTAGCGATCGAATGTTTATTCAAATAGAAAAGTCGTACCTGGAAAATATCAAAACAGCAATTGCCGCTTAATATGAGACCTATTTCATTTAGATTGTATAAAGCAGCAGACCATGGGACATTATTGTTTTCTTTTGTGGCCAGATATTTTGTTAAGTTCAAAGAGATCTGATAATTAAGAAGCCCCAGTCTACTCAATTCCAGGGCATCATCCAGCAGTTGAGCTCGATTTGCGACTGATATATTGCCAGGATCGTCTTCCAACTGTTTCTGTAGCAGCTTCCAGTTTCTCTCATCGTAATTTACTCTATAAAAACCTGTGAGCAAGAAAAAAGTAATTGCTTAACTACGACGTTGTTACGCAGGTCAGGTCAGAAGATGTACAAAGTAGGATGGGGCCGGTCGTGTCGGAAAAATAATAGGCACAAGGCTTTAAACGAAAGCAAGCCCAATATAACGAGCAGGTGGGGATAGAGAAGATAAAACGCCTTCGATAGCAAATTGTTGAAACTTGGGGCGGGTTTTTCAAGTAATCTTGTCTTACATGGTCCTCTCACACTAGTCGGGTGGTTGAAGGCCAACAGTATTCGACACGCAGAGTAAATCTTTAGCCCTGCCGTACTTACTTCGCTCGACGTTCCATTGTCGTTCTGTAACGTATCATTGAGTGACCCCGACAGTAGAATGGTAGTATGAGCGAAGTACAGTACCTATAGAAGAAGTACGCGTTCAAAGCAACAGTTCGCAGTAGCTGTCGTGGCAAGATGGATGGCGTATTACTTAGTGATTTATTTGGCCCGGTTGAGACTTAAATAAGTATTAGTCTGTTTGGTTTGTATCTTATTTTTTGTGAAGAGCAAGTGAAAGAAAACCAAGGTGAAACATTGTTTCAGACTTTATAAAGCCGGGCAGATTCCGAATTAAAATTTGTAACATTAATTTTGTCTCAAACAGCAATCGAGCGGTGAACAGTATATTGAAATTCCCTCGTAGAGTATTTGAACGCGGCGGTCCGCTGTACGCGAGCGCATGTCTTCCTTACCGTGTTCAATTTTCGGAAATATCTAGCACTTGATCGCTATCTGTACTGCCGGAGCGTCATTTCAATATTTAAAGGCCATTCATTTTGAAGGTATGTTAAATTTTCAAGTTTCATTTCAGTTATCTAAATTCCGTTTGTATTTCTCCTTTTTTAGATTTGCCGGCCTTTTTTTTTATTTGTGTTCCTGTTGCATATTTAAGTATTTATCTTTGATTGAATTGCCAATATAAGCTAAGCACTCAATTTAACAAAAAACGCAAACCGTCATCGAGAAGAGGCCCTGAGGTAGTTATCCTTTCCAATAAATTGTCGATTCGGAGTTGGTAACAGGACCAACCCAGGACTCTTCTGAACACAACAACGCGTATCGCAGTCCCGACCCGCAAGAAGGAGCAAAAGGTCAGATTTTTCATTTCGAAATAAAAAGAAAAAACCTAAATACAGACCCAACTTGTTGATTTGTTGTACTCTTTTCATTATGTTCATTGTCTGGATTTCAGACGTTTCAATTTTGTAAAACCATATGTAAACTCGATGTAGCGCTATAGTGGGGTACCTCAAAATTTTGTTAAATCTATTAATTGAGTTAACTGTCGGAATTGCTTATCACTTTGTTCAATTTAAATACCATTACTGTGAAACTTATCTAACAAACATTAAACCGTCTATTGACACCCTTACTTTTGAGTCATTTTTCTTGATTTTTAACTAGGAAAAATCAAGTGGCGCCCATTATAGGGAGAATCCTTCCCCGCGACCCAATGCCCGACTGTAAGAGCACCGGCTACCAGTTGTAGTGTTACAAATTTTACCTAAACGTTGTTCATGTTTTTTGGCAGAACCCTCCCTCTTGAACAAGTCGCGAGGCACCACTGAACACTGAATACGTACGAGTACTTACTGCGGCCTAAGAGATTACTTATACAACTAGTAGATTCTTTGGACCAACCGACCAACCCATCAAGTTGAAATGGACAATAGATCTTCCATCTGTGTCCGTTGACACTTTTGCTCATAATCTAAGTGGTACCGTAAAATGGGGTTACTTTGGTACTCGGGGCCTACTTTGGCAGGGTGGTTTGTTAACTTTAATAATTAATTTTCATGCATTTGTTTGCTATTTTGAGTTGCATTTTTTGAAGCGGGTTCTTGTTCAGGTCTAAATTAGTGTAATATGCCCAGAAATTACCAAAAGAAAGTTGGGGGGGAGACCATACTTGAATTATACGGAAGAAGCACTTGCTGAGGCACTTGCCGCCATTAGGGGCGGCGTATCACAGGCGGGGGCCAGTCGACGATGGAAAATTCCGCGTGGGACTTTACCAAATAAGTTGGTCGGTATCCACCCAACGGTCGCCTGGACACCCGACAGTGTTTTCGGCAGACGAGGAGCGGCTGTTGGTGCACACTATGACAACAGTAAGCAGAGGCGCCGACTTTTGGTATTTCCAGGGGGGGCACGAAATTGTAATGTTAATAATAACATCAATAACCTTAATCCTTAATAGTAATAATAATAACAATAATAATAATAATAATAATAAAAGTACCTAACATTTTATTCGCCTAGAAAAGAAACAGAAAGTTATATACATAAAAATAATAAAATTTCAAATTAAACGAATTTTCAGTTAATGTCTAATACAACGAATCAGGAAAGGTAAACGAATTATGTTTCAATTCATGGAAAACGTACTTTGGCTTTGCAAAAAAAAATCATTTGCTACGTCATTAATATTTAATTTGAATGCTAAATCTCCATGAATGCTCAAAATTGAAACACTATTTAACCTTTACTGACACATGGTTGACCTTAAGTGGGATTTCAAACATCTTAAGCTTGAAAATGACCTTTCAGGCGCACATGTCGCAATAAATTTGACAATTTCAGGCAACATTTCTAGACGTTTTTTAAAAAAATTGCAAACATCCATATTATTGCATCAACGTTAATATTGTGTGATGGAACTGGATAAATTTTTCAGGGGGGGCTGTGCCCCCCCTGATGTTCTCCTGGGGGGGCACGAGCCCCACTGCCCGCCCGTAGTCGGCGCCTCTGACAGTAAGTGACTGGGGCTTCCCACTTGCTAAAGTGGATGTGCGTGAAATCGAAGCAGGTAAAAGACTTAGAGTTGAGCCAGAGGAGGAGCAAGAAGAAATAAAGCCGGAAAATGTTGAGGAGGCTACAGCAGAACCAATAGAACCAGTTGCAGGACCATCCAGAGTACAGCCAAAGAAAGCCAAGGGCACTCTTTCAAATTTTTGCAGAATTTGCTCAGTCAACTGGAAATTCTACACCGGTCCAGATTGGATTTGTTGCATCATGTGTAAACGATGGATTTGTGGCAGCTGTAACAATGGGAGCAAAGATCCACAATTCACGTGCTCAATGTGCCTCGAATCACCATTTGACTCCGATGACAGCATAAAAGACGCGAACTTCGAGTAAAAAATATTTTTATATATGGCTAGTTCTCAAGAATTTATTTTTATTTTGTGATACTTTTATTACAGAAAACGCTTAATTTTTTGTAGAGAGACTATTTGTTTATTTTGTTACATATTTCCTTTAGTCATTTGTTTTATATTTTTAATTTTTTAAGAAAAGAAATGTTTATTTTCTTTGTTTTTCATAATAAAAATATTTGTGAAACTTTGCACGTCAATTTGACCCACTTAGAATTGGACTATGAATGTTTTAAGGATAGCGAAAGAAAGCTGGAACCTTACCCAATTTTTCTACGTGCCAAAGTAGGCCAGAAACACATTCTACTTAAGATTACAAGCATTTCTCTGACCTGCCAAAGTAACCCCATTTTTCTGCATACTTTGGCACCCCAAAAACAAATTTTTTTCTCAGTTATTTGATGACAAAAAAATTTGAAAGTAAGGTAAAATGTTCATCTTTCATAGTTTGTTACGATGGCCTAATTATAAATTCAATTATTTATTTTGTTTCTGAGATATTTTGCAAAAATAGGTCAAAACCTGCCAAAGTAACCCCGTTTTACGGTATGCGATCTGCGTACTTTGATCCTATTTTAATAAATAAGGATTGTTTGGAAGGTACTTGAATATTTTCTCTTCCTATAGGAAGTGAGCGAATTTTCAGACAGCGCCACCTTTTAAAGTTCTGGTGGTATTGAGCTGTCAAATTTTTGTTGACATTTATATTTTTTATAGTTTGATTTAATTCAACACCAATAATACGTATTTACTGCCAAGATACGCGGAAAATTTTAACTGACAGATGACAACTGAATTACCACCAAACATTTATAAATTCGCCATATCGAGGCGCTGCTAAGCGATATTCGCTCATTTCCCATACCTCTATAAATTCCTGCACCGGTTGGCGGTTGCAGCCGTAGCAGTAAAAACCGTAGTCTTGGTTTATTCGTTTTAGAAGTTTAGATTTATCTAGCGACAGATCAAAAAGTTTTGCGTAGGTATTATTTAGATGATTTTTTCTCTTTGGAAATCTTTGAACCCCGCAAAAATGAGTTAATGGTAGCTAAAGAAAAGAACCTTATTAGACTATGTTCTAGTACCTATGCCTTTACGCAAATAATATCTTTATACAAATTAATTTCCTCTTGCAAAGTTTTTGCTTACCAGTCTGTTGTATGTTGAACAATATCCAACTGCTATTGCTGGCAAAATCCCAATAGTTTGGAATAACTTGTGTTTGGTTTTGCAACCAAAAGTATCGCACAGTTTTGTTATATTTCGAAATATAAGAAATAGGTATGATCCATAGATTGCCGGAGTTAATATCTTGCTCCACAAACCTCTTTTGAGTAACTTTCGCAGTATGATCAACATAATTCCTCTTGACGG
Organism: Xestobium rufovillosum; assembly: GCA_963966045.1. NCBI lineage: Eukaryota > Metazoa > Arthropoda > Insecta > Coleoptera > Ptinidae > Xestobium > Xestobium rufovillosum. The sequence continues at coordinate 13,176,287 of OZ014494.1, forward strand.
TTACTACGGGGTAACCGTCCTGTATTGTCCACGTGCCCATAATGTCATTCAACGACACATTTTTAGGTAAAACAGTTTTATTCTTAATATCTTCAGCAACTGAATTCCAGAAATCGCTCCCATTACTAGAGCAGTAAAGCCTAAAACAAGAAATGCAATTTTGTTGCAACTAAAGAGCTCGTGAAATGCGTACTGTGATTGCAAATATTTTTGAACGCCTTTTCGAAAAGTTGGTTCGCCCAAGGTAAAATTCACCATTTTCAATAAGCACCCCCCCTTTTTACGAAGAATGTTGTCAAACATATGTTCCACTTGTGATGGGGAAGTTGTTTCTCTGTATAAGCTGTGAGTCGTTTTCAAGCTATCTTCTCGTAAAATTGGATGCGTGGTTTTGATCAAAAATCTGTTATATGATTCCCAAGATGGTTCTAGCTGAAATATTAAGTAAATACACTAAACTTGTTTGGGAAACTCGTAAACGTATGTAGTCAAAAGTTTAAATTAGCTTATCTACTTAAGGTAAAATTAGGTAATTACGTTGGATATTATATGCACTAGTTTTTGTAACGGACAGTTTTACTTTTATGAGTTACAATATATCTCATTACCTGGTTTTTCAGTGAATTAACAATGTACGTTGCAAATCCTTCATTCAACCAAACGTCTGACCACCAATTAACTCCAACCAAATCTCCAAACCACTGATGTGCAAGTTCGTGTCCTACAGAGTTAAATACAAATTCCTTATTCTCAAAATCGTCATCATTCGGATCCAAAATTATAGATGTGCCTCTAGAAACCACACATTTGACAAATGATATTATAAATTGTATTAGTCATCTGAATTACCTAAACGAAACTAAGCCCCAGTTTGAGATTGCATTTGCTGCAAGATCCGGAACAGCTATAAAGTCGATCTTACGTAAAGGATACTTAATTCCAAAATACTTTTCCAAGAACGGAATCATTCTCTCGCTCAAACTCATTGCATATGAAGTATAATTCAGGAGATGTCGGGGAGCCCAAATTTTCATCACAGGGCCTGCCTTAGACCTACTTCTTACAGCAGTAAAGTCAAAAATTGTAAACGCAACTAAATAGGTGGACATTGGTGGGGATACTTGGAAATGATCCCAAACCCATCTGGACATATTTGCTCTGAAATGGATTAAATTGCATCAGGTGCAACAAAACAGCGTTTATTACAATTTTTCAGATTTGCAATATGGTTGGGGAAAAGGAAAAAGTTTAGTCGCTGTCGTATGCAGACGATATTGCCTATTGGTAACAGATGCAGGATAATTGAAACAGATGATGAGGGCGTTGGAAAGTATTTGTGTAAGAAGAAATTGAGAGTACATACAGGGAGCTCAAAGACCATGAGGTTCAGAAGAGGGGAGGGACGAACCGAGGAAGAGAACTGGATATGGAAATGTAAAGTGATAGTGGGGGCGAAGGAATTCAAGTATCTCGGGTATTGGTTTCAAGAAAACAATGGGGAAAAATGTCACACAAAGGAGATAGGCGACAGATAGGACTATTTGGAAGAGAAGATTCGAGCAAGATTTCAATAGAAAAATGATGATGTTCGAAAGCTTTATCAAACCTATAATAATGTATGAAGCCGAAACATGGGTGTGGAAAGAACAATCAAAATTGGAGGAGAAATATCTTAAATGGGTACTAGGAATGGAGAGACAGACCTCAGGATATATTGTGTTTGAGGAAACGAAAAGGGAGAAAATGAGAACAGAAGTAGGGAAAAGAGCAATTAATACAAGGAAAACGGAAAACAAATTACTAGCAGAGTGTTAGGTAGAAATAAGAAGAAAAAGCTGCTCAAAATGGAAGATGAAGAGGAGAAAATATTTTAAAAGAAATGGGTAGAGGAGGCTGAGAGAAGAAGTGACATTTCCGTGGAGGAGGAGATGGTGGGCAGAGATAAAAATTTGAAATTGCAGGAGCAGAGAGGAAAGTTAAGAAATGCAAGGTATAATCCTAATAATACAGAAATAGGAATTGCAAAATACCCAAGGGAAGATGGAGAGAGTGGTAGGCAGGAGATGATAGCGAAGTTCAAGGAGATAATGGATGGGTGAGGAGGAAGGAAACTTAAGAATGTGTGGAGAGAAAATGGAAACCCTGGAATACGTGCATCTGCACATGTGTATGAAAGAGGGGTGAAATAGATGAGAAAAGTGAAAAGGGCATGAGATATAATTTGAATTTAAAAATGGCGGAAAATCAAATATTTTGTGGGCATAAAGGCAACAAATAAATTTATTTATGTACTTACATTCCCTCTGTTTGCCGAATGGGCATATTAGATAAAGTGGTCATATTGGTTCTTCTAGCAATACTTATTTCAAATGGTGCTTTAAACTCTGGTTCGTCAAAACAAGGAAACACACGCCGGGCGTAAATTGGTTGAAAGTAAGTTGTTGCTAACCATCTGAAACACAAGAACTAGGGTATACTTCAAATTACCTTTTACCTAGACACTTACTTCTTTTCTCCTTTTTCGTCTAAGTAACTGGTTTTATACAATCCAACTAAATTATTGCTAATTCGTCCAGAGAATAGAATTTTCACCGTATAGTTCACAAACGGTTGTAAATTTGAAGCCACAGTGATCATGAATTTAGCGTTCCTTTCGTATCCTTGACTCCTTATGTCTAAATATAATTCGCGTTGTTCAGTTGGAGATTTCTCTATAGCGTTCTTTTGTTCTTCACCAGCCTCTGTGGTCAATTTAGAAGATTCGACGTTAGTTACCGTAGCCTCTCTTTCTGTTTTATTATTTGTTATTCCTTTATTCGAAGTTTGTTTCGTAGAATTACTATAAGCGTTTGTCTTGTTCCCAGAATTTGTATCGTTCGAATTTGAACCATTTGGTAAAACCGTTTGCGTAAGATTTACATCAATTTGAGATAACGACTGAATATCGGGTGCTGGCGTCGAAATCACTATATCCTCTATGGTTAGATTAACTGCATGAAGTACTATCTGCTTCGTTTTTATTTTAGTTTGTATTGTAATTGATACAGTTCCAGTAAAAGTGTTATTTTTTGGGTCATACTCATCGAGAATTGGATGAATTTGTAATCGATAATATATAGGAAATGTGTTTGTATTCAATCGAAAATCACTGTCAGATGAAATATTTCCCAGTCGGTTAATAATAGCTTCGATGTCATTTGAATCAATTTGTTGCTGGAACGAATTAAACCAGATATAAATCAATTTTTACAATATTATTATGATTTCTATATTTCAATGATCGTCCAGCTTCCAGAAATTATTAGATAATAATAATCTGGACTAAACAATTCGTCCTATCAAAGTTAATGAAATAAAAAAATTGTGTGTGCCAGCTCCGACGCACGACTAGAGTTTACTCCTCACGAACGATTATTTTAACTTCAATCACTTGAAAAAATAATTTTCTAGTATCTAAGTCCATTTCCAGTTTAATTAAAATTATAAAACGTTTAATTATGCATCTTTACTGATAGAAATCAATAGCCGTTTATTCAAAATAACGATAAAAGTAAAAAAAAGAAAACTGACCGCCATTGGATTTGAACCTCCGTATGTTGGATTCAATATCGGCGGCGTGCGATTGAACTCACTAATCCATTGCGACATGGTTGTCGTTTTCTTTACACTTGTATTTAAACGAAGTTGATTCCCACGCGATATATTTTTGGAAATATTTTTGATATTTTTTGTTAAACTTTGAAAAATATTGCACAAAAACGTTCCCTGGTGCACATTGTATGTGTCCTGATACTCGGAAAATCCTTAAAACACTTTGGGGACATAGAAATCGCAATTTTCAAATTTCCCATGTTAAACAGGATGCTTCAGGATTCCCGGAACACACGGTAAACAATTAATCAAACAAACTTACACTAAATAAAAGACATAGCTGTTCGTATGTTCAATTTATATAATTCATTAACATGAATTATACGCGTACCAATTAATCGCATCCACGTGTTTTTCGGAGACTTTCGGAATTTTTAACTCATAGGTAAGCGAGGGCTGTTTTAAGATTGTAACTTGAAGCACTAATGAAACAGTAAAGTTATACTACAAAACGAATGAAAGAAATTAGAGTCTGTTACTACCCCGGAAGTCACTCACGGATCTAATAAATTAAGGGTGCAACTTGAAGATCTGCGCATGGGCACTGCCATCCGCTCTCTGACGTCACGATGTGACGGTAATAGCTCTTATTCTCAAATGCACCATTTTGGACAAACCACATGGGGTCTCATATCGAAAAAGAAATATTGCTTTCTGAATCTAATAATAAATTAAACAAAAACTGCTAGTTAAACCCATTATCACATTAAAAAGTGATTAAACCTTTAAGAATTCGCATTATTTATAACTTCTATGTGAAAAATGAAGTTGCTGTTTATGTTACAAACTTACTCTGTATATCGATATATTTTCGCCAAAACATTAGTGGACTGTCGTAACTACGAAACCCTTAGGCACCTTCCCACAAACTATCGTAAGTGAATATCCATTAGTTATAGAATAAAATTCAAATAGTTTTTTGTAAGTGACATAAAAATGTGAACAAATCTAATTTAAATTTTCAGAAATATTGCAAGGTTCCCAAAACGTCGTAAGTCGTAAGTCACGTGGCACAAGACGTGTAATTTACGATGCAACGAAGAGCCTTAAGACGTTTTAGTTCATTGTGGATTCTTGAGCAGTAAGAATGTAAGTACAATTTAGGTTTATTTTTATTAATTTTTAGTCGTTTTCCTAAATTTATTGTAACTAGAGTGTAGTATTAACTCCTTTGTATTAGCTGTAATGAGAAAATAATGCTTTACAGGGGTTATTCGAATAGTTTTCCTCTCGAGACAGTGTAGTCCTTATTTATTAATTTTTCTTCATCTTATGAGAAAAATAATCCAGTCCGTTGTAGCTTACTGGTTTTTGGCTCGTCTGTCATAATTTCTACCTCATATTTAAGCACTGTATTTGGCTTGCACTATTTTTACTGCAATATCCCTTTTTATATAAAGGATGTCCTCATGTATATTGCCACATTTTAAATCTTTACAGCTTGAAAACGGATTGCGCAGATAATTTGTATTCTTTTAAGTTTTTTTTTGATTAATATTCTGCATGCTTTAGATGTTTAGATTATACTGGGAAATGCAAAAATAATATAGGCAAATGAGAACGTTCAATATTCCGGATGTGCTACCAGAATCCGATGACGAAGACGGAAGTGATGGGTCCCAAGATTAAGAGTCCGGCAAACCCCTTTAAAATGAACCCGAAAACTGACTTCGTAGTGCTATGCTCATTTCTAAACGGTGAAAATTGAAGTCTTGAATTTTTGACAGTTTATAAACGAAACTTTATTTTGTTTCCATTGAAAGAAAATTTAAAAATTTTATCTTAGAAAGTGTCAGTTCACTCATGAAATTGACCAACTTCACGCGTGCATAGCGCCAAGAGATTTACAGTTTTCGAAAAATTGCTTCAATGGCGACATAAAGTATACCTTCTTCTACCATAATCAGGCTTTCGTGTTGCTAAATTTACTAGGATGAAGGTGTAATCATGGTAGAGCGAGAGCGCTGCAAACGCAAAATATGGCTAGGTATGTGCTGCCGCCTCGTAGCGACTGAGCGTAAACTCAGAGCGCCGTTGTCTCATTTACTAGGTACCGAACGCGCGGGCTTTGAATGTGCGTTGTTCCTGAGTCCATAAACGTGTTTAGTGCGACGATGTTGCAACACAGCTGATAGTTTGCTCCGATTCCTCACCGACCCGATGCCCCGCAGGTGTAACTTTTGATCTGCTTTGCCGGACTCTTAAGGGGATATTTAAAAGTTCCAACTGTCTCGCTCATTCACATTAATGTCCCCTGAGAAGTATAGGTGTTCGTAATTCTTAGATTCCCTAAACAACTTTTGGAATTTTTACACGAAATTTTGAACACTTGAGCTAGGTACTCGTTATGCAGAATTTCGCTACATTCCCAGTTGTTTTGTAATTTCAGAAAGAATTACATATTTGACATTTTAAATTGAAAGAAAATTGTTGATTTCCAATTAATCAATACTGCACTTTTCCTTGAAATTACGAGAAGTGTTCAAAATTTCGTGTAAAATTCCAAAAGTTTTTTTAAGGAATCTAAGAATTACGAACACCTACTTTATTCAGCTGTAATTCATATTTCTAGAAATTTTCGTTCGTTTTAGTTTATTATAAAAGAGCTTTATTTTAAGTTTACAACTGTTCAAATGATATTTTTTATTTGCGTAAAAAGAAATAAATACTTCGCTACCATAATAATTGTGCGAATCTTATTCATTATTGTTGTTTCACTCTTGCATTAAATGGTGTACATGAAAATTAATATTATCGTAAGTGCTGGACTTACGATACGATCCCATTGAGAAATTATTTCTGAATTCACCAAACCATCGCAAGTCCAATTACAAACTGAAACCTTTTACAGGAAAACAGGTATTTTTTCCAAAAAGATTCAAATAAATACGCCCGGATACCAATTTTCACTTCATTTGGGCATTTTTCAAACGGGATATTAAAAAAACCTCTGTGCTGTAAAAAGCACTTTATGCGACTTACGATGTTATGGCAAAAACGTATCGATATCTGAATTATGACCCTAAATTTTTGCCAGCAACTGAGAAATGAAAACATACAATGATAAACAAATGAAAAATAATTTTTTAATTTAGTTAAAATACGAAAATTCAGCTTTTAGTATTATCTATATCAACCTTGACCGGAATTTATTAAACAAGTAAAACTTTTCCATGAAATATTTTCAAAGCTTGTTAGTCGTGTTAGTAAATTGCAAAGATAAATGCAAATTCTCATATTTTCTTAGTGTTGAAGATAAAAATGAATTGCTAGTCACAAAGTTTTGTTTCATTGTTGTTTTTCGGAAGCCTCCCGGAAAATCTTACAACACAAACTTACCTCATTTTCATTCCTATCAGGTCCGCAATAATACATCAGCACAATAACTAATGCCAACAAGAATATGGCCAAAAATAAGAAGAAAATAGCCTTTTTGGTCGTGACGAAACATCCTCCGCTACGATTATATTCGATGGTTTCACTTTGATTGTCTGGCAAAAATTCTGTCCTACTGGAATTAAGCACGGCTTTACCTTTACTCATTTTGTGCACCTGTGAACGGCTACTGTTATTATCCGATAAAATCACACCAAAACACTGGTGTATATTTAAAAAATAATTAAATTAGTACTGTATTGTTTTACAATACATTGTACTTGTGTGAATGCTTTGATTTCGTGATTGTGTTTTAATCGATGCATGAGAGAGACTGTGAAGCTGTTAATATTTTTGAAATAAATATGTAATACACATGATTTTGATTTATTTCTAGTTAAAGTACTTAACACATTTTATTTATTTATATTGTTATGGCCAATAAAACCTTGTGAGAGTGATGAAATGTACGGTACGTCATTTAAGTAATTAATACTAATAATGAAAAGGAAAATCAGTCTAATTGTAAAGAGGTGTTAATAAGCATGTTTTCAAAAACTAATCGCAGTTCACAATAAGGATGTAAATTATTGGTTACTTACTCTACTCACCTTTAACTTTATCTCTTTTCTTTTATTTTTGCAGCAAAACTAAATCACTTATTAGAAAATACGTCTATTGTATACCTACTCATATTTTGTCTCGATCAGCTGTCTTTCTTTTCTTTTTTATTTCTTATGATAATTTTTTAGTAATTTTTTTCTGCTTGTGGTAAAACTAAGAAAATAATCCCAAACTAAATAATGCACAAGCAAATAAATATACAGGATTCAGAGGGTCAAGTGGCACTAACTGCTTTACTTTTAAATGATTATGTAATGTCAGAGACAAGATCCGTATCCAGTAACCTAAAATGCAGTTTACCAGGCAAAAGCGTTTTGTAATTACTAGAATAAAAATTTGCCTTAGCATCAATATTACCACTAGGAAAAGGTTTGGTTAAATTGAGAAAATAATCATTAATAGTACCTACCTATCGACATTACTAAGCTCATAGTTAGGGAGCCGCAATAGTAAATTATTACTGTATTTTCTACCACATCAGACGATTTGATTCTTAATGTATGGAACACGAGGAAAAGAGTATGGATATAAGAAAGTTGCATCTCGGTCGCCCTGCAGAGGGCGTTCGCTTAAAGTCGTTAAATTAAGAGTTGCTATTGATATATTTTCTACCAACTGATTTTCTTTTACTAAATTTATGCTTCATAAAGAAATGCCAAAATATCACTGCCAGATGCATTAGATAGTCGCGAGTGGGTGCCCGACGACTCCAAACTTGTAAAAGTGAGAGGGTCACGTGACATATTTTCTATCAACTGATTTTTCTTTCACTAACTTTTTGCGTCGTAATGAAAACTAAAATTTCATTGCCAGACGGTTTTGTTAGTTTTAGGGGTGGTATTATCGACAAAAACCTGTGAAGATTTCAGGCTAGATTGACATACTTTTTACGGTCTGATAGTCTGTAAAATCTTTCCATTGCAAGGTTACAATAAAAAAATGCAGTTGCCAGAAAAGTTACTCAATAGATGAACCAATTTAAGAGACTTACATCTACGCCCTTAACAATTTTTTTATTCCATCCTTCTAAAATCCACACAAATTGCTCACCCAATCAATCAGTCTTCCCAAAACCATTTGTAACTGAACCGTAAAATTTTTTGGTTCCCTGTGTTCCAAAATTTCCATCGTTGTACTTACTTATGAGAGAATTAAATATTATACATCTATAATAGGCACAATGATGTGGCAAAATGTAAGATCACGCGGTGGTAGGTCATAGAAGGAGTGGAAATTTTATCCTTAAAGGTGTACAGAAGGTTCTACTTAATGGAAAGGTAATTTTATGTAAAAAAAACTGTAACATAAAAAATATAATTCCGTTTAAAAAAATTAGGTTATGAAGTTCTACAATTTTCCAATTTGGTGATGCAATTGCTAATACCTTATATACTATTAAGATTTTTTTATTATTGCGGGAGTTACTCCTTGACCTTGCTTTCATTCCACAAAAATATCACTGTAACAGCTTTTTTCTGTTCGAAGATATTTAATTTTAAGACTTCCTCTAATGTCTGCCAAAATTTGCAAAAAGTGCCTATTACTCAAAAATTTTGCAATTTAAACGAAAAAATGCTGATATAATCTTATATTAAAATCAGTCAAGGAATTCAAAAATGCACTCGAATACAGGACCAACAAAGATTGAAGCCTATAGTAGAATTTTCAAATAGTTTTCCTGTGAATGATTTTTTACTTACGCCTGTGTTTGCTGAGTCATATTTGCATAATGTTTACAATCCTTAGCAATGGCAAAAAGGTAATTATTCATTTAGGATTGATTTAAATTTTAACAGAATAATAGCCCTTCATTGTAAGTTTTGACGCACTTACCCTATTGAATACATACTGTATTGCAATTCAAGCTATGATCATAACAGATTGTTCTATCATAATCGCAGTACGGCATAGTTGTTTCATACGAAGAACAATATAGCATGTAGTGAAAAGAACAGAGTTTTTAATATTTTTTGGGTAAGCATTCTTGAAATTAAATAAGATTGTAATAAAGTTATTGTCAAGATTTTTAAGACCATCTGCGTCGTGCAAGAAAATTAGCCCACGCATGAAAATGCGGCAGGCCCGGGTGGCATATTCATACCGAACTAGCGTATTGCATTTCCAACTGTTGACTTACAGCAACGGGCGTATTTTCTACTTATATACTATTTTCGTAAGCGTTCTTGGCAGCACACTTTCGTGGCTCAGTGGTCGATGTGCCATTCTCCCAAATCGCAACGTTGGGGGTTCGCACCTCGCCGCAATTATTCTTTGTTATGATGATTTCACTGCGAATGCGAAAAATTCTTAATACCTTAATGTTTGGGAGCTAGAAATATTACTGTGGTTTGAAAAAGTGGACTTTCATCATATCAAAAAGTTCTCAGTCCGAAAACGGGTTGAACGCGTACCTTCATCCTTTCCTATCCTGACCTAACCTACTCGATTCCCTAAAAGTAGAACATCCCCAACTATTTGAGAGTAGTAGTCTGATCTGGGCCAACTAATGCAGAAATCGTCGACTTCCTCTGTCTTCTCATTTCCTCTTTGTATTTTCGTTTTAGTTCTATTTTCACGCCCCCTACTTACCAAAATTGTGGTTCCCTATTTCTTGATCTTCATGCCGTGGCCCTCTGTCAAAACTACTTCAATTTCGTTCAGAGACATTTCTAATTTATTCTTCTTTACTGGATGCTAACACTGCTATATCATCCGCGAATCTGAGCGTGGTAATAGTTTGGCCCTGTACGCTAATCCCTGAAGGTGTTCAGTCCTTTTAATCGCATCTTCGATATATAAGTTGAAAACTAGAGGTAATAACGCACTTCCCTGTCCTCATTCCCTTCCAGATACATATCTAATTTGATAACAACATTTTTCTACAACTTCAAAGCTCTAGCAATTCAATGGGTAGTCCAAAAATTAGCCAACAGTAATGAAAGTTTAGTCAAACCACCAAACATGGATAAGGGCGAATTTTGCAGCCACGAATTACGAAATAAGACAATATGTTTTAATACATAAAGATGAAAACATTATTACCAGTTTGAATAAGTCTAAATCTACTTTTGGTTATTATTTGAACATTTCCTAGTTTTCTAGATCTGCTTCCCTCAAAATACCATCTATAATCCATCAAATAAAAGAGGCAACAAAGGATACAATTTAATTTATTTTTTTAAGTTTTTACTCTGATTCCATGATTATTGAAATTAGTTAGGTACCTATATACTTAATAATAATCTAACTTGTCTTTATTTCAGCTATTTAATATCTACCCTAAAATATAGTGGTACTAAACATGTTGCGGCTACTTTTCTTTCTTGTTTTGGTATTTAACTGTCATGTAAGATTTAATAAATATTTAAAACTTCTCTGAATATTAATCTTCTTTTTTTTTTAGTCATTGACGTTAGTTAAGAGAAGTATTGATCTAATCGCAACTCATAGATTAACAACAGGGAACAAATTAAGCAATGATATTGCTCCCAATTCTTATGAATTACAAATACAACCTCTAGCCGATGGGTATTTTGAAGGATTGGTTAAAATCAACATATCGTTTTTACAGACTTCCAAACCAATTATTACTTTACATTCACACAAAGACTTGAAGTTTTCTGAAGTATATTGCAACATCACTCACTGGAGCGGACGGGACCAGCAGTAAGATATTGCAACCTTTTCACTGAAAAATTATACTCTTCACATGTGTCGGGGTGCAGATTGCTAAATTGGTTTGAGCAGTCGACCAGAAAGCGAATGATCTGGGCTCGAATCCCGGACGGTGCCAGTTTCACATTTTTCGTGGGGGGGGGCTTGACTGCTATGCCCGATTATTCTCATTAAATTCTTATTAAATGCATTCCGTAATTTATTTACATACCTATACATATTTAATGTGTGTTCTGTTCGTAGGTACCCCTTGACTGTAATCCTTCCATCTTCGATAGACAAGCATGAAAAATCAGAAACTGTCGATATAAATTTCGACATACCAGATTTTAAAAAAGGTTCCCAATGTGATTTAACAATTGTTTACACTGGAACGTTGTATAGTGACACAAGCGAAGGTCTATTCAGAAGCAGTTATATCGATCCACTAACAAACGAAGAGAAATGGTTTGTGGCTTCTCATTCCAGACCGAATTTAGCTAGGCGTATTTTCCCGTGTTTTGATGAACCATCTTTTAAGGTTCCGTTCATTATAAAAATTGGAAGGCCGGTGCACATGTCTTCTATGTCCAATATGCCGCTCAAGAGGACATACCCTATGTAAGATAATTATTTTATAACATGGGCAACAGCGAATTTATTGTTTATACAGGGAAGAGTCTGAATCATCTGTTTGGGATGAATTTGAACAGACTCCACCGATGTCTACATTTACAGTTGGAATCGTTGTGTCGGAATTTCAAACTATTAGTTACGATGACGCACTCGTAGTTCATGAAAGCAGTGAATCAAGTAAGCCCTAACACTTTTGTTTCCACTTTCAAAATTTTAACACTATTTCGTATAAATTTCGTAAATCTGCTTCTGCATATGCATACCATGTGATAATTTTTGAATCAGAACCCCACATCAGAATATGGGGACGGCCTGATTTTCTGGAAGCTTTGAGAAACGTATCTGAAAAAATCGATAGTTCATTAGAAATTTTAGAAGAGTTCTTTGATTTACCATATCCGTTACCAAAACTGGATATCGTAGCTTTACCAAACTATCAGGCCACTAGACCTGCAGATAACTGGGGACTCATATTATTTAAGTAAGAACGTTTGTTAATAATGCTAAATATTTGTTTTGAACTATGAATTATAGGGAGAGCGAACTAAGTGGTAAAGGTTCTTGGCATATATCACAAGAATTAGCTTATCAGTGGCTTGGTGCGTATATAACTCCTACCTGGTGGAGTGAGGCTCGAGTTAACACTGCTCTGGTTAGATATGTTACTGCGTATACTACTTTAAAGGTAAATATGTATTGGAAATGTTAGAATTAGTAATTAGTAATATGGAAAACTTATAACGTTATAACATACATACCACTACTGCTGGTAGAGCACGGAAGTACGTAGAGATCCAAGGATGTTCCAAGCCCAACGATATGTTTAGGATAGCATCCCGTATGAGATCTCGTAGTACACAAAATTTGGATGCAATTCTATAATTATTGACATGAGCGAATAGCAAACGAGTACGGGGTCGTATACCAGGTATCACAAGCAATTCTCTACGTGACGGTATTTTGGTTACGGCCGGTCGTCCCGTAGATGATTTAAACCGTGCACTCGGTGTCTGGATTTATCGGCTCCGTACGGATATGCAATCCAGGCTAAATTTAGATCGAGAATGTACGTTACAGTCACTCACGGAAATCTCTTAATAAGATGACCTTTAATTATTATTACGTACGCAGTTGTATAATCGCTCCGAAACTCAATCGGACGGGCTGTTCAATCGTTCAGTTCAGTGCATTAGTTGCATGGAAACGTGCTATTTTCACCACACTAAATCCATTCCACATGTGCGAATTCCTGGTTTGAACATCCTCGGCCGCCGTAGAATTTCATAACAAGCCTTAACCATCCTATTATACAACGGAGTAATTAACGTATATATAATTATTGATAGCCTCACAGCAATAATAATTAAATACCGCCACTTACTTAGTGTACAACAATAAATCAGACCACGCAACGCAAGACAGGTAGTCAGGTACCCTCAAGAGTTCAGAAAATGTCTGGTATGGAAAAGCTTCCAATCTTCAGTGGACAGTGGGTTTTACTACTTTTTCCCTCATCCTCCGTGAACGGCCTTTCGTATTCACGGTTCCTCCTATTATTCAACTCGGACAATGCGTGGCGCACAATTGTACCCTCTCTCAACTTTCCTTCGGTTCATTGACGCGTATGACGTATTTCCATATGTTTCTTTTTCTCAGGTGTCGCGATCTTTTATTTGATTCAGCAGAACAAAATCCAATCCACTCTTGCTTATTTTTGTAGATGTACAATGGAAAAGAAACATTTAATAACTGGCCTATGACTACGTTATATTCAATTTATTACGAATTCAGCAAGAGATATCCCCACGGTAAAAGTACTGCAATCAAACAAGATTCAGGAGCGGCAAAAACAGAATTGGTATTCCGCATGTTGAATTACACTTTGGGAGAAGGAACGTTCAAGCGCGGCATTCAAAGATTTGTTAGAGAAAAGTAGGTTTCTACTATTTTATAATTGATGGTTATCTTATTTGAAATAAATTTTTATGCTACAGGCAGTTCCAAACATTTAATGACCACGATATCTGGAACTCGCTCACACAGCAGGCTTGGTTGGAAAATACTCTAGATAAATCCGTTACGGTGAATGAAATCGCGTGTTCTTGGAATTCTAAAGACAGGTTACCTGTTGTTAACGTAACTAGAGATTACAATTCTGAAACAGCAATTATAAGACAGGTAAGTTACTCTAAACTCTGCAAAAAGATGCATGTGTTATTGTTTGTTGCCTTCACCTTCATTTTGTATTAAAAGTCGTAATAATGTTTCAGAGAGTTTATTTACGAGAGAGACCTCATGATGTTCCGGATCAGGAAAAACTTCTGTGGTGGATTCCAATCGTTCTGGTGAAGGGATGCCATCTAGATTTCAAGAATTCAACACCAATGGTATGGATGAAGGAAACCGTTACAATTAAATTAGATGGAATGCCCAAATCAGACAAATTTATAATTGTAAATCCGGAAGAAATAGGTAATTGTTAATCGAATGATGACAACACAAGTTATTTTGGAAAAGAATTGAAGCAAAACAAAATTTATATGAAAAATATGTTACAAGAAGTTTTAAGTAGTCCATGATGTATTTATGTTGTAACAATGTTTGTGTTTTCAGGTCCATTCCCTGTAAATTATGATGCGAAAAATTGGAATATGCTAGCAAATTTCTTAAATAGTGATAGAAGAACCGAAATTCCAGTTAACACCAGGGCGAAATTATTACATGATGCTTGGAATCTGGCTTATGCTGGTGATCTTGGCTTTGCAACAGCTCTCAATTTGACTTTGTTCTTGAAACGTGAAAGGGATAATCTCGCATGGGATCCTGTATTTACAATGATAGACCACATTGGAAGACACATAGATAGTTCAAAAGTGCACAACAAATTTCAGGTAGAAATGTTTTTCTTGATATCTGTTCCTATCTATTCGTGTTATCTCTTTCTAATCTCGTAACATCACTTCCTTCCTCTCACGACCTTTAAATACTTTTCATTTTTGTGTTTTCCAAGTCCTTCTTCTTCCGTTTATCAAATTTACCCATTACCCAATATTTCTACTGGTGTTTTAAAATGTTATAAGGAGAGTTAATAAGCAGGATAAGAAAGGCCGGAAATAAGTTATTGAAACAGTTTCCCACTCATTACATCGTTATATAGACCTCGAATACACACCATACATTCCTTGAAAATAAACACATTAGCAAATACATGGCGATAAACTTCAGAAAACTAAATGGGCATTTGCTGTCGAGTTGTAATCTTTGATCACAAAAGAATTGTCGGAAGCGTTTTCAACGACCACGGGGTTATATTTTGTTGTTGAGCCCCTCCCCCATTGATTTGTTTTGCAAAATGTTTATTCAATTTTATTGCACTGTTGCACTCCATTGCACCACCGGTCGTTTTCATTGCACCTCACCCGCTTAAAGTCTAGAACGATTTGCTATTTTCGGGGTGCACAGTCATGACAGCCCCCTCCCTCCCAGGCATATTAAGTAAGTTAACTTATCTAGCATGAAGCGCTATTTTAAGTGGGGTTATGAAAAAGGTTTTGCTGGAAAACATTTCACTTTTTATTTTTCCGAAGAGTTTTGTTGCTTTGGTGCGAAAAGGTGCAACACCAACTTCAAATGTTGCAAGAAAAAGCAATGCACAATGTTTAAAATTTGTAAATTTTTCCTGGGTTTGTGACACTCGTGCAATATGCAGTTTTGTCGGTGCAAAGAAGTGCTACACAAGTAGTATTAAATAAAATGCTTTTAAAACTTAACAAATAGCTGTGAAGAAGGGGTCGTCATGACTGTGCACCCCGAAAATAACAAATCGTTCTAGACTATGAGTGAGGCGCAAAGAAAACGACCGGTGGTGCAATAGAGTGCAACAAGAGTGCAATAAAATCCAACAAACATCTTACAAATCAATTTAACCAGACACATTTATGCGTGCTAATAGGCAGGTTCGGTAATTTTCAAATTTCATTAAAATTGATAGAGTTTAATATAGTGAAGGCAGATGTTGTTAATTTTTGTTAAAAAAAAATCCTTCGCCTGTGAAGCCGTTGCAAAGTTTTCCGTCGGTGCGAGGCTAGAAATCGTACCTTGCAGCGACAGTAGGCCGCGTGACGTCAGAACTTAGTATAACATACAAGTCCCAGCTTTAGCGCACAGCAGTCCCATAAGTATTATGCATATCATGTGTAGTTAAATTGTTAAATATTATTAACTGGTTCTAACTGGTGTTTTCTGTTTTGTACCCAGACTAATACATAGTACAGCACACCAATAAAACGGAAAAAGTGGTTCGTTGGAGCCAGAAGGAAAATCGGTCAGCATTATCGATATTTTCGCGAGTTAGTTTATCATTGCAAAAGTTTATAAAATTATCGGCTGTCCCATTGCAGCCACTCTAAATAAAATCGAACATAATGTAATTTATCGACAGTTTTCTGGGACCCCTTGGTACTTGGTAACGTGTTACGGTTAGCATAATTTGAAACAGGATGCTAGGAGCATGACGGAGCCAAATACTGAATCGCCGTAGCGTTCCCTCCCTGAACTAAAAAAGGAAATTTTATTAACTATTTTATAATAATAATTAAATAGTACGTCATCATAAAGTTCTCTTTTGAAGACTGGTAGGACGCGTACCTCCATCCTTTTCCTGAGCTAGCCTACGCATTTCCGTAAAAGTAGAACATTCTTCATCCCCAACTATTTGAGAGCAGTAGTCTAATCTGCTCCAACCTCTACCTCTTTATTCCTATCTCTGACTCTAGTATATCGCGAACTATTCCTTTGTAAATCAGAAGGTGTCCTACCATCCTACGATCCTATCCCCTATTCTTTATTGTCTTCCATACTTTTCTCTTTTCCCCAACTCTTTCTAATTCCTCCTTATTGCTAACTTGTCTATCCACGGTATCTTCAACACCCGTCTGTAGCATCACATTTCAAACGCTTCTACTCTTTTTCAATCCGCTTCCCCCATTGTCCAAGTTTCGCATCCATAGGTATAATTTCGTACTCCATACATGTCTCTTCCGAGTTTCTACATTAACCGTTCCAGAATATAGCAGTTGTTTCTTTTTGTGAAACAAGTACCTAGTACCTACGTAGCGTAGTTTTTTGATTCGCGTGAGTTGTATTTGTTTTCGTTTTTTTAAAAAATTTCCAATCCGTTATAAAACTATTAACTTGATAACTTGTCAATCACTTAGGTATACATACCTACATAAATGAATAGGTATGTATTGTATTGTATTAGAGAATATAGGTAGGTACCTATTTTACAAACAGAAGTAAGCAGGTATCTACTTATACTGAATTATAAAAGGCATGTACAGTTAATAAATTGTTGACTTTGTTTTACTTATACCGGTCTGCCTTTACACTACTGTTTTGAGGTTGAATGAAATTGGGGTTAGATGCAAGAATCACACACCATTTCCACATTTACCAGGACATTTACCTACTACATAAATATGGCAAATTATGTGAATCGGACTTTTGATACCTTTGTTGCATCATTATATCGATTATGTTGTCTTTGTTTTATGTTTCCTTGACACCTTACTTTAAAAATTCACGCTCGAAATAGTCCCAATAAGCATGTTATGAGATAGGTACCGCTTCACGGGCACTTCAAGAGAAGTGGGAGGAGCGCCTTAGGAATCTCTGACGTCAAACCAATAACAAAGCGAACTAGCATGTGGGAGTGATAAGCTAATTTCTTTCGCTTATTACACGGCAAAAAAAATTTTTAGAAAAAAAAATTCGCCGTAAATCAATTACAATAACAATTTTCTGTCATTTTCATACCAAAAATAGATATCTTATTTTTCTCCGAACCTCCCTATTCGTTCTTTTAACAGTAAATACATAACTCCTGAACAGGATAAACCAAAGTTTCACATTTGACTTCTCCCTTCGCTAAAGAGGTGTTAGCGTGAGGAATTTGTCGAAAATCAGTATACAGAGTGTTTACTCTTTTAGGGACCCTCTATTAATTCCGAGACTTTCGCTTCTTTTGATAAATTTTGGTTTCTTATTGACTTAATTGAAAATTCAGTAACATTTTTGATAGATTCTCTTAAAATTATTTGTAGCATATTAGAACGAGAAAAATTAACCAACATTAAGTAATATCCCACGCAATTTTAAATATCTATAATGACTATTAACATTTGAGTCAGCGCTATAAAATTATATTTTACAGACGTATGTAAGAATATTATTAACGCCGTTATATGAAGAATTGGGAAACGAACCTGAAGAAGGTGAAAGTGATGGAAGAGCGCATTTGCGAAGTTCCTCAAAAGTGTTCTTATGCCAGGCAGGATATGCTCCATGTATCGAAGAGGCTCAACAAGCTTTCAAGAAATGGATGGAAATCGAAGACCCTGACGAAGGAAATCCGTAAGTGTGATGCAAATTTTTGATAAATATAATACAAGTAAAATAATTTCATAGTGTTCCCAATCAATACATATGTCCAGTGTTCAAATGGGGCACAAAAGAAGAATGGGAGTTCGGTTTAGAGCGGGTGATGAAATTCCCTGAAAACAGGAAGCAAAATGAAAGGACTTACCTCTTGAAAACTCTCGCTGGATGCCCAGTAGATTCATGGAAAATAGAGAAATTGTTAACTATTACAGTTTTAGAAGCAAATGGGAACTTTACAGACAACGACGTGTATCTAATCTTCAGCATGCTAACAGGGAGCGCCAATGGTTATACGACGTTATTCCACTTCTTAGAGAAGAATTGGGATAACATTAAGAATGTGTAAGTACTTCACAAAAACCTTTGGAAGGTTATGGTTGTACTCTTCAGTTCATTTGGTTTAGTCCCATTTCGTGATGCGTTCCCGTTTCGTGCGTCGTCCCAAACCTCTATCCGGTTTGAGTGCCGTCTCGTGCGCTGACCTGCTGATAATGCAGTAAGCCACTAATTCGAGTTTATCTTTACAAAACAACGCTGTTAATAACTAGACTTCAATGCGGAAGTGTATGTTGATTTCTCTCCTATTGTTTTCAAATGTTAATGTTTTTGTTTTGGGGGGGTGGAGACTTAAAACGCTCCGCTCGCTAAGCTTGCCTACAGACCGGAAATAGTGTGCTGTGGAACCACTTTTTTGGCCGTATTCAGTGACGGGCAACTATAAAACAAAGCAGTACGCTTTGTATGCCTTTATTGCAACAGGTACAACATGGTCAAAGTAAAGGATATCGTTGTGCAACGCACGAACTGGCACTATTTTATTACCGTTCATTTGCCTACTGGAATAGTTATTGATCAGGTAATAGTACTTAAAGAGGAAAATTGGGAAGCACAATAACATATTTCAATAACATAATTTCTCTACATGAGAATTTCGAAAAAAACCTTAAAAATCTTAAGACCTTTCAGTAATGTAACCGGTATTTTATACAAGATGATTCGAAAAAAGTTCATATGAACATGGACTCCATGTAGTAATTTTTAGAAATAATGAATTACCTACATATGTATTTACATTTATAAGGGGGATTGGTTTTCAACACTTTGGAAGCAATTTACGAAGTTCGCGTTCGTTTCAAAAATAAGTAAATAATTCTCTCGCACCATCTGCAGCGTTTCATGGAAATCGTATAGTAATTTTTGAAAATACTGAATTATTTACTTTTATGTTGGGGGTTGCTTCTCAACATTAGACATTCTTGACGATCTTCGTATACATGTTTAGGAATATATGGTAGTGAGTTTGTTTGGTAGGTATTTGTAGAGAAAGATTCAGTTGCAAATTCATTATCCGGAAATACTGAATTTTGCTTAATGCAGCGTAACACCCAAAGACTTAGAGAGGGGACTTAGCTATTTGCATTTACGACTGAAGCAGGAGGAATACTCACAGTCTAAGCTTTTGTTGGTGGAGAAGGCAAAACAAAGCAGCCGACCAATTATGTAGTAAACAGGTGCCGCCGGCGCCGCGGAAACAGAATATCGTGTAACGTTCGCCTGGTCAGTTGCTTGAATACAATCCCAAACAAGGCTTCCCGCGATCCGCTGGCCTACAACCGCGTAGGCTTCACAACAAAATCAGCTGTTGCATAAGGACGCCAGGTCCATTCTAGAAGTCTTTGATAACACCCTACACACAAATCAAAATGTTCTCTCTGAAAGGCATTTCATTTCAAACGGCGGTTCGAACAGTCTTTCGTCTTTCCTAACTAGGTAGGTATTACTTAATAATTTGACTTCAAGCTGACTAAGCAAAACGGATTATGTAGGTAGTAGGTACCTATATCATTGTTGCAGGAACTTAAAAAATCTGACATTTTGAGAATTTTTATCATGTTGTTAGGTACTTACTAATTAGCATTTGTGAGAATTGCAAATTATAGATACCTACTAATATTCTACCAAACTACCTAGTCTGATTTAGATTGCCTGTATTATTCATATTACCTACCCACACATAAGTATTTTATGCATACGGCAATGAACTTGTTCTTATGTGCAATATGAGTTAGCTTATTAGTGCAATTAACGACCAAGCTCTCATATTCCAAAAGTCACCTTTGTACCCATGTCATGCTAATTCTATTATGTGAAATTCACGTGTGCGGCGTTTTTTACGTACATGGGTATCTCATTTTGCAAGAGCAAGCTAAAATACGAGGGCACTTATATTGAAAATTGCTCGGCCTAACACAGAAGGCGTTTTATTTATCAACTCTTTTAAATCAAAATACTCCGTTACGTCTGCTACAACTTCTTCTTTGGACGAAAACCGTTGCCCTCCCAGATGTTTTAAGCTTCGAAAATAGATAGAAGTCTGATGGGGCTATTAGATCCGATGAATAAAAAGCATAAAGTACGAATTCGAAGCGGCACCGAGCAATTTCAGCCATCGAAACAAGTTAGAATAGTATTGTCATGTAATGGCTTGGCCCTTAGTAAGGTAATCCACAACCAATATTCCCTTCGCGTCCCAAGAAACGGGCTTTTCCTCCCACGTTTAACGGCTGCCCACTGTTTTGTCTATTGTGTATGAAGGACAAGATATTCCCAAAATTTTCGCCATACCTTCATGAATTTGCTTCGGTGTCAGGTTTTTTTGGGCAGATATTTGCGAGGTGTTATTTTTTCCATCTTTGGAAAAGTCGATGCAAGCTACTGATGCCTCATTGGAAAGTTGCCTATAGCAGTAATTTCATTTTGCACCTTCGGGCAAAGTAAAAAACATACCTTTCGTGTGTGTTCTGGTTCTGAACACTTTGCAACGTAATTCTGAATCACCCCCTGTAGCGAACCATATTCAAATTTATTGTCGATTCTTAGTTAGCGGACAATAATATCTCTATAGAAATTATTACGTTCTCTACAGAGTCTCAGCTGTTTTTAGTTTTAGACCCAAACTGCACTTAACTGGAAAATTTTAGATCAAAAATAAAAATAGCATATTCGTTTTTGTTTATTATCTGCATTAAGTATGTTAAAAGTTAAATGCAACATGAGATCCTTTTCATTACAATTCTTTTCGATTTTAAACCACTTGAATTGGAATTTAAAAAAAATAAGAAGTAATCTGCCATATAAACCATCTTAAGTATTTTGTAAAATATGTAGTACCTTATTTACAGTCTAGAAGATAAACCATTCTTATGGAATGGTTTACTCACATCTGCCACAACACCGTTTAAGACACAAGAAGGTCTTGATATGGTAAGGAAACTGTATAGGGAGAAACGAGGCAATTTCGGGACTGGAGAATTCATTGTTGAAAGAGCTTTAAGAATAATCAAGGAAGAAACCAAATGGAGCAACGATAACCTACCGGTAATCGAAGCATGGTTGGATAATTACCTGAAGGAAAACAAAGCTGAAATCATTGCAAAATCTTAGTTATCAATAACTGTTACTTGTAGAGTTAATTTCAAACAATGTTTTTTTTAATATTTCAGCGTTTTATTCGTTTCCCTTTTGATAAATTAGAATTAAGTGCCAAGGTCATTTATATCAATAAAATTAAGTTGCAATTCGAGGTTGTAATGCTCTTCGTAATAGCTACATTTGGTAACATACATGAACTTGTTAACCTCTGATAATATAGATGATTAGCAAGTCTGTCAACCAGTATGAATGATCGAATTAGAATATATAAATATTTATTGTTTATAATAATTATACATAGTGCATACTGTATTATTTAAAGATCTGTATTTAAAATAAAGACATTTTCTAGGGGTAAGTATTATTATTTTTTCAGTGGGTAAATTAGACAATCACCAGGTTTTTGATTTGGCACACCACAATGCAAAATACAATATATAAAAGAACAAAATTTTACAGTTTTTTAATAAGTATGTGCTCTACAGGTGGTTCAGTTTTTTAACGACAAACTCAAAGTTTCTTGTCTCTTTGAATGTTCAGATATTTCGATTAGATTTCGTAATATTTAATAACTGAACTTTTTATCTGGTTACATTTTTCACGATTCAAATATGAGGGCGTGAATAGCCATTTTTGCATAATAGTATATTATACAGTTTATAATGAATGCTATTATTACCGAGGATGAAGTTTACAACACGAGCGCGCGAAGCGAGCGAGTTTTGTAATCATCCGAGGTAATAATAGCATCATTATAACGAGTTGTATACTATACTTTGTCCACGACTATTAAAACAGATTCCCAGAAAGAATTTACCTTCATTTCCCTTCTCCAGTGTAAGAAAGATTCATACATATGCTCTCAGGTATAATTTTCTTGGTTTTTGGGCAATGAATCTAATGAGGCAAGTTCTGCAGCTTCTTTTATTGCTGGTGCTGTTAAAGAAATCTCGTTTTCACTCTCACTACTCATTATATCTTCTTTTTTAGAATATGCATTTCAAATTAAAAGCAAACCATGCTGATTTGACGTTTCAATTTGAACTGACACATCGCGATCGCGGCCTAGTAAATAAATGTAAAAAAGGGTCAAAGCGATGTTCCTATTGGTTTAGTGAATAATATTCATTAATCACTGCAGTGAATAATGTATCTAATTATGATTGAAGAAACACAAGTATAAAGAGTATGTTGTAAGAGTGTCGTGGACAAGCCCTGCCAACGCGCAGGGTAGCTCTATCCTTGTCGCACATTATCATGTCGGCTGCGAAGCAGAACTGGATTCGCAGCGCTACGTGTGCGTTAATTCTGCAGTATATTAAATGAAATAAAAATAAATTTCTTCACTCAAATTTTATTTTGGTCTCTGTTTTATGTTGCCAGAAAGTGGAAAGTGTTCTCCCAGTTCTGTCTTTGTTATCTGCATATGTCGTAGTTGTAAAAAGTGCGTTTCTTTTATTATGTATTGTACCTACTACCTACTTACCTACAGATCATGTACCGCCAAGGAAATAAGTAGGCAGACAAGTATACGTAGATTAATTATGCGTAGATTAAATTAAGTGAAGTAAGATTTTGGGTCTAGGAAAAATAAAAACTATTAATTTGGTTCAATTGAATAATAATATACCTACCATATCAACTACAAGTGCCAAAAATGTTAATCTGTTTTATAATCTCGTTTGAAATATTTAGAACAAAAATATTACAATTTTAAGTCAAAAAGCATCATTAAAATCTCGTTCTTCCAAAGTATATAGGAATTAATTTATTATGCAATCCGTTTTTAAGAAATGAAAATTAGCAAACTTCATGTACGCAGCGTGGCCATATGAAAGCCGGTTTTATTCGAAAAAAAATAAAATTTGAAAACAATTACAAGAATGTTCAAATGCCTCTTTACTGTGAATCACACGTGGATTTTTGAACTAAAATATTAATTTCGTACAGAATGGGGGATATCAAAAGTACCTACCTAAAACAACTTTGTAGAAGTCTGCAATACCGATCCTCTACAAAATTTCGAAAGATGTTATAGCATGTTATTATTTATAAAGTTAGTAATAAGAAGTAACAAACTAGAACTCTTATTCTTCTAATTATATTATCTTAGTCGCATTAAATAAAACGTCATTTATCAAACAGAGAAATGTATAAAATAGAGTTATTCTGCAAGATGTGCCACTATTAAATCAATTTTTGAGACTGCTATCGGGAAGAAATTTATGAATATTTTAAAAACATAAATGTTCGATTTTTGCGAAAATTGGCATGTATGCATACCATTACAAAAGTAAATTGTAACACAAGTGAGGAAATGGCTTCATTACAAAAATAATGTTAGGTAGGTATACCTAGGTTCTAGCTAGGTACCTAATAAATAATTACATATTTCAAATCTTAAGTATTTAAGTTGGACATAACTTTTATGTTGTATAAATAGCTTAATAGAATATAAAACTGTGTCTACACATGTAATGGCAATAGACAAAAAGTAAATATATTAGATAAATACCTATTATTCACCACTTACCATTCTTAAAGTTTATTTTATCATCTCGTCGACAAGCTACAATTCATTGCTTTGCCAGTTGGCTAATCTTTGGAAATTCGAAGTAAGTACTTTATATACATTAGGTCCAAACCGAGCCGGATACAGAATAAATCTTGGATTATTAATTAGGAAAATTGAGTTAAAGAAAATTTGAAACGGCTGCCGGCCTTTTGCGTATCTTAACACGGAGGAACCAACCTTTTGTCTTGCAGTGGAAATTCCCACGATTCACTACAACACAACCAGGCATTTTAAGTTAATGTTACACAATTTTTTTCATAGCATAAATTGCAAATAATGCTTAAACGAATAATACAAAACACTAACAACACCGCGTCATTGCGTTCGCCCAGCACGGAAATGTGTTTTCCGCAAATCTCTGCTTCGCACTCTACGCGTCTTGCGCGAGTGGGACAAAATTGGGCTGCCTATCGAGCATACTATTATATGCTTATACTATGTCGTGGACAAAATCATTTTATTGTATTGCAGATGTAGACTCTTTAATATTTCCTTGTTTGAAAAGTTGTGAACTACAATACATGTACCTACACGTGTCAAAATTGGAAATCTCCCCCCTTAATATCGAATTTAATTAACTTCCTTTTGAGTTTTCCCCAGCTCTCCGAGGGCAGACGTTGGTCACGGTGATTCGAAAAAATTTCAAAGTACAGTGAATTCTTTGTCTATCGCACACATAGTTATGTAACAAAACAAAGCTCATAAAACTCTCAATCAACAGCAGAAAGTGCTTTGCCTTCATTTAACCCAACATTTAACCCAACTGGGTAATTTAGAATAATAAAATTGTGTACACGGTCAAAACTATTCGCCATCTGACCTACCTATATCAACTCTTATATTTTGCAAGCAGTGCGAAAAGACTTATTAGTATTACATTTTATAATTCATGACAATCATTTAATTATCTTTTCCAAACTTTAGGCAAGTACACATTTAGTCAATAATTTATTACGAGTATAAAAAATTATTTAATTAATAACAGTAACATAGCAAGTAATCATGTACGAAACATTTTACATACATTATATAATTGCAATTCGTTTATAAATTATAAATAAACACAATATACGCTCACGATACCATCTTTGTTGAAAAATAAAAATTAGAGGTTATAGCATAATTTCACGTGGCAACCTGTTAATAATATACAGCATTGATGTAAACAATAGTAATTGGTTTATGCAACGAATTAATAGCTCCGGGTATAGCTCAGACATTACGGAATTAGGAACACGTGCGTAAAACGAAAAACTCCAGTCTTTTCAAAATCTTTTATTCACAAACGGAAGAGTTGTCTCCCAAAAATCCCGTTTGCATAGTGAATGACGGATTTCTGTTTCACCGAGTGGTATGAAACATCAACGAAACATGTAAAGCAGTTTGTCAGAATAGTACAGTTGTTGTGATATTCAATGACTATATTGACACCGCAGTAAGCACAAGAACTGCTGAGCACCATCGCGGCTCCCAGAAAAAAGCAATAATTAATTCAACAAGGCTACCGTCACTACTATGCAGCAAAATAATTTTTTGTCCTGCAAGAAAAATATTGCAGCAGGGATTGAGGGGACGATGTTTTGATTATCAAAGTCCTTCGAAAATGTCTGAAATAAGATTTTATGGGAGCCAACCCCATGTTTAATTATTTTCACAATTTTATACATTTTGTATACTTACCGTCAAAAGTTTTTCAGATTGTTTAATAAAAATGTAGGACCACTCATTTTCTCAGAAGAGTTTCACTTTTTGCTTGTTTAAACTTGCTTCTCTATGGGTAAAGTTCTAATTTTTTCTTCGGCTTTTTTAAATAAATAATAAAGCATAATATAGTACTTACATATTATTAGCATATTAGACATTGTTGAAAAGGTTTTTTTTAAAATAACACCAATTATCATAAACCAAGTGAAAAATTTATGCTCTGGCAATAAGTGTAATTTTATGAGATCATGTGGTATACAGCGGCATCACCTAAACTAATAAGGAAGTAATTTGAAATTGATAAAGTCTATCAAAATTTGTATCATAATAATATAATCATACTTATATGTAGTTAATTTCTACGTATCTAGGCGTAATTAAAAACAGTCAGTTGGTATAACACTTATAATAACCCTCCATCTATTTCTATATAACTGAAGTATCCTGTATCCATGATGTGTTTGTATACACATCCAACTACTTCCAGCACAGAGAAACCACTAAACACGTGGCCAAGAACTGGTCCGAAAAGCTAAAGACTAAAGGGCTGAAATGGTCGGGGATTTGTTTAAAAAGGAAGAATAAAAGAGGAAATTGACAGGGAATTTAGATTTGGTTTTAGACTAATAATTTTATATGTTAGTGGAAATGGTATTTTTGTCGACCAAATGCTTTATTCTAAATCATCCATCAAAATGTGTTTTTTAGAATTTCTCTCATCTTTTCTCCCTTTTAAAAAGTGCAACAGCTTTTAATAAAAGAGACACTAAAGACTTAGAAACTGCTGTATTATTAACACAGCTTGTTGGAAATTGGCTTGAATATTATTTTAAGTAGGTAGTTTATTTCAATTAAGCCAATTTGACGTCGCTAAACCAATGTAATTTTATATTGTGAAAAACTTGTGCATGCATTCTAACATTTCTGAGTTCTGGATGACATTTTTATTCAAATAACTTTTGTAATTAGTTTATTACAGGTAAACTCCGAACGACTCCGGGTAACTCCAGGTGCTGATTTTAATTTTAGCACTACGAGAGCACACGCTTCTAGTGCGGTGGGGGGCATAGGGGCAGATGTCGGCGTGAGGGCGAACGGTGACATCGGGGTGAGCCCTTGTAGTTGGCACTTGGTGGTGCTTATCCTACCGGCACCTAGCTGACGTTAACCGATGACGTCACACGTGTACCATTTTCGCTAAAATGAAGCTCCGTAAGAATTAACATGGGATTTTGAGCCAAAATAGGATTAGCTTATCTACTTAAGTACATTCAAATTTCACATTGGGTAAATATACTGTCACTTGAAATTTAATCTCAGTGGTATATATTAATCTAAGAGCGAGTTAGAATTACGAGTTATTAATAGTCATAACTCGAGAGCGGAATAAGTACTGTACTTTGCCTGAAAAAACTCATAGGAAATTGCACTTTTAAGACTAGATTTAACCTTTTAGTCTAGATTGAGTGTGAACCTCTGATGGATTTCTTGTACATTGCCTTTGGATTTCCATGGATTTCTGTGAATTTTCATGGATTTCCGTGGATTTCTGATGTGAATTTACATGGATTTTCGTGGATTTCCGTGGATTTCCGTCGCCATCCGGAAATGTCCGTTGCATTAATACAGCATTTTATTAGTCAAATAAGAACACAACACATTGTATAAGCAATGGATTGAGCATTGATTGTAATAAATCACCAATGGAGAAAATAGGATTTTGTGCATTTTTCATCCTGCCACGTTGTACAAGAAATTTATCAGATTAGAAATTTGTGCTGTCACACAAGGATTTGAATTTGAACATTTAAATGAACTGAATATTAAAAGTGGCGTTTACCGTGGATTTTCTGTTGCAGTCGGATGCACACTCAACATAAAAAACATCTTTTAGCGTTTACTAATTTGTAACAAACTTACACAGGTTCATATAAGTCTTTTCCAAATGTCAGAACATTCTGGCAAAAAATACAGCTACAGTACATAAATGATAAAATAGAGGAAGTCAAATAACTCGCAATGGTAGGAGCACCAGAGATATAAAACAAAGAATAGCGCAGGGCCAAGTTGCGTTTAACAAAAAGAAACAACTGTTATGCTCGGGAACGGTTAATGTAGAGACTCGGAAGAGACTCTTAAAGATGTTTGTATGGAGCACGGCATTGTATGGGTGCGAAAATTAGACAATGGGGGAAACGGATCGAAAAAGAATAGAAGCATTTGAAATGTGGTGCTAAAGACGCATGATGAAGATACCGTGGAAAGATAAGGTTAGCAATAGCGAGGTATAAAAAAGAGCTAGGGAAAAGCGAAAGGTAAGGAAATCAATAAGTAATAGGAGAGATAGAATGGTAGGATGGCAGCACACTTTCTGAGACACGGAGGAATAGTTCGCGACATAGGTATTAGAGTCGGAGAAAACAATAAGAAGAAGTAGAGGTAGGCCCAGATCAGACTACTTCTCTCAAATAGTTAAGGAAATGCGTAGGTTAACTCAGGATAGGAAAGGATAGAGGTAAGCATCCAACCAGTATTCGGACTGAGAACTTTTTGATGATGAGTACGAAAAGCGCTAAAAGATACCTACTTTGCCATGCTGAGCGTGTGTCTAACTGCGACAGATGATCGTGTTGCAAGCCACTATTAATAATTAAACTTCGATTACTTACATTCTTTAATGTTACGAGTGAGTATTTTAACACTTAATTTGTTTATAATAATTATGAAATATATTAATAAATTCCATTATCGATCTCAAAAATTAAAAATAAATTAGGTAAAAGAAACTTGGTACCTACTTTTTCGTTCACTGATTTGTCAATTTTGAATTTCAAAGAAATATTAGATAGACAATTTTATTGTTCCTTATAATCAATCAATTGGAAAAAAAGACGCGGTGAAAAGAGACATTGTTACGGAGCGTGGCTACCTCGATATTTCGAATTATATAACTCCCAAATTGGACATTATAATATAAAGCGATTTTAGCTTCAACATGCGCAGACATTTCTGGGACACCTGTTATTGCTCAAAATCTCGTCAATTTTGTGTTCGGGTTTCTGTAGATTTCCATGGATTTCCGTGGATTTCGGTGGATTTCCATTGGCTTTCCTTGGATTTCCGTGGATTTTCGAGGGTTTTTAGATATTCTTGTACAAAATTTCATCGGTGGTTTAGCCCTCGGTCTAGATGTGCATATAGGAAGTAGAAACATATGCGATTTCTTGGCAAGTAAATAAAAATTTGGCGTTTCCCGCAGCGAGTTAAATAAAAACTTTATTTCTTCTAATGACGGTTATTTATCTTGACATTCTTATCAAAGTTTACATGAGGAAAAGAAATGTTAATTTTAAGGATTGCGTAAGGTGTAGAAATAAAAAATATGAAGATTTAATTTCAGTTCGCTCATTTAGAATGTTTAAATTTTTAAAGCATTTTTGTTTATTTTCGGAATGAGCTAGCGAAAAATTGTAGGGTTTTAAACCATTTAAAATCAATTTTAAACTATGTATTTAAAAATGGATTCCAGTGATAAAAAATTTACCAGTTAGGTACTACGTTCTTTTCAAAAATTAATATCTACGTATACAATTCATATTTGACGAATGAATAAAATGAATACTTAGAATTGCTAACAAGGTCAAAATTATGCAAACAGTTTACAAATATCAAGTTTTATGATAACAGCAATAGCCAATACCTTTTTGAACAAATATGCACGGCAATGAAAATAACGATTTATTAAAATATTTTAACACAGCTCATACAATACCTACCAAAATTCCTATAAAATCTACGTTTACAAACAATATTTAAGAATTCAGTTTTAATTTGTACATTTTTCTACAAGTTTTAGTGTTCCCTATTTTCCATTATAGCCAATGTCGTTTAGCCAAAGCTAAAACGGTGTCCTTTAATTTCTTTCTGTGTGCCTCCCCCAACAAATCATCCCCGTTCCAGTCCTCATCTTTAAAATCTTCCAAATGATTCTGTACCTTATCTCGCTCAGTAAATATTGGTTTCAACATCAGTAAAATGTGATAAACTTCGTCCGGACCAATTTCGTTCAATTCCTTTATAAACGCCTCGTAAGAAAATTGATTTAAGTCAACATCAAAATAACTGAGGTTGTCTATAAAACTTTCGTAATAACAATTCAAGAATTCATCAAAATACACGTCTAAAACCTTGTTATCTACACTCGTGAATAGAAAGAACACTAAATCGCGCAATGCCGATTGATAAGTCATCAACTGCAAATCTACCATTTTATTTTTGAGAGGATTTCCATTTTTATCACGTAACATCATGGTGTTACTCACCCAATAGTCCGAATGTACCATAGTGGCGAAAGTGTGGTTCGGTTTGGGCCTCTCTTCATGCGCATGTGCAACCCTTTCTTCCATTATGTTCTCAAAATTTTTGATGAAACACTGCAAATCAGGTATTTGAGCCATGGTGTCAATAACAGCCCCATGAAAAGCAGCTAACGCGTCAGGTGGAAATTGCTCTAATCTTATATTCGGGACAGTACTTGGAAGAATCTTCTTTTTGAATACTTCTGGTCTAATAAGTCGAAAAGCTATTGGAACAGCATGAAATCTGCCTAAATCCTTCAGTACTAATTTAGCAGCCGGTAAATCGAACCCCCTCATTCGGTCGTCGGTGGCATAGCCTTGAATTTTTAAATTTTCAAAAATGATCACTGCGTCTTCGTCTACCTCATTTTTGTTTGGATCTAGTGAAATCCTGGCTCCGTAACACTTTGGAAATATATCATTCAATAATTTATCCTTTGGTACGTTGTACTCTTCTTGAAAGTGTATTAAAGTAGGAATGCTTACTGTATAAGAATGTGCTTCTTTCTTAAAAGTGACGCTTATGTCGAAAGCTTCCCTCAACATTTGATTTGCGGGAATTAATTTAACGACTAATTTCAGTGTTTCTTCCACTTCCTCAGACTTCTTAATTGTAACATCGACAGCGAGCATAATACTTCCATAATGTTCACCCGGCTTCGTCAGATGAGAATATTTTTCTTCCACGATATCAAAGTCTTTGCCAAGCGAATGCTTCAGAACTTCTTTCAAACTTTTCACTCTAATTCGCGTCATAATTGTACCGTCGAACAGTTTGTTTGCTACATCCGATTTAATTATAAGTGCACAGTGCGAGTGCGGTTACTATAATAACATTTAAAGGCTGATAGACTTGCCGGACAAAGTAACAAATAGTCTGTGACAGAATAAATGAATCACGTGACCCTATCCACTTGTGTTTGTGAAAAGTGGAGCGCGTAAAAATACTTATATTTGCGAAATTAGAATCCAATCACGTTAGTTATCGAGAGATAAAAAACAGATAAAGCCGAGTGACCTTACAATAATTATTGTTAATGAACAACAAATGAAAAGTGTGGATGATAAGACGATTTCCGAGTAATTCGAATTTTGTTTATCTTTCCTGTAAAATGATAGTAGCAATACCTGATATACAGTGTCGGTCTGGGGCAGAACCCTTAAGAAACAATCATATACATATATAGTTGTTGCACATTTTGACGTTTACAACAATTTTGACTTCGTGTATCGTTCTTTATAAAATGTGAAACTTCCAAAGTCGAAAAATGTCACCATAATTTTATAAAAGCCATACAGGTAGTCTAAGTTGCTGTAACGTAAACGTCAAAATAGCGACAGCTAATGATTGTTCCTTAGGTTTTTTGTTTTCCATTGATAGTTTTCCATTGATAGTGTGCATTTTTATTATGTACTTAATTTAAAATTGAAAAATAATTAGAACTTCATTAGTTCTTAAAATAGACGTGGCAAGTGGTATTTCATCAGGGAAATTAGCAATAAATAACCTACGAGTATTTAATGCTGCCATGGTCCCATGGTCACATATGGTTTCCATTTAAAAAACCTAAGTTTAAATTATTTCTTTAACAGGGCGCGTAATACGAAAATATCAAAATAGGTCCGATGAAGGAGTGAAACAAAGGTATAAAGCACTCAAGTGGGAAATTATTCGAAAAGTAGGAAAGCGAAAGAACAGTGGATAACAAATGCATAGAAGTGGAAGATAAGTTCGAAGTAGGAAAAACTGACGAAGCGTAAAAAATAATCAGGAGAAATTTCAGAGAAAATGGATCTAGCAGCAAGAACATTAGAAACGAGGCAAGTAACATATCCTAATCGGAAGAGAGGAAAAGGCAGATAGGTGGAAGGAATATTTGGGAATCTTATATGTAGAACAAGAACTAGAATTAAAAAAAGAGATTAGTGTAGAGAGGGATAAACTAGGCTGTCCCGTAATAAGGGAAGAGTTTGAGCTAGCATTAGAAAGTCTAAAAAAACAATAAAGCACCAGTTGTAGACGGACTGCAGCCAGAAATTTTAAAGTGTACAGGTCAAGAGGTAAGAGAGCGTTTATTTAAACTGGTTAGCCGTATATATGAGACAGGTGAGATTCCAGAAGATTACAAAAGGAACATCATAGTCGATTTTCCAAAACAGAAAGGCGCGGATAAGTGCGAAAATTTTAGAACTGTCAGTTTAACTAGAATTGTGCAAAAAAGGATGGAGAAAAGGGCGGAAGAAATATTAGGAGAAGATCAGTTCGGATTTAGACGAAATAGAGGAACGCGTGAGGCCATTCTAGCTTTACGAGTACCTACCTAATTATATAAAAACAATAGAAAAGGGACGGAGCGTCTTTATAGGATTTGTAGATTTAGAAAAAGCCTTCGACAACATAAAATGGGGGAAGATGTTCGAAGTGCTCCGAAAGATAGGGATGTAATATAGGGTCAGAAGAATAATACATAATCTCTACAAAGAGCAAAAGGCAGTTATAGAATTTGAGCAGGAACGAAGAGAAGCAGATATCCGGATGGAAGTGAAACAGGGATGTATATTGTCACCTCTAATTTTCAACTTATATATCGAAGATGCGATTAATATTGTTAAGGACAGAACAGTCTCAGGGATTAATGCACAGGATCAAACTATTAACATGCTCAGATTTGCGGATGACATAGCAGTGTTAGCATCTACTAAAGAAGAATTAGCAGTTTTGACATAGGGCTGCGGCATGAAAATCAATAAAAGAAAACCAAAATTTTGGTATGTAGAGGGTATGAAAATAGAACTAAAATTGAAATACAAATAGGAAATGAGAAGATAGAGGAAGTCGCGGATTTCTGCTATTTAGGACGTAAAATAACTCTAGATGGTAGGAGCACTGAAGATATATAAAACAAAGAATGGTGCGTTTAACAAAAAGAAACAACTGTTATTTTCGGGAACGGTTAATGTAGAAACTCGGAAGAGACTCTTAAAATCGCATGTGTGGAGTATGGCATTATACGGGTGCGAAACTTGGACAATAGAAGAAGCGGATCGAAAAAGAGTAGAAGCGTTTGAAATGTGGTGCTACAGACGCATGATGAAGATACCATGGATAAATAAGGTCAGCAAGAGTTGGGGAAAAGCGAAAGGTATGGAAGACAATAAATAATATGAGAGATAGGATGGTAGGACACCTTCTAAGACATGAATGAATAGTTCGCGACATACTAGAGTCAGAGATACGAATAAAAAGAGGTAGGGGTAGGACTAGATTAAACTACTGCTCTCAAATAGTTAGGGATGTAGGATGTTCTACTTTTAGGGAAATGCGTAGGTTAGCTCAGGATAGAAAAGGATGGAGGTACGCGTCCAACCAGTCTTCGGACCGAGAACCTTATGATGATGGTGATGACGACGGGTAAACATATGTCTTTATGGCCCCAAATATGTTTTTAAATGTGTTTTTTATTACTAACCCTTTTATACAATGTGTGTCATAAAGTTCCAAACGCATGCAAATTTTCTTTATCGGTTTCTTAAAAACTTTTGTTCTGCCTCAGTCCTTGATCCCGGGTTCCCTAGTGTACTGGCCTGTATATCGGAGTTTTTAGAGCAGCATGTCCCCTTACTCTGTCTCGGCTGCTTTGTTTTACTTTTTCCACAAACAAACGCATAGTCTGTAAATAGCTAAGTCCCCTCTAGCCCTCTACTAGTCTTTGGGCGTAACAGTACTCTGTAGGTAATTCGGGAATCGCTAATCAGCGGTCCGTCGATATGATAGAAATTTGACGTTTGAGTTTTGTAGGTTATCATTTATTATCACTGATTTCGTAATTCCGAAATGATGCTAATACGAAGATGAATGAATCCTTGTAATTACGTGCCACTTCGCAGTATAAGTTTTACTATCACTATGAGTAAGATCAATACATGGCATCCGTGGATCAATATCTGTGACTCCTCAAATCCAACGAATTATGGTGTTGTAATTTTAAATTGCCCTCTTAATGGTTGTCTTCGTACAAATACAGTCATGAATATCTGGAATAATGGTAGGTATTTATTTATAAATATTTTTGGTACTAACTGAATATAAGTTTTATTAAAGCGATGGCTCGTGTAACAGTTGATGGTGGCACAGATCGTTGGTTGACATATTTAAAAATCAATGAATACGATTTTAAAAGAGTTAAACCTCCAGACTTGGTAACTGGTGACATGGATTCGATATCGAGACAAACATTGTCCCATTATATGGAATCGAATAAAATAACTCATGTTAAATTCACGCCTGACCAAGATGAGACTGATTTCACCAAGGCCTTACGAGAGTTGTACAGTTATTGTACTGCGCGGCAGATTAATGTATGTTAAATTAAAATAATAACAACATATTCTTAAACTTTTCAATTTTATTTGTAGCTTGATTCGATTTTTGTATTTGCAGACACCAGTGGAAGATTTGATCAAATTATAGCAAATGTAAATACGTTATTCAAGGCAAGACACGTTTATCCACGTGCTAAAATATTTAAAGTGGCTAACGAATCGTTAACGTGGCTTTTAGAAGAAGGGTCCCATGTAATACATATTCCTGAGGTTTTACGAGAAAATAGAGAATGGTGTGGTTTACTTCCCATTGGAAGTTCTTGCCAAGTTACATCAACTGGCTTAAAATGGAATCTGAGTAAGTTATTTCCAATTGTGCGACTGGTAATGTGTGGAATATTCTGTTTGTATTATTTAATATTAACTACGTCTAATGTAGGAATGTTTGTGATTGAATTAAATTCGTAACATTCCAAAATATAAAATTACGTGAAAATAATCTCTGGGATATTTTTCCGTTTATCTGAGAGCATTAAAAAAACATTGCGTCATGTTATCTTTTATCTCTTATATTTGCGTTATTTGTAATCTGATCTAGCATATTTCATTCGGTAGTAATTTTGAAGTATTGCCAAATTTTGTTATACTCTTCAAGTAGGCACTTACCTATTTGCTGAAAAATTCATTAATGCAATGAAATATTTAAATAAGTTCTAAAACACTTCAAACCTTTTAGAGAAATAGGTACAATTTAAGCTGGAACGGAGTCGTTACACAATTTTTAAAAATCGTATTTTCTTAAAAAATTCTCATAAAATGTATGGCCCGTGTTTCTTTTTATTTTTTCCTCGCCGAATATTTTAGGTATCTAGACCATTATCAAAGTTTAGACGCCAGCCAAGGAGCATCAATAATAGCCGGAAAGTACAACCGTTGAGTTTGTGCTTGCATACCTTGTTAAACAAATAGCAATCCTGGTTAGACACCCAGTTCTAGTTAGACAGCTTTGTTAAAATAGTGAGTTTGAAAGGTGCTTAGTGGTTAGTAACACAAACGTCAATAAAACGTATTTAAGAGTAAGGATAAATGGGAATTATTGATCCAAACTATAAATTTAGCCATCATTGTCATTAATTTTACTAGTAAATAACCGGGAAAATGTCTGAATCGGTTTTAACAAAATCTTACCACATTTTTTATATACAATACTCAAGAAATAAGACAACAATAAATAAAAAAATCGAACCTGCTAAATGTCAAATTCTGATTATTCGTAAAATTATTGCTCCCTACCTTACCAACTCTAGATTCACGTAACTTTACCAATCTCGGTAGCAACGCTTGCTCAACGGCTACTTCCTGTGTATACTTACCGAAATCTAACAATCTAACCTTAACAGTGCAACTTCTTATGGAGTTCTTGCAGATAAAGTATAGTTATGACTTGTTAACTCGCTCTTAGAATAATATGCACTGGCGAGCATAAAATTAGGGTCACTTTGAAAATTGCCAATTTTTCTAAGAATTCAAAATATTAAATTTAATTAATTCTTGAAGGCAATAACACTTGCATTTCTGAGAACTGTTATAAGCTTTTTGTCGTTTCTTTTGCACAACAAAGATTCAATATTTCCGATTTCTAGGAAATGCTTGCAGGTGCGCTACTTGGAAGCTTATTTCTGGGGGTCTATTTTTCAATTTCCTTCATTTATTCACTAACTTTCCTGTGTATAACTTGACGGTCGAAAAGTGTAGTCTTCGTTTATTTCCTTATAATGGCTTTAAATCCTGTCACGGCGGCCAGAATTATAGGGCTGTTGCAAGATGGTCGGGGGCAACGTGTAACGGCAAGAACGGTTGGTGTAAGTCTTTCTACAGTTCAGCGGGTATCCCAACGATTTCAGGAAACCGGTAGGCTGACGAGAAGACCAGGATCAGGGCGGAAAAGAACCACCACGCCAAGGGATGACCGTTTTCTTGTGTCCATGGCTTTGCGGAATCGGACTGCTACGGCAGTTTCGCTTCGAAATCTCCTCCAAGAAGTCAGAAATGTTAACATTAGCGAATGGACAGCTAGGAGGCGACTTCGTTCTGCTGGATTATCTTGTCGGAGAATGGCTACGGGTCCTCCACTTCTCCGTTGCCATAGAATTGCAAGACTGAACTTTGCTCGAGATCACTTGGGATGGACAAATGACGATTGGGGGAGGGTATTATTCTCAGACGTGTCGCGTTTCTGTTTAAATGGGTCGGATGGACGTCGGCGGGTATGGCGAAGACCCGGAGAAAGGTATGCCCAGGCTTGTATTGATGAGCGACTTCCATTTGGTGGAGGCTCAGCTATGGTGTGGGGAAGAATTTCTTCAGACGCACGTACCGAATTAGTGTTTATCGGCAATGGATCCCTAACTGCGCATAGGTACGTAACGGAAGTTGTAGAAAATCATGTCATGCCTTTTATGACGGTTCTG
The DNA here is from genome assembly GCA_963966045.1 of Xestobium rufovillosum. Taxonomy (NCBI): domain Eukaryota; kingdom Metazoa; phylum Arthropoda; class Insecta; order Coleoptera; family Ptinidae; genus Xestobium; species Xestobium rufovillosum. The sequence goes on from OZ014494.1 coordinate 13,213,531, forward strand.
GGAGAAAATGCAACTTTTATGCATGATAACGCTCGACCCCTCGTGGCAAGGATTGTTAGCGGTTATTTGGATGAGGTTCAAATTACGCGATTTGATTGGCCAGCACGGAGTCCCGACTTGAACCCCATAGAGCATGTGTGGGATGAGCTAGGACAACGTGTACGAAGTCATACGCCGTCTCCCACCAACGCACAGGATCTTAGGGAGCTCCTACTACAGGAGTGGAATAACATCCCCCAAAATGTGATCCGTAATTTAATTGAGAGCATGCCACGTCGCCTCCAGTCTGTCATCAATGCACGGGGAGGAACCACTCGTTATTAGGGGTCAAAATTTTAACAGTTCCTTGTTTTATTCCAACATTTTTCTCACTACACATTTTTAAGACAATTTTGTTAAAATTTGCTTCTTTACGAATTTTCAATAAAAACATTAGAAAATGAAACGTTTTCTTTTTAAAACATTCCTGTTTAGAGATATGTATACAACGAAATCCATTTACAATAATAAGATACAATAAATAACCAGAAAAGTTGAATTTTTGAAGTGACCCTAATTTTATGCTCGCCAGTGTACTATTAATTATTTCCAATTTACATATTATTAAAAATTAGTTTTCTAATTTAATACATACATTTAATATTAGTTTTAAAAATACAACATTTTTGCAAAAGTTGATTTTCAGTAACAAACTTTATTAGTATGATGTATAATTATAAATATAATTACATTATAATGAGTTTAGCTGTATTATCACCTATCCAATTTTGATGCTTTAGGTAATCAAACTGTTCTCAGATAAATGTATTTTTAACAGTGCATAATGAATCATACAGAAATATAAAACAAAACAGCACGGCTTGCAACTTCCTTATTAGAGTATTTGTGCATCGATAATTTTATTATCTTGTATCTAATGGACGACTGCTAAATAAGTAACTTTTTAGGTAACACCACTCTAGAATTCGGTGGATTAGTTAGTACGTCCAATGCTTACAGTGGGGAACCATCGGTGCATATAACTACAAACAAACCAATACTCTGGACGATGGGTATAGAATCACTAGACTTATAAGTAGACTTTTTGGTGCATTGGTGGATAGTTTGTGTCAGTCATAAATTAGATATTTAGGACAAAGTAATAAATCAAACATCGGTACAAAATTTATATTGGGATGTCTTCATGCGTAGACTGAATAACTAGTTATTCAGTCTACGCTTCATGGTAAAGTTTTTACTCTTTTAACCTTTAACTGGTCACGTGCCGTCTCTAATACCACTTCGTTTATAAATTCCAAAGTGAACCTGCCTTCAAACCTGTCACACCACCTGATTTCAAACTAACCTAACATCTCTCTAGTTTGCAGCATCGTTAGTTTGTCGCAGTCTATGTTACGGCGTCACATTTTGCTCTTTTTTAAACGTAAAATCCTGTATTTGTTAGCATTTCCCCCCTTTCATTTTACTGTGAGTAGTTACACACAGAATTTTACCCGAATATAATTTTTCTATCGGCTCCTAAAAAAGGCAGTCAGCACTGCTTGTGCACCAAAGACTCAACGTGTCGATTAAGGGTTAAAAAATATGTTGCCTAAATATTTGTGATAAAAGCCCCTTCTGTGGCGTAAATTACAAATTAAATTATGATTTTATAATAAAATCATTACTTAAGTATAATTGCCTAAATTAATTTGCTTGATTAGAAACTGCACAAAAAATGTGATAACGTGCACTGGGATAGGAATCCAGCTTTCCCATTTTCCGGACAACCAGTCTAACCGCTTAAATACCATGGGCCGAATATCTTAAGTTTAAGGCTTTATATTTTGGTTAATGAATTTTCACAAGAGTTTGTGTCTGTTATTGCTTTGTATGCTGCAACCCTTGATTTATTAAAATTTTGACATTTTTGATCTGCTATTCAATAAATAGTAACTAGTAATTATATTTGTATTTCTATAGTTTATGCAACTGAAGGGGCTATTCCATTAACACAAATCACAAATGGTACTTATTAAGAAATTACATTCCAAAGTGCTAATTTGGAAAAGTGCAAATTTAGCTTCCATTTTGAATTTTATTGTGGTAGATTCATAAACATCTGGTCTTTTTCTCTTTATAATATTTTGCAGTTCGCACAGACGTTAGGCAAAATTATTATAGAGCCGTATTAAAATTGGAAGAGGCCAGCGGAGGAACTAATGCTGCGGGACATTTTTACCAGCTGATTTGATCGTGATATTCATTTTCACGCCGCTGATGAATGACTAGCGATTTTCGCCCTTAATCTAACCACACACTATAATCTGTCTACTGCGTATTTTTATTGCCGGCCTCTTCCAGTTTTAGAATCAGTTTGATTTTTTTTCGCTGTATTTTTTTCTTTATGTTTACTTGTGCCCAATACTTTGCTATAGAGACTGCATTCGGGCTGCACTTTACAAACAAATAGTTCTTGATACTTATACTTACTACTTATTTTAACTGATTGTTTTTGTTATACATATCTGTGTAGGGGGAGAGCGATAACTAGCACCCCTCTTTTGCTCATCATTTTTCAAGGCATTGAACTGTTTAGTGACGTTTTGCATCTACAAGTTTTTTAGCTGCAAGATGCCACATTTGGCCAATTTTTTCTGACTTCTGGTTTTCCCATTATTATAATTTCGAAATTCCGAAATTATTCTGAATGCAACTACACACTATTTCGGGGAGTCGTGAATTTTGCGTTAGAAGATACCATCTTGAACAATTATATCTGAGTGGCCCAGTGTTGCCAATTATATAGTGCCATTTGAAACAGTTGATTTTTTACAAAAAGTCTCATTTCGACAGACTTGAATGCTTAGCCACAAAAATTCTTAAGTCATATTTTTATTATTGTTATTTTTATTTCGAATATGATAAATTGAGACCATTCGTAACAGCCTAGATTTGAAAAAGAGATGAGTCCAAAAATGTCGAGAAGACCCCAAAGTTAAAATAGTGCAAACACATTCACAAATATTTAAGGATTTTCAATTATTACTACCACTTCCGGCGAAACCGGACGTTCGAAAAAATCGGCAGGTATGTCAAAAAGTGTTATTTTATGTCTATAACAAGAACAAGTTCTGGTTTTATACCGTTAAAAATGCTAGGCAAAAGGAAGGTAGGTAATAAGTGATCCCTGTTGATACCCGATGTTATATATTATTTCTATTATTATTTCTAATTTAATGATGGTGCAGTGTAATTTGTTTTATATATTTTATTTTAAACCCTGTAAGAACAACTGTGGCAACAACCATTTTAAATATAGTAAACTATTTTTACTGTTATTAGTGTGTGTACTTGGTGAATGATATCTGTATGTAGTTTTGAAATAAATTTTGAAAAATTTCGTTGCATTTTAAATTCTATTGCATTCGGTTTTATAAAATATAAGACATTGTATAACTGTGTAAGTTTATAAGTACATAGTATGTGTTCCAGTGAAGAACAGAAAATTCCTTCATCAAATCTGAGCAATAGTAATGACTTTAATGACCTGTTGTTTTTTTAAGAGAATCTAAAAACTTATTGTCATATTAGTAGCAGAAATATGGGTATTTATGAATCCAAACCGTCTGATTCTCCCAATATGATTCGCGGCAATATTTTACAGAAATTTCTTTGGGTGTTGTTCAAGATCGATCATAAATAGCGGGCATGGTAACGACCGTTACCGTTAGCCCCTCGAGAAGGTATTACTCGTTTCACGGGAGAACGGAAAAAGACGTCACGTTTTTTGGAGCATACAGCATACCACAGATGCTAAGTAACAGCACAGACGAATATAACTACTAGTTAAATTCGTCTGTGGTAACAGTGACACCTCAGTGTGAGACGGTGTGTACATATTTGATAGTTTCCTAGCTCGATTTATACATCACTTGAACCCCATCTGATATGTAACGATGACGAAATTGTACATTCTCCAGTGAAATAGACCATTCATATTTCCAATTACTGCATTTATAGTATTTATTTTTGAATAAAAGCAAACATTTTGTCAAAACGAGTTTTATTTCCTGTTTTACCGATAAGAGCAAAATTAGAATTCCATAATATGAAATTTTGAGGAGCGTTTGCATGGTGATTAAAAATAGTTCTTGAGGTAATCAAAGGAGGCGCTATTCTATATCACACCCAGTGGGTCTGCATTATGCTCCGAAAGCGTACCAGACATTAAGAGACAGATGTATACAAAATCTGCATAAGTCGCAACCGTCCACCGAACGTACCTACTTGCGCATGCTTGGTATGCATCTAACAAATATAAACAACGAAGTATTTCTATCGCCTTTTCTCTGTCACGCTTTTTGCACATGCAAGGAATGGGGAGTTGTTTGTATTTTTACTATTTCCATGGTTTGTATTAATGTAATAGGTATATGATCACAGCAGACTATTTCGGATTTGTTACCTTAAGCCTAGAACCTAGAATAGAGAGCAAATATGTTCAGTAGAGGTTGCAGTTTGCAGTCTTGTGGCAAGTGAGCGAGAAAAGTGCAACAGTGTAGCTGATGAATACAGTGTGCTCATTTAGTTCACTGAGAACCGATGAAGTGATGTGGGCACCATCAGGGAAATTAAGTAGGTAGGTTCCTATAATCATGCCCATTATGATAGATTCCTGCAGAAACCTTCAGCGACTGATAAAGTACGGCAGGCGCCATCTATTACGATACTCTAGATTCATGTAGGATATATAGATTCCTACAATCATGCCATACAGTAGTGCGAGTCTCTAAGTTGATCCTTTATTCATATTTTTACTATTTCCATGATTGATATCTCTTGTTTTTATTTAACGCCCTACTTTAATTTCAGAATGGTGTTGGAATAAAAATGTGTCTACGTGTACCGTTTTTAGTGCTGAAATTCCGCACCCTTAAGTAAACTTCTTGCTACCGCTTTGTTATTAACAAATTACTTTACTGAACTTTTATAATGCCGCATTTTCGTTGGTTTGCCGATTTCGCAGTTTAAACAGTACTACCTACTCCATTGCTGCTAAATCATATAAGCGCCTTCCAAGTATAGAATTTCTGAAAAATGTGGCAAATTTTAGACTTAAACTGTTTTTTCTTGTGTTAGAAAATCATAAATTAAAAATGGTGTACAACGCGTCCTACCAACTAACAGAAAGTAGGTCGCCTGTACCATTATATCTATAAATTATAATTACACTTACAAACATAAATTATTTAAATCTTGGTATTGACGTTCAAAAATAACATTTGTGTATCTTTTTTTTTAATTTTTTAACCTAAACATAATATAGGTATATATACCTGAAATGGGGCAATCTGTATCTAAATATTAACTGCACATATTTTGATATTCTTGTTGTACTGCAAGTCAGGCCCACACCACAGCACCATCATTCAGACAGAAGTACCATATTAGGAATTAAAAACTATTCTGAAAAAGTCTTACTGGACGAAAGTGAAAGGCTTCAGAATTTCAAACATAAAACCAACATTCTTTTGAAGAAAATGAATAGGTAATTCATTCATTTCTACAGTTTTCAAATTCAACAATTCCTGTGGGCTGTGGGTGCAGAAACTTCACTAAATATTTCAGTAAAATTATTACAGAATGGGTTCAGGCATGGTGGGGATAGGACAAGAATAGAACGGGCGAACCTAAACGTCGAGGTTGCGGGGAGCAGGCCATATAAGGGGAGCGTCGCGACGTAGCGGGAATCACTACAGCGCCCCTCGCGGCCATAAATGGATTTAAGATAAACATTTGTCTACAGAAATTAAGTTACTCCGCGAACTGAATGTACTGACTGCAGGTTAACATCATCATCACTGAAAAATATTTATCTTTTTGCAATACGAGTAAATAAATCACGATTTTTATAAACCCCATTAAGACTCAAATTTTGGACGGAGATTTTTCAGGCCAAATTATCAATATTCACTTTCTCCAAATACCTAACTGTATGTGCAGGTACATAGGATTTGGCACGCCAAAGAAATACTGAGATTTTTCAGGCCAAATTATCAATATTCACTTTCTCCAAATACCTAACTGTATGTGCAGGTACATAGGATTTGGCACGCCAAAGAAATATCTTGGCACAAATTCCCAATTATATAAAATCTTAAACTGTCGCCAATTTTTTTATTGTCAGGAGTAGATAACTGAATTTCAGTTCGAGCAATTATTATTATTGTACCTACTTGCTGGTATCAACGTGAAAATTACATGATACATTTATCATGGGTTTTCATATAAATCCAAACTTGTTTGCTAAAGTGCAGCTAGGTAATGCATCTTTTCTCTATTCATTATCTATTGGTTAGTGAAAGGTTCAAAATTTTTTTATTCATCATAATAAATTGCAAGATAATTATTTCATTTGACAGTCGTCTTCTCGTCTTCTCGTCTTTCAACTCTAATTCATTACAGAGCGAGTTAAAAAAATAGAATTTAAAGTTTCGCTCCAACCTTTCATCTTCATTAAATTCTCCGCAAGTTGAAGGGGTATGAAACATAAACGTTAAAATTATAAACAGAACCGGAAACATTGCATTAAATTCTTTTATAAATTCATAAAATTACCTAATGGACATATGCCTATGAGCGTATTTGGCACAGTACAATCACTCACCAGTCACCACATGACCTACATGTTCATGAGCCGCTCTACATCTTACGTCTGCTGTTGACTGGTTACTTCAGGGTCTAATTCTGACGACACTTCGTATCTAGGGTAGCGGCTAGGGCCAGATCATGTGCAACAATTAAGAAACTGTCTGCCTCAGGTCTCACCATTGAGACCAGAACCTCGTGGCAAAAATATCGCTGCTTCTTTATCGACAGAAGATGGTCTCTCCCGATCACGAAAGAATTTGCGGGCAGATTTCTGTCGAAATGATTTTCTTATTTTTTCACCATGGAACTTAAATCTACTTAAAATATTATTAAGAGGCGTTTCCAAACATTGCTAATTCTCTTTCAACGGTGGATTTCGCCGTCTTTTAATCACGATCCATGACGAGCCTTGTCAGCACCTTTCAACCAGTCCACAATTCCCAAGCTGTTGGATACCACTGGCGCTGCCTCTAATGTGTTTATGGCTGTAATCTGATGCACTCGCTTGAGTTTTAAGGATAAGTGTCAGTGTATGATTTTGTCGCCTTTTCACATTTTCGTCCTCAAAATTTATGACCGAAGACCGAATTCTGGGACACCCTCAATTAATTATTAATGAGCAACAGACATTATTTTGTAAATTTCGAGGTAAATTTTTAAGATTTTTCTTCCCTGAGGCCTTCACTCTGGCATAATTTCTTCATACAGTACCTAGTTAAATGAACGGCACTCTTAAGACTGCAGTAGAAGATATTTGTGTGAACTACCAAATATGACAAGTCAACGAGTCACTTTTTCAAGAAAATGTTAAAAATTTAAATTCAACATTTAGAGAAGTTATTTGTTTGGACGAAATATGGATTTTCTGTTAAACAAACCACCAAATTCCTCGTGGAAAGAAAGTTACATTTTCCAGTGGCTAACTGAAGCAAAATCAAAATCCCGGTTCAAATTTATTAAAAGCAGAAATATTGCTTTAAATGGCAAAATCGTTTAAAACACCAAAAATTTACGAGGTTGACAAAATGTTTAAGGGACATGGTCTTAAGGTTTTGCGCTTGCCCCCTTACCACTGCAAATTTAATGCTATGAGTTAATATGGACTGGCGCAAAACCTTATTATGAAAAGCATGTTGGCGCCGGACTTACATCAGACGAAGTCCTAAAGGTATCATCATCATGAAGTAGTCAGCCCGAAGACTGGTTGGACGCGTACCTCCATCGTTTCCTATCCTGAGCTAACCTACGCATTTCCCTAAAAGAAGAACATCCTACATCCCTAACTATTTGAGAGCAGTAGTCTAATCTGGGCCTACCCCTACCTCTTTTTATCTTTATCTCCGACTCTAGTATGTCGCGAACTATTCCTTCGTGTCTCAGAAGGTGTCCTAACATCCTATTCTTTATTGTCTTCCATACCTTTCGCTTTCCCCCAACTATATACCTAAAGGTACTCGTATATTGGACCATATTACAGAGAACTTTTGGAGAAAGGTGGTAGAGCATACCGAAAAATAGTTTTAGATGTCCAAGTCAAAATTAATTGATTTAACCAAATTTGCGATCTTGTGACACGTTGAATGCAGCGATTTATCTACGCAAAAACATACTATCGGGTAAATGCTTTCGCCAAAATTCGTCTTAAACTTCCTGGCGTTCTTTTTGAAAATTATATTCTATCTTTTCTACCCAGAATGGAGGAACACCTGTTGCGTGTTGGATCGCGAAATTTTTTTTCGATATGATTGGATTTACTATTTATATTTATTGCTCATTATATAATGTAACATTCGTGCTCATATTATCATCATATAATCGTATCTTCTGCCCTCTAAGGGACGTCTTTCCGTTTATTCCAGTCTTGACCGCAGTAAAGCCCTATTTCGTTGGCCGATCGTATCGTGATCGACGCAGTAACTTCTGTCCTTTGCATCCGTTTTCTTTATTCATATAGAATTTATCTAATGAAGAGAATGAATGCCTAAATATGTCTGTAGTGAACAGTTACTTTGACTTGCCATTGCTAAGCTTTAAAATGACCCTGATTTTCCTGAAAATTATGTTGCTTATTAACTGTTTAAGCATACCATCCGTTCTCTTCAATGAAATGATTCCAAAAATCGTAAAGTAAATGTTTTGAAGCAGAGTTCTAAACATGTAAACAATACCTAAGAGCTTTGCGGACCTGGACTTTGTAAAGAGCCGAAATTCGCACTTAATAACTTTAAACAAATCTCCACGCCAAGCTAATACCAGTGTGACTATTTTGGTTTCATGCTGCAACCAGGAAAATTAACTGCATGCTGTTTTCCTCAGTAAGGTAATGGAGGAGCGAGGGTTTTTACATCACGCGCAGCAGTGTAAGAACTGGTGAAATGGATACGTTTTGATAAAGGTTAATTGTGTTAATTTGCTTGCTTCCAGCCTTCCAGCATCATGGCATTCAAGGAAAACTGCATAAAACCGAAGTTTCTCGTCTAATATCCGATTTATTTGTTATGCTTCACCCTGCAAGTGCCACCATGTGAACTGACCTAATACGAGTTTAAAAACTGCACACCAAATTGAAGAATCCCACTTCGCGAAAAATGGAAACCGCCGAGAGTTCAAAAATATTTCTGTACTTCCTGGACACAGGTCATTAATGTGTTACCTGATATATTTCCATTTTTTAAATAATTCGCATTCGACAAAACTGTTCTGAAATCTCAACAAATTTTGCTTGAGGAAAATGCGTAGGTGGCGATCGTGCGCAAGGAAATCTTCTCCGTGGACGTAAACCTCCTGCCAGACAGTCACTGCGTGCTCCCCGAGTTGTGTGGTGCTCCTGGACCGCTCTTATATCATCCATTTTTTGTGAGTTTTTGAAATAGCTTAAACTTTAGCCGCATACGTATCGTGTGTTCGGTTTTCAAAATTTGGAAAAAATAAAATATGAATATTCATTAACCGTGTATTAGGTGTGTTAATAAAAAGTGATGGCAGATATACTTAAGAAATTTTGACGAATTTTTGGAATCTTGAATTTTCGAAACTATATGATATTATCAAGAGATTTTCGTAAATCCGATAATAAATTAATTGTGTTATGTATTTGCTTCTAAGTAGGGTTGCGCTAATTATGTCAGTGGTCTGTTTTTAAATTTTATTTCTGGATGCGGAGGCCTGTGTCTAATTTTAACCGAAAAGCTTAGGCTGCCAAATAGAGTCTCGCTTGCGGTGGTGTACGTTTTCAAGATACTAATAGTGAACGTTAGACAGGATAAGCTATGTATTTGCGGCGTTTACAATAATTTTAAAATATTACATCAAATAAATAACGATTATCTCTGCGTCTGGTAGGTATTTTGTAATGGTGTCCATCTTTGACTACTGGTGCTGGTGGGATAAGGGTGGGAGTCCCATACACTACAAACTCGTGGCGATCTGAAATTCAAAACGCCTTGCGTCTATAAACAGCGTGTTTGCCTCATTCTTGGACGCAAATTGATAATTTTCTGGAGTAGCTGTTTCTAAATTTCACCACTTTTTTGGTTATCTAAATGAGAAATGTTGGTAGGTGGTAGATACAACTATTCTGCAATTAAATTAAAATTAAATATTTTAATTAGGTTTTACCTATTTAAATGACTAGAAAATTGAGGATTTTCAATTTTTCTGTACCTATGAATAGAAATAGGTAGCTTAATTATTCTAAAAGATGCAAAAAAAGTTCTACAGAATTTGGTTAGATCCGACATTACGAGTATAAAAAACATAATTTTGTTGTACATTTCGTCCATTTTAGCCAGAACAAGATTTATAATGCCTTTATAAATATTATGGCACATTATTTGAAAAATATCTGTAGGTAGGTAAGTAGGTACGTCAGATTTCTACTACTTTTTCTGAAGTAACCGGTTCATTTTTGTGCAGCATGCAGCATCGGGGTTAGATATTTTCGTAGGTGATTTGGCATTTCAATAATGTGAAATTTTCAGCTTTTCGAATTTAATTGCCTGATTATTTTTCCCCATAAGTATCCTACTACACAGGTCACATCCAAAATGTTTCGTCCTCAAAAGATACGAATCCAGATTTGCTATAAGTACGCTAGACCGACACGTCAAAAATTTTAACTGCATAGAATTGTGCAAAGGAGGATGGGGAAAAGGGCGGAAGAAATATTAGGAGATCAGTTCGGGGAAGGCGCGAGGCCGCGAGGCCATTCTAGCTTTTCGAGTAATAATCGAAAAAACAATAGGAAAGGGAAAGAGCTCCTATATAGGATTTGTATATTTGGAAAAAGACTTCGACAATGTAAAATGGAAGAAGATATTCGAAGTGGTCAAAAATGTAGGGATGAAGTACAGGAATAGAAGGATAATTTATAATCTATACAAAGAGCAAACGACAGTTAGAATTTGAGCACGGACATATAGAGAAGTAGATATCCGAAAGGGAAGGAGGCAGAGATGTGCGTTATTGCCTCTAGTTTTCAATTTATTTATGGAAGATGCGATTAATATTGTTAAAGACAGAATATACAGGGCCAAACTATTAATATGCTCAGATCCGCTGATGATATAGCAATATTAGCATCCAGCAAAGAAGAATTAGGAAGGGCTCTGAAAATGGAAGCGGTTTTGACGGAGGGCTATGGTATGAAAGTCAATAAAAAGAAAACCAAAATTTTGGTGTGTAGGGGTGTGAAAATAGGACTAAAACTAAAATATAAATTGGAAACGAGAAGGTAGAGGAAGTCTCAGATTTCTGCTATTTAGGAAGTCAAATAACTCGCGATGGTAGGAGCTCTAGAGATATAAAACAAAGAATAGGGCAGGGCCGAATTGCATTTAATAAAAAGAAACAACTATTATGCTTGGGAATAATAAATGTGGAAATTCGGAAAAGGCCCTAAAAATGTATGTATAGAGTACGGCAATGTACGGGACTGAAACTTGGACGATAGGAAAAGCGGATAGGAAAAAATTAGAAGCAATTGAAATGTGGTGCTATAGACGCATGATGAAGATACCATGGATAGATAAGGTTAGCAAGAGAGAGGCATTAGAAAGAGTTGGAGAAAAGCGAGATTTATGGAAGACAGTAAAGAATAGGAGAGATAGGATGGTAGGACACCTTCTGAGGCACGAAGGCTTAGTTCACAACATACTAGAGTCAGAGCTAGGAATAAAGAGAGGTAGGGGTAGGCCCAGATTAGGCTACTGCTCTCAAATAGTTAGGGATGTAGGATGTTCAACTTTTGGGGAAATACGTAGGTTAGCTCAGGATAGGAAAGAATGGAGGTACGCGTCCAACCAGTCCAACCAGTCGGACCAGTCCAACCAGTCGGACTGAAAACTTTATGGTGATGGCATTGTCTTCAAAAATTAAAGAAACTAAACTTCTACCTACGGGTTTCTGGTAAAGGTGTTTCATAAAACTGAGAAATGATAGGTACATATTTAATTAAAAATACAGTAGGGTTTGATGTGGGCTCTGTCTTTATGTTACGTGCTTCCTAAAAAAGTCGCGACCGTTAAAAATTTGCTCTTTATAATCTTCATCACTCTAACAAATTGAGAATAATTAATTCGATATCAAGTTTATACTATAAATTAGGTATAATTTATAATAATATATATGTATTGGTTTTTCACATTACTGGGCACATGTTTCGCTGACAACTACTACAGCATCCTAGGAGTATCCAGATTATCAATAATCTTCATACTCATAAGTTTGTGTTTTGGCGTGTGGGATATTCTTATACTTACGCCAGAGTTCCCGATCCAAACATTATACGATGTAAATATGCGATTTGGCGCGAAGCGATAACATGTTTTTGTTATTTTTTTCTTTAGACGTTTAATTTTTTTGGAAATCTAGTTCTGTAATATTAGGGTTACCATCTCTCTCAATCAAAAGAACACAAAATCACTTTTTTCTCATTTATAATTTTCCGTATCCCCCATCATCAAGAAAAGTCTATGTCAATTACTTTAATTTATTTTTTATTCGACAGAAAATTTATAATTCATTCAAGAAAAAAAGGAAAATTAGACAAATACCATTTCCTCTTCCTGTGAGCCATAGATTCCTATTCTAGTGTGAAACTTTAAAAAATCAAAAACCAAGAATGTTGCCCCCTCCACCCTTATAAAACACGTCACTATCAATAGGACGCAGAATATGAAAAATATAAAAATTCTCACTTTGTATTTTTACCTCAGCATTTATGTATAGGTCAGGTCACCTATGCCTAAATTTCCAGAAAATAAATAGTGAAAAATAATAAAAATAATAATAGATAGTGAAAATAATATGCCTACCATTAGATATTAAAACTACAAAGTTTATGGTAAACTTTTGATCAAATATGAATAATTCGTCTTATATGATTGAGTCAAAAATTGAAAAGTACCCTTAGGTGAAACATCACATGCCAGATGTCCCGAATTCAAACCTTGTGTCCTGCTTCAAATGTCCCACACTCACTAGCAAGCAGTGAGTGTGCCAGATGTACACTGCACAGCCAAGCAATAATCCTCGAAATGTAAAAAAATAATTATTTATTTTTTTATAATAAATTGATTGCGTTTTTAAATGAGCAAAAAGGTGGTACTGCTTTGGTAATATATGTACATCACTTAACGTTTGCAGCTGTATTTATACTGCAACTGTAATGGGTAAATTCATTTGCCGTTTTCGTGCTTGCATATACATCTTCTTATATTCATTGCCGTTGCCGATGAGAGAAACTGCATGTGGGGTGCAGGAACTTCGTCTGCTCTGGACCCGTCCGTAGCTATTCCAGAACATTTGCCGCATCCCTGCACCGATGTTCTCGTATGCATAAATGAGTGCGAGGAAAAAGCATATACCAATAATTTCAGTTTGTGACTATATTGACGTCTAGGTGCAGAGAAGAACCTGCACCATATCAACTTGTTTCCCGTATTTGTATATTATTTTATCTGCTTAATTTTTTGTGGAGCAAGTACCTATATTTGCAATTATTATTATTTTTATTTGATGGTAAAATTGCTCTACCCAAAGGACTTGTACCTTGACGCAGTTCTAGTAATACTGGGACGGGTGGGATGGCTTGCGCGCTTCAATGATCTAAAGAGCCGAACCATAGGTTTAACCATTTGGAGGGGTTTTTATTTGAGAAGCCAGACTAAAACAAGTCCCTGAAAGGGGGCAGCAGCTCTTTCAGTAATCATAGTGGCAGAGATCGTGAGGGTCGGTATGGCACTGTGATACACACTACTGCGATGTGGAAGGCAACGGGAAACCACCACATTATTCTATCCCTGGTACAGCGTACTTCGAATTTATGATGATGGCACCGGAGGTAAAATAGTCCCACATTCGGATCTCCGGGCGGGGACTGCTTCGGGGGGAGTCATCAGAAATGATAAGTGTAACATCACACGAGTCGGAGCGTGGAATGTTAGAAGCATGAAACAAGTAGGAAAGTTAGAGAATTTGAAAATTGAGATGGATAAGTTAGCATTAGACGTAGTAGGTATTAGTGAAGTGCGATGGCCAGAAGCCGGAGACTTCTGGAGCGGAGATTTTAGAGTAATACACACAGGATCTGTAGGAGGAAATTCGGGAGTAGGAATTGTTATGCGGAAAAAAGTAGGGCAGAGTGTAGAAAATTTCTTACAGCAAAGTGACAGGGTAGTTATGGTTAGGTTAGATTCGAAACCTGTAAAAACAGTAATAATACAGGTATATATGCCCACTTCTAACTACAGTGATGAGGTCGTAGAGGCAGTTTATAGTGATATTGAACATGTGCTAGATTTTGTGAGAGGACACGAAAATTTAATAATTATAGGAGATTTCAATGCAGTCGTAGGCACAGTGCGAGAGGGCGGAATAGTTGGTCCCTTTGGATTAGGCAATAGGAACGATAGGGGAGTGAGACTGATAGAGTTCTGCGATAAACATAACTTAACGGTCGCGAACACTCTATTTCACCATCATGTTAGGAGACGCTACACGTGGAAGATGCCAGGAGACCTAGGGAGATATCAAATAGATTACATTCTTGTTAGGCAAAGATTTAGAAATCAAGTTAGGGATTGTAGAAGTTATCCAGGAGCAGATATAGATAGTGATCACAATATAGTCGTTATGAAGGCCAATCTTAAATTTAAGATTTTGAAAAAACGAAGCGGAAGAAGGTATCTTGACCCAGAGAAACTAAAAGATGATGATACGCGCGATAAGTTCGAGAAAAAGACAAACGAGGTACTAAAGGGCGCGGGCGAAAATATTGTTAGGGACATAGAGGAAGAATGGAATTGCATTAAAAATAGTTTAGTTTCCTCAGCTAGGGATATTTTGGGTCATAAACAGAATGAAAGTAGGAAACCCTGGATAACAAAACATATTGTGAGTCTAATAGAGGAAAGGCGAAAATATAAAAATAGGTTAGATGAAATAGGGAAACAAAGATATAAGGCGATCAAGTGGGAAATTATTCGGAAATGTAGGAAAGCGAAAGAGCAATGGATAGACGATAAGTGCAAAGAAGTGGAAAATAAGTTCGAAATAGGAAAGACTGATGAAGCATATAAAATAATTAGGAGAAATTTTAGAGAAATTGGATCTAGTACCAAAAGCATTAGGAATGAGGCAGGAGATATCCTAATCGAAAGCGGGGAGAAGGCAGATAGGTGGAAAGAATATTTAGGAAACTTATATGCGGGACAGGAAGTGCAAGATATATTAGAAAGTGAAAGCAGTGTAGAAGGGGATAACCTAGGGAGTCCTATAATGAGAGAAGAGTTTGAGCTAGCACTAAAAAGTTTAAGGAATAATAAAGCACCAGGTATAGATGGCTTGCAGGCAGAAATCTTAAAGTGCGCAGGTCAAGAGGTAATGGATCGTTTATTTAAATTAGTTAGTCACATATACCTGACAGGCGAGATTCCAGAAGATTACAAACGGAACATCATAGTAGCTTTGCCAAAAAGGAAAGGCGCGGATAGATGCGAAAATTTTAGAACTATCAGTTTAACTTCCCATGCGTCAAAAATTTTAACTAGAATTGTGCAAAGAAGGATGGAGAAAAAGGCGGAAGAAATATTAGGAGAAGATCAGTTCGGATTTAGACGAAATAGAGGAACGCGCGAAGCCATTCTAGCTTTACGAGTAATTATAGAAAAAAACGATAGAAAAGAGAAAGAGCGTATATATAGGATTTGTAGATTTAGAAAAAGCCTTCGACAACGTAAAATGGGGGAAGATGTTCGAAGTGCTGAGAAAGGTAGGGATGAAATACAGGGACAGAAGAATAATACATAATCTCTACAAAGAGCAAAAGGCAGTTATAGAATGTGAGCAGGAACGAAGGGAAGTAGATATCCGGAAGGGAGTGAGACAGGGATGTGCATTGTCACCTCTAGTTTTCAACTTATATATCGAAGATGCGATTAATATTGTTAAGGAAAGGACAGCCTCAGGGATCAATGTACAGGGCCAAACTATTAATATGCTCAGATTTGCGGATGATATAGCAGTGTTAGCATCTAGCAAAGAAGAATTAGGAGCGGATTTGAATGAAATGGAAGCAGTTTTGACACAGGGCTACGGCATGAAAATCAATAAAAAGAAAACTAAAATTTTGGTATGTAGATGGAGTGAAAATAGAACTAAAATTGAAATACAAATAGGAAATGAGAAGATAGAGGAGGTCGCGGATTTCTGCTACTTAGGAAGTAAAATAACCCAAGACGGTAGGAGCACTAAAGATATAAAACAAAGAATGGCGCAGGGCCGAGTTGCGTTTAACAAAAAGAAACAACTGTTATGTTCGAGAACGGTTAATATAGAGACTAGGAAGAGACTCTTAAAGTCGTATGTATGGAGTACGGCATTATACGGGTGCGAAACTTGGACAATAGGAGAAGCGGATAGGAAAAGAGTAGAAGCGTTTGAACTGTGGTGTTACAGACGCATGATGAAGATACCGTGGATAGATAAGGTTAGCAATAGGGAAGTATTAGAAAGAGTTGGGGAAAGGCGAAAGGTATGGAAAACAATAAAGAGTAGGAGAGATAGGATGGTAGGACACCTTCGGACACCTTCGAAGGAATAGTTCGCGACATACTAGAGTCAGAGATAGGAATAAAAAGAGGTAGGGGTAGGCCTAGATTAGACTACTGCTCTCAAATAGTTAGGGATGTAGGATGTTCTACTTTTAGGGAAATGCGTAGGTTAGCTCAGGATAGAAAAGAATGGAGGTACGCGTCCAACCAGTCTTCGGACTGAGAACCTTATGATGATGATGGGTAAAATTGCTAACCCAGGATTATTAGTTACATTAAGATGAATCAATATGTTAAATTGAGGAATTGTTAAGGAATTTCATGGCGATATAGTTTGGTCAAATTTTAAAAATCAAGAAAAAGGCTTCCAAAGCACCTTCCTAGCAGCTAGCACATTTTCTAAGATTAAAAAAAATTTTCCCACAGTAAACTCAGTAGTAGGCAAGTGCTTAGATAAACCACGGATAACACTAAACATAAAATTAAAAATCCAAAGTTAGTTTTCTTTGTTTCGTTTCTAACATGTAAATTATTTTTTAAATTCCTTTAAATACATAAGTACCTACACAATTTTCGATCAAATATCAAACTTTGCCACATCACTCACATTTTTTTAAATTTTTTAGACTAACTTTGTAACTGAAAATCTTATACATATTTAATAGTTTTCTTCTTGTATTTCAGAATTTAAATCCCATCCACCATGTCCGACGAAGAGGAAGTCTACTCGTAAGTAAAAAAATAATTAACAATTTAACACTGCTCACAGGTGCTTTTGCAAATTTCCAAAACCCATTCCCTTGCTTTGTGGCTGTCTAGTGCTAACATTAGTCCAATTATGTGTTTGTTAAATGTCTTTTGTTACAAATTTTAGTGAAGAAGAGGAGGAAGAGGAAGAAGAAGTCGTGACGTAAGTTGTTCCTTTGTTACATTTGTTGACAGACAGAATTCAGTTAATAGCATCCATAATAATAACTAAGGCATATAGCCCAATGTATACCAATGTAGGTATTTCTTAAACATAAATATTAAGAGATAGTAGTGCATATTATCTGTTGAAGAATAAAAATAATTTGAAACTGAATTCCGCTCTTAAATAACTACCCTTGAACAATAAAGTATGTGACCCATAATTCCACTGTTCCTAATAATTTTTTTGTATTTTTTTTTGCAGAAAGTAAGTAGCGTGAACCCCTTAGAATACCTTCAAAATTAAAGCGGTAAAACATACACACCCCTTTTTTATTTTATTTTTTTTATTGAATACGTAGTATTTTTGATCAAGTTTACAATTTGTATATTTTTCTTTCCTCTCCACCTGTGTGACCCTGTGCCCTTTTGTGACCTTCGTACAGAACTACAAGAACGACTACTACAGTCACAGAAACAAAAGTCGAGTAAGTTGATACAGATGAAACGAGGGCAAAGAACGCTTCAGCTGCAGCTACAACGTTTTTGTTCTTAGTGTTTTTTTCTAAAAGTTGTTATTCTTCACAAAGTTGCAACAAACACAAAGAGCAGAAATGACCAATATACGTCAACATATAAAAACAACTAAACTTTTCTTCATATAGCTTTTGACTGGCTTCAACAACACGTGTGCTCTTCATATTCATTTTGTTTTTATCTAAACTTCACTCCTCATGAAGTTTTAATGGCGGATTAAGAACACTTGAGTGATCGTCCTTAAGTTGGTATGACTGGATTTTTTTGTAAATCCACAAATACCGAGTTCGAGGAGATTACTATGAAACTAAAAGGCCTTTTTTAATTTTTGGCTTTTTGTATTTTCTAACGTGCCAATATTTCGCATTTTTCTAATTTTTTGTGTAACTTACACGTTAGACTAGCATTCAAAGCTTCCACCAGCCGATAAAAATCATTTTAAAATACCATCTTTGTATAGGGAGGGACAAGGCGATCCAGAATTTATCAAGCGCCAGGACCAAAAACGATCGGACTTAGATGAACAACTTAGGGAATACATCGCAGAATGGCGTAAACAACGCGCCAAGGAAGAGGAAGATCTGAAGAAACTCAAAGAAAAGCAGGCGAAACGTAAAGTTACCCGGGCTGAAGAAGAAAAGAAAATGGCTGAGCGCAAGAAGCAAGAAGAAGAACGCCGGGTTCGTGAAATTGAAGAAAAGAAACAGCGAGACATTGAAGAAAAGAGGCAACGCCTCGAGGAGGCTGAAAAGAAACGTCAACTTATGATGCAGGCTCTAAAAGATCAAAGCAAAAATAAGGGACCCAACTTTACCATTACCAAGAGAGATACCTCGGTAAGTTTTCAGATATTTGTGTTTGTTATTAAAAAATTCTATATGTGAAATTTACATCTTTAAAAGAGACACATTTTTTGTAGTCGAACCTGAGTGCTGCACAATTAGAAAGGAATAAGACCAAAGAGCAACTGGAAGAAGAGAAGAAAATTTCTCTGTCTATCCGTATCAAGCCTTTGACCGTTGAAGGACTTGGTGTAGACAAACTCAGAGAAAAAGCTAGAGAACTCTGGGATTGCATTGTTAAATTGGAAACAGAAAAATATGACTTGGAAGAAAGACAAAAACGCCAAGACTACGATGTAAGTTTTCATTAATTAATTTGATAAATTCTAATAAAACTTTTTCTTTGTAGCTCAAAGAATTAAAAGAAAGGCAGAAACAGCAACTGAGACACAAAGCCTTGAAGAAAGGATTAGACCCTGAAGCCCTTACTGGCAAATACCCACCCAAGATTCAAGTAGCTTCCAAATATGAACGTCGTGTGGACACGAGGTCCTATGACGACAAGAAGAAACTCTTCGAAGGTGTAAGTAATACATTTAACCCTAACATATACCTCACTCATCACATCATTATACTTTTCTGACCAACATTACAACTATTATAATTTTCGTCATATTTTTTGAGCAATGTTATGACCCAACTTTTTATTTAATAACAGTAAATTTGGAATATGAAATAAGCCATGCAAAATTTATTACCAAAAATTGTGAAACATTAAACACCATATAACAGAACTATCACTAGTTGCCACAGAGCATAATCTGAGTTACATAAGAAGTTTACGCAGTTAAATTCTTAGGGTTTTGATCACCTGCTACTGGAAACAAATGAGAAACATTGGAATCAAAGAATGGATGAGTTTATGAACAGATCGAGAAGTAAGTGGGGTTTCTATGTGGTTGCACGTAGACCCTTTTGTCTTACGTCATACAAAATATTCTAGTTTGTCTCATGTTGTTCGAATGTTATTGTACCCCTTCATTAATCTCTTTCGATTGTTTGGTTGGTTTTTGTTAGTGTTCAGTGTGGCATTTAATTTAACAGGGTCTTGAGGAACTGATTAAGGATACCAATGAGCGACTATGGAAGGACAAATTTGGAGAATTCGATTCCAGACAAAAAAGTAAGCCTTAGAGATCCTTCCAACTTTTAATAATACATAAGAAAATATATTTTCTAAAAGTTTGTAAAACTTTTAACAGTTACTTTAAATTTGCTTTTACAACATTTAACGTTTTCTATAAAATTATTCAGCCAAGTTGCCCAAATGGTTCGGCGAAAGACCAGGCAAAAAAGCTGGTGAACCAGAGACACCTGATGGTGAAGAAGAAGGCAAGCAAGCTGTTGATGAAGATGAAGAAATCAAAGAACCAGTGTTCGAACCTGAACCAGAAGAGGAAGAGGAAGAAGAAGTCGAGGTAGATGAGGAAGAAGAGGAGGAGGAAGAGGAAGAAGAGGAGGAGGAAGAAGAAGAATAAATAATAGTAAGATTGAACATTATTTTTTCTATGTAATGTTGGTTCATACAAGAATATTTATTTGTTTCAGAGTTCGACACCATCCTGCCGAAATTGGTTCAGTATGCATAAACAGTTTTACAAAAAATGTGAAAATTATGATTTTAAGTTGTTTTTGTTTCCAGTAAACTACTCTATATATAACTGGCAGTTTGTAATTAATTTATAATTGTAATAAAGTTGTATATGTAATAATACTTTGTATTTTATTACCAGTGAAAATAAAACCAATTTTTGGGAAAAGTTACTGTATTTAAAGTATGCCAATATAATACTTATGTGTGGCATAAAATAAAATAACTGTATTTTAAGCTTATTGTATTTTACACTTAAAAAGATTTAAAACGTGAAATATAATACTCGAACTTTACGCAGCAACTACCTTGCTTGGCTGCCCCTTTTGAGATATATTGATCTTGTCACCTAAACTGAGCGCCATACCCTGTAATACAAAAAATTAATTAACACTTATCAATGGGAATTGCTATCCTGCTAGACTTGCACCATGACGCAGTTCTACTAAGGCATTGAAAAGATGGGACCCAGCTATTTACAATTGAAATATAGGAGAAGCGAATAAATTACCGGCCAAATTACTACATTTTAAGATTCAATTTTCAATTGTGACAAAAGTACGCATGGATTTTATAGAGTAGTCTGTGAATCTAGTTCAATAAAGACATCTTAAATAGCTTCGACCAGTGGACGTCAGTAGCTCCTCAAAGTTGGGTCCACAATGGCACTAAAATGGTAATATCTTAAAATCGCTCACTCTAAATCCCATCGTGTAGTATATCAATTTTCATAATATTTTATGGGATTGACTACTGCACAGTCCGGCCGCTTGCGCATTGCAGAATGTAACCTATGTTTGGCATTTTGGAAGTGTAAAAGAAACTAAAGCTGAGAGAACGCTTTTTTAAAATAGACCCTTACTTGCCCTATCGCACCAGACACACGCATTTTTTGGCAAAAAGATGATGTAGAAACAAGCAAAAAATGCGGACCCGAGCGGGCGCAGAACTCGTGTGGCCGTAGGAGAACAAAATGGCAGCTCTGTACTATACTCGAACACCCACCGACATTGTTGGCAATGTCTTTTAATAACGAAGTTCTTAAACGTCATTTTACTGATATTGTGTCGACTGTCCTGGAACAAAATTCAGAAGTGACAGGCGGACTGTTCAGTAGTCACTCCCATATTTTATTGGGAATCCAAATAGAACCAAATTTTAACCGCGTTCCATTTAAAAAACATAATTTCGATTTGGTACCTACTCAGAGTGTGAACACCCTGTATGCTCCAAAATAATTTTATCAGATGCTTCGTAGGGTCCTTCACATGCATGCAAAATTTTATTTTGAAATCGTGAATAGAGCCAGAGATATGGACCGACTACGTACTATTGGCCTATCCTGTATAGCATCAAAAAGAAAGTAGACATTTTTGCAGAAGATTAAATAATATTACAGGTATTTTCCAGTATTTTCATTAGGTATCTTTTTTACTTCAAATATATTAATATTAATAAATAAATATTAAACTTAAATAAAGGCATCTTCAAAGTCTGTTACAAGGTATGAAATGAAATAGTTACGTTTATTGAATTATTTTTTCCCTGTTGGGCATATATGTATATTATTTCATAAATTGTTTTTTCTTCAAACATCAGAAAAACATGACATTCCGCGACTGTATACATGAACTTAAAGTTCAACTTTACTGCCAAGGCAGTAAAAGCTACTTTTGCAGACAGTTGATGAATTTCCTATGATGCTTTCAGAG
This sequence comes from Xestobium rufovillosum, assembly GCA_963966045.1. Classification (NCBI taxonomy): domain Eukaryota; kingdom Metazoa; phylum Arthropoda; class Insecta; order Coleoptera; family Ptinidae; genus Xestobium; species Xestobium rufovillosum. Next base: position 13,235,807 of record OZ014494.1, read on the forward strand.
ATATCTGGATATTTTACGGATTTATTTTGGGTAACAAAAAATTAAAAATTATAAATGTCACGTTTTTCTAACATTTGAAGAAAATAGTTAATTACGTTGAATTCTTAACCTATTTTCAACATTTGAAGAAAAAAATAGCAACTTTTATTCAGAGGAAAAGTGTTTTTTGAGATTCGTCTGTGTTGTCCAGCCTACAGACGCATCACTAAAAGTGGCACTTTTCCTCCTCATAAAACAATATACTATTGTAAGTATTTTGATGTAACTATGTAATTACAATTGCATTTTACATGTTATAAATCTAACTCGTAGGGATTTTATTGCCTTAATAAATACTTATTAATAATTGTCATTTTTTATTCCTTACTTCCTATTAACCAGTCTGGATTTAGGCCTGGGCATAGCTGTGAGACAGCTTTGTTAAGAGTTGTTGATGACATTGTACGAGCTACAGATGATGGTTTACTGACTGTTTTAGTGATGCTAGACTATTCTAAGGCCTTTGACCGGATTAATCACAAACTTCTTCTTGCAGTTCTACATAATCTCGGTTTCGCTGAATGTTCTATCAATTTGATGAGAAGCTATATTTGTGATCGTGAGCAGATTGTAAAATACACTACTGAGTTATCTCAACCTCTTGCTATTATGAGCGGTGTACCACAAGGATCTATCCTTGGCCCAGTTTTATTTTGCCTTTATACTTCTGCGTTCAAATATAGTTTAAATAATTGTAAATCTCACTTCTATGCCGACGATACACAGATTTATTTTTCATTTAGCGAGTCTGAAGTGAATATAGCAAACTTTATTATAAATAACGACTTGGAAGCCCTCTTAAATGTTTCAACAAAATATGACCTCTCTATAAATCCGTTAAAATTGCAGGTTTTGATGTTTGGACCTAAAGCTGCAAGAGGAAGATGCAATGCACAGCTAAAGATTACAATTAATAATTCGATTTTGAGTGTTACAGATAATGCAAAAAATCTTGGTTTATATTTAGATTCTGGATTAACTTTCGATAAACATGTAAATTTTATGATAAAAAAATCCTTTTCTAATCTTAAACTAATTTATTACGCATCTCATCTCTTCAACCTTAAAACAAAAAAGATTCTGTGCGAGGCCTTGGTGCTGACTCATTTGAACTATTGTGATACTGTATATGGACCTCATCTTCGGAAATATAATTGTAACAGATTGCAGCGTATTCAGAACTGTTGTGTAAGACTTGACTTGTTTGCGGCCTGAGAGGACGTATGAGTGTAACTCAGCATTTGAGGTCTCTTAACTGGCTCTCAGCTGCTCAGAGAAGGTATCTTCATGCCGGCTGTCTCTATTATAAGATTATTAAGCAGGAGATTCCTGTATATCTATTCAAAAAAATAACTTTTCGTTCGCATATTCACAGTTTAAATACCAGGCAGTTGTCTTTTATTCAGATCCCTAGTCACAGAACTACACTTTTTCAAAGATCATTTTCATATAATATTTCTAAAATTGTTAATTCCATTATGCACATCTTTGTTAAATCATATTCTTATTTTAATTTTAAACAAAAGCTGAAACTTCATATCTCTCAAAGTAATTATATTAATGTATTCATATAAAGCACAATTTTGTCTTTTAATTCCGTTGGCATTTTTAGTTCTTTCTCGTTCATGTAAAACCACAGTTGTTTTGACATGTTTTGACATATCACATCATATCATGTAAAATTATATATATTTTTTTTTAATTATTTGGGGTTGCATGGAAGAACATTCGTCAGTGATCTGCTTCGGGATTCATGGACGAATGAATGCATTCCTTTTCAGTATTAGGTATTAGCAATTCAATTATTATTTCTTATTAAGTTTACTCTCACTCGTTTGTTGAATGTAATAATTTGTATTATTATCTATTATGTATTCTACTTATTCATATACATGTACCTGGTGCTGAATAAATTCTATTATTATTATTATTATTATTAAAAGTTTTTATTGTAATTTATATTGCCGCCCTCTTTTATTTGTTTACATTAAGAAAAGCAGTCCAGTAACAATAATTTCTAGTGCCAATCTTAATCGAACAAGCCAATAAATTCCAATAAAATGTAATTTTAAAGCCATTACTGAAGCAGAAATTTTAAAATTATGGTTTAATTTGTGCAAGTCTATTTTGAATATTGTTCCAATTTTGCTAAATTCTGGCATTTAAAAATACAATAAACAATTATTCAGAAATTTTAAGCTTTTCGGCTTAAAATGCTTATTCCTTGAGGCACCAGATGGCACTATTACTTGAATAATTGAATAGTCATCGGATAAGAGGTCAGTTTACTGCTTCAAACATTACAATTGCAGGTTGCGTTCTATTTAGTCTATTCAATGTTTTTGATCTTAAAAGCCCCCACCATGCACCACTGAGTAGACTAAATAGAAGCAGTAAACCGAACTCTATCCAATGACGACTCAATTATTTAAGTAGTAGCGACATCTGATGTCTCAAAGAATAAGCATTTCAACCCGTAAAACTTAAAATATTTTTGCTTCAGTAATGGTATACGAAGATCTTGATAAATTATACGATGGTAATGGCTTTAAAATAACATTTAATTTGAATTTATTTGCTTGTTCATTTAAGGGTGGGATTTATCAGTTGTTAAATAGTAATCCTGCTGCCACCTATCGCCCAAAAGTGTGATTAGGATTATGCAAAATATTGTCACAATCTATTATGATTGGTTCCTATCACAGCTGCAACCACTTTAGACGGAACACCCCCAGCTTGGAATTTTCAAGGTTTTTTTCTTTGCGGCAAGGAATAAATCTGGGAGTATTAGTCGGCAGTCCTATCTTTGAATTATTATTTAGAAATAAGAGAATAAATTGAATACCGACTGTGCCAGCGCTATCTGCATTACAATGGCCACACAATTTTAGTTGACTATCCACTAATAAAGGTTCAGTTTAGTGTGCATCTCGGCCAAATATAAACAAGACAGGACCAAATAAACTGTTCGCTATCAAGAAGTGCCCATTGTTTAGAGGGCAAAAAAAACAAAAGCAATATTTTGGGGAAATCATCGCCATCTATCCGATGATGACTCCAAACAAATCGACAATGCCTCAGCGATTCCCATAAGACCTTGGAGGGCCTGCCGTGGGCTGCCAGATCAATGTTTTCTTTGCATAGGGGTCGACAGATAGGTATTACAATAGAAATTATGCCTTACGAAATGAGGTTGAATAATCGGTTTGCTAGTTCTTAAACTGCAGGTTCATATCAAATAGACAGTGTAGGATCACAAACCGACGACTCTGTTACAGTGGTACAAACACATATCCTAGAAAAATATCACTCACCTGACTCTTTGCTCTGATGCGTATATGTCCAGTAACTGGAGCCTCTGGCTTATTGAATGGTTTTTCAATACTCAAATTAGCAAGTGCATCTTCCCCAAAAATTGATTTGGCGTACATATTCGCCGCCATAAACCCACACTGGCCTGACAATGCCTTCTCTGGTGTCAAACACTTCATATTCGTGCTCTTGATCAAATGTTTCAAATACTCAGATAAGTCCGTTAACGTTGTGTTAACTGCCACCTTATTTTCCCATTCAAATTCGGCCCACATCTGACGGAACTCTGTATCATTGCACGAAGCAGGCACAATATAATCCATTATATCAATGTGAATGTCATTAAGAACAACCACGTTCCTGTCTGAAGCAGCCCCGGTTACATCATACACAATATTCCCAAAAATTATGCCATTCTCTGTAGAGGCAACCTTGACATTTGCTTTGATATTGCAGAAATCTTTGGGGGCCAAAACTACTGGTTGTGGCTTCTCTACAAGTTTCAAATCACCAAGAGTAGCAAGTTCAAGTGTGCAGTTTTGCAAAGTATCGTTGGTTTGATTCACGATCAACACATCTAATACGATATCGTACTGATTAACATGCACATACGCCTCAGAATATACAGGATCTGAGAAACCTGTCAGTTGTGTTACTTTGTTCAATTTTGTCACTGAAATGCTAGCATCTGAAGTTGTGGTGCGGCCACCAGCAACAGCCTGTGACAGAGACATTTCGAACACATTTTCACCCAATTCTCCTGAAAATTACGTATACATTATTATATGACCAAAACTGCAGAATCTTTAAAGATTTCTTACCAGATCTGTCAGACTGCAGTTGTAAGAATGTAATTGGGTCATCAGCTTGTATTTTATTGCCCGCCTTTTCCTTTGCCTTTTGTGTAGTTGCTTCTTCAACTTCTTCAGCAATGAGCATTTCATTCAATGCATTACGGCATTCTTTTGTAAATATATCAATAAGAGCTGGGGTACGGTCAGACAAAACACGTAAGCAGAAGAGCAGACGATCTCGATCGTCATTGGTTATGGGTTTTGATGGGAGACCTTCGAAGAGCAAACAATTTTAAATCGACAATAAGATATAATTTTTTTATAATTACCTGACTTTCCCAAATGTATAATACCAGACAGTATTAGCATGACATCTGCATCAAAATGATTTCTCTTACCAACAGACAACAGATTACCATAGTGCAATGCCAGTTTAGTTAAAGTTGTACCCAAAGCAGCCCCAATAAAGAAATCACCGTCCATTAAATACTGACGCAAAGGAGGCCTGCGCTCCTTCTTTGATTTCCTAATTGCGCAAGCAATTTTTATGGTTCATTTAATAAGTTATGAGATGTAAAAATATTATTACTTACTGTACAACATTAAAAGCGGACTGAGTAGCATATGTTCCATCGGAGGTAACCAATGTGGTGGTAGTATGTGCTTTAGTATTTGAAGCAGCATCTTCCTCTTGAGCGGTTTCACCAGCAATCAATTTTTGTTCAGCATCTACCAGAGGCCCTTCACCCAAAGTTAGATGTACTTGTTTAATGACGGCTTCTATATCCGATACCGTGTTTGCATATTCACCCAGAATCCATAATGCAGCACGATGCACTTTCACAGACTTTATTTCGCCAAAAGATTCCAATAATTTCTGAAAAATGTATTAAAAATTCAACAAATCAACTATTGCATTCATGCAGCTTATCCAGCTAGTAGCAGTAATTATTAGAAAAGTGGAAATAATGAATAATTACATGTTACATAATGACAATATTGTATATCAGATGCACGCATGACGTCAAATGAGCCAGGTCGAATTATCAATTTTTGTCTGCATAGAGAAAAATACAAAAACATGGGTCAAATATTTTCGTTCAAATTTTCAATATATCAAATTAAAAAAAGTCGGCTAGTTGTCCATTGTCGTTACGTTAGATTTGGTCATTATTTCAAATTAATCCCTTAATAAATAGTTATTTAAGATTTTAAAACATTCAATTTTTAAGAGCAAAAGGCAGTTATAGAATTTGAGCAAGAAAGAAGAGCAGTAGATATCCGGAAGGAAGTGAGACAGGGATGTGCGTTGTCACCTCTAGTTTTCAACTTATATATCGAGATGCGATTAATATTGTTACGAACAGAACAGCCTCAGGGTTTAATGTACAGGGTCAAACTATTAACATGCTCAGATTTACGGATGATATAGCAGTGTCAGCATCTAGCAAAGAAGAATTAGGAGCGGCTTTGAATGAAATGGAGGCAGTTTTGACACAGGGCTACGGCATGAAAATCAATAAAAAGAAAACTAAAATTTTGGTATGTAGAGGGAGTGAAAATAGAACTAAAATTGAAATACAAATAGGAAATGAGAAGATAGAGCAGGTCGCGGATTTCTGCTATTTAGGAAGTAAAATAACTCGAGATGGTAGGAGCACTAAAGATATAAAACAAAGAAGAGCGCAGGGTCGAGTTGCGTTTAACAAAAAGAAACAACTGTTATGTTCGAGAACGGTTAATGTAGAAACTTGGAAGAGACTCTTAAAGTCGTATGTATGGAGTACGAATCGAAAAAGAGTAGAAGCGTTTGAAGTGTGGTGCTACAGACGCATGAGGAAGATACCGTGGATAGAGAGGGTTAGCAATAGGGAGGTATTAGAAAGAGTTGGGGTAAAAGCGAAAGGTATGGAAGACAATAAAGAATAGGAGAGATAGCATGGTAGGACACCTTCTAAGACACGAAGGAATAGTTCGCGACATATTAGAGTCAGAGCTATATGAATAAAAAGAGGTAGGGGTAGGCCTAGATTAGATTACTGCTCTCAAATATTTAGAGATGTAGGATGTTCTACTTTTATGGAAATGCGTAGGTTAGCTCAGGATAGAAAAGGATGGAGGTACGCGTCCAACCAGTCTTCGGACTGAAAACCTTATGGTGATGAATTTTTAAGTGAGGTATTAAGTAACTCGCATTTTTCGGAAAAATTTACATTTACCTTTTATCGACCTGTTGCTGCCAAAGTATTAAAAGTTGCAGCTTTTCACCTATTTACACTTTTTTCTTATAATGAATTATACGGACGAATGAAAAACACATTTACTATTATGTACCTATATAGGTTGGCCATTAATTCAAACATACAAAAGAATAAACCGTGTTTTCTTCATTTGAATGGTAAACCGTAAAGAATTTCATGAGATACATTCTCTAATTACAACAGTATATCCCCTCGTACATCCCCATATCTCCACTAAGTTGTACACTACATATCCTAGGTGGTTTGCTATTACTAATCCGATAACTTTGACATTTTCAGAACACAAAGTTTAAATGTAAACAAATGGATTGGCAGTGTCCAATTTTTTATTTCTTTTTTAGATTTGCGACAATAAAAAAATGTGAAACTGAAATTGCAAAATTCAAAATTCGGTTACTGTCAATCCATTAAGCTGATTTTTCTGCACATTCATGTTTTTTAAATGTTTAAAAATAAGTTTATAAATTTCAGTAAGAACCGCGGTAAGTACCAAACATAGCTCTGTCACTTTCCTTTACGCAAAATTAAACAAAAGGATCGTAGTTTAGCATTAAATCATCAATTGTGTGAAAATCCCCTTGTTACAAATCGGCACCCCAATATTTAAATTTGAATAACAGGATTTAGACTATTGATGTCCATAATGCCCAATCTGTGGTTTTTAATATCAAAATTGAATACTCACTTCTATAATAAGAGGTTGAAGATTATCAAATTTCTGTATAGCTTCTCTAACAAATACAAGTACATCACTGGCTGCTAACTCGTTTGTATCTGACAAAAACTCGACCAGTACAGGTATAACAGTTGCTGCAACATCTGGGAATTTGATACTGCAAGAATGTAAAGTGCGAACCAACAGTTGCCGGTATTTCCCAGTATCTTCGTGCTCTACATCATGAGTTTTTGAAACCTCCTTTTTTAAAACGAGTACCATCTCTTCGATATTTCTAGATGAAACAAGATCTAAAGCGAGCATTAAGGTTTTTTTACGCACTTCCAAGTCAGGTGTCGATAGTACTCGAAGAATATCCATTACCAGATCTTGCAAAATACGTTCGTGTGCAGGATGCTCTTTTAGAGCAACCAAACGATCCAAGACAATCAATTTCACATTATTATCGCTCTCTTTAATTATAAGTTCTATATAGCAACTAGCAGCTGCTTTAATTGCAGTTGGAGCACTAGACAATGTAATTAAAGTTCCGGCAGCTTCATATCTCACAGCCGGACTACTTGAATTCAATAAATTGTAAATGCAACGAATAAAACGAGATCTTTCGCTTGGATTTGCGTGACACACTTTATAAATTAGTTCCACGATGACGAGTTGCAGTATATCACCAAAGGAAGTGACTTGGTCCAAGCATGAAGCTAAATAAGAGAGAGCCCTCTCCTGGTCTGCATGTAATAACATCAAAAAGGCATTTCTTTTGCAAGACATATCTTGTTCGCTATCCAGAAAATTTGCAATTAATTCAGGGGCATCAGGAATAAGGAATTCAAAGTTGCGATAAATGGTGAATATTGCCAACACTGCATTACGTCTAACGTATGAATGTCTGTGTTCTAGACATGCTCGAATTGCAGGCATCAGGGGTTCGAGTAATTCAGGTTCTTTCAATTTACAAAGAAAACGTAATGTAGAGCCACGCAAGAACTCGTTAGGATGCTGCAAATCTTTTCGATAAGCATCGCATACTAAAATCATCTCTTGCAAAAGTTTGCCATCTGGGGACGTCTTCGGAACAATTTCCCAGAATATCAATAGCAGCTTTTTAACCGTGTGATCTTGCAGAGGTAAAACAAAACGAATAATTGTCATTAATAAACCGGGCAAACGTTCACCAGATAAAATTATATGAATCGTTTTCTTTAATGCCTCGATCTTTTGTTTAGTGTCACCCTTCTCTGCAACCAATCACACATTCAAATAAACAAGCTTTTCAATGACATAAAAACTTACCCAAATCTGTTTTCAACTGCAGTTCATTATAGGGCTCGGAATCTGATGGAACATTAATAATTGTGTAACAGGGCTGTTCTACAGCCGTCATCTTGTTGGTTCTATCTAGTTAATAAAAAATTACAATCAAATTCAACTGGCAAAACATTGCATGCTTTGATAGTTCTTAAAGGTTATGCGGCTACAGTTTAATGTGGTCTTTTTATATTTAGCATTTATTCCTCAATACAAAATTTATTTTTAGAATTGCTAAAACCTTTATACCTGTGTAGAAATGTTAAGAAAACCAAAAATGTTAAAAATGTGTCCACAACAAAATTCTTCTACGTGTCTAAACGTCAAAGTCTGATTGTCAAGCTGACAAACGTGAACGTGACAAGTGACAACGCCACAATTCTTAATACATATACTATGGATAACTATAGGTAACCACAGAGACTTGGAGACACAGCCACAGTAGATGGTTTAAATATTTCGTAAAGAAGTCGTTAACAACACTAATTTTTAACACTTTCTCTTCCATTATACACTTTTTAAATATAAGTAAATTCCTAAACCACCTATTAAACAGTAAATAAGCCGGAGAAATAAACAACTTAACCTCAAACCTTGTCCAGCAAACGTCAAAATAATCTGGTCTGGTCTACATAAGACATACGTTCTTTTCTAATAGATACTCTGCTCCGTTTTAAAATATTTCTGAAATTAAATTGTGTTTTAAGTTGTTTTTAAAAATGTAACAGCTGGAAACGGCAGTCTATATGTCACTTGCAGAATTCCTATTAAGAAATCACTGAATTTAAATAATCAGTGTTTGAAATCTAAGTCCCATAACTACGGAAGCGCTCTGGTGTCACGTATTATTTATTTTCATTTTCCGTTATAACGGATTTTTTTCCGTTATAACGGATCTCTTTTTCCGTTATATCGGATCTCTTATTCCGTTATAACGGATCTCTTTTGTTATAACGGATATTTTTCCGTTATAACGGATCTCTTATTTCCGATATAAGGGATCTTTTTAGGTTAGGGTCTTCATTTAAATCAGTGCAACAGTTGGTAAAGTAGGTACTTATTTGTTAGTCATGACCGCTGTCCGCTACCAACATGGACGATAAGTGGATATCGATATTGTATCGTAAGTCACTTGGCGAGGAACACCACACTGCACACCGGTTATGTATAATGACACCCATTAATACTTAATACTATAGAGTTCTTGGAAAGTGTTATCGGAAATACGAGATCCGTTATAACGGAATGAGAGATCCGTTATAACGGAAAAAGAGATCCGTTATAACGGAAAAAGAGATCCGTTATAACGGAAAAAGAGATCCGTTATAACGGAAACAAATCCGTTATAACGGGAAAAAATTCGTTATAACGGAAAATGAAAATAAATAATACGTGACACCAGAGCGCTTCCGTACATAACAGCTCCATGATGAGAATTTTGAAGTAGGATAGAGCGCGAAACGAGTAACATAACCTAACTAATGGACTATTATACGGAAGATATGAGTGGTACTGGACCGATCAAACAACAACTCCTCTGGCAAGTACCCCATCAGGCATTGAATTATAGAACTAAATCCAGAATTCTGTGTGCCTGACACACGTCGGTCAGTAATCTACGGCAAGTAATATTGCATGGTTCGAGGAAAGCACCATACTGATGAGTCGCACAAGGATGAAACCAATGGTCATGCACATTCGAAACATGCAATGTTGAAACTTTCAACATACTAATACCTAAGCTACTAGGACAACACGCAGTACGTGCTCCAAGCCCAATGATGGTAGCATTCTGTGATGTCTCGTAGTACACAAAAATCTGGATTAAGTTCATAATTCAATACCTGGCGGAGATTTTGCCCGAGGAGTAGTTGTGTAGTTGTTTGAATAGTCCAGTATCACGCATCTCTTCAGTATAATTCGGTATTTTATTAATATCATAAAAAATGGTATCATAAATATTGGTGTTTGTCTGTGGTTAGACCCTTTTACGATTTAGACCGAGAGTAGTATCTGTTGTCTGTTCTCTGATTTAGACGGCTATATGCTCAGATAAATGTCAACTGTCAGCAAGGAACAAGGTTACTGTTGATGTTTTGCTTGAGGAAAGGGATTTATGGAAGCAAATTTAGAAATTAAACTGCTTAATGGCATCGTTTTTGGGGTTTGATCGTGTTTTTGAACTTTAATTAATAAAATGGAATTTTCGCCGTCACAAATTGCAAGATTGGTATTAGGTAAGTGAAATAAAAGGCTATTAATAAGCGTAATCATAATGGCGGGAATGCTTCTAATGCTATATTAGTGAATATAAATGCTTATAAGATTTTATTAATACTTCTTTCTTGTTTTATACTAATTGTAAACTATTTTTTAGGATATCTCAAATCAGAAAAGTGTCATACTGCTTTTGATGAACTTTTAAAAGCCTCCCCACATCTGAAAGAAAATAGTCGAGGAAAATATGTCATAACTCGGGTTGGTGGCTTAAATTTAGTGGATTATTTAACTGAGTATGCTGTAATATCAACTTTAAGTTAGTAAACATTTTATTTTTTGCTTACAAAAATCTTAATGATTAATTTTACAGTACAGGAAAGATTAGAAGTAACAGATTATTTTAGTCGTGATCATTCAAGGAATGATTTAGTGGAACAGTTGCTTTATTTGCTGGATAATGGCTTTCACAGTGATTCGAGAGCATCTACTCCAATTCGTAGATGCAAAAGTCCTAATAAAAGGGTGTCTGATATTGGTGTCAATACTGAAATGGAATTCAGTTTTGAAAGGCAGATTGATCTCAACGCTACTCCCATGGAGTCTCTTCCAGGAAATTCATGCTCGAATTCAACCCCCATTTGTAAAAAACCAGTGCCACTGAAATATTTAAATAAGAGTTGTGTGGATAGCAACAAAAGTGTTTTAGAAACATCACATGTTGCTGTCGATGTAAGTATAAATTACAAAAGTTCTGTACAAATAAATATAAGGTAAATATTGCTATCGGTAAATTTGTTACTTAGTGATAGTTCATTTTGAGCAGTTGGCTTTAATTTTATGAAAAGTATAATACAGCCTTGGCCAATACCAAGATTCTACTGTATTATATTAGCACATATCTATGAAAACGTTTATGTGGAAATTGTGACATTTGAACACGTAGGTTTTAACTCAAACTCTGTTGGAAAACCATGAGCTGCACGAGAAAATTGCTGAAAATATAAATACTGTTCGAAATGTGTCTGATCCATCTTCATCTACTGGCAGGAGTGATAATAAGACAGATAAATGTTACGATGAGTTAGAAGCAGTTATAAAGACAATTGTGCAGAAAACAGCGGAAGATCCTATTTTTGATCAATTGATCGGTGAAATTATAGGCAAGTAGTACAATATGTATTGGTTGATACAGTCATACATTATAAGAGAGTTTTCTTTTTCTAGGCAGCATTGATGACACAAATGATACAGAACTACAAGATGAGGATGGAAGTAAAAGGTGCGTAGATATATTTTTATTGCACATAATATTTAGAAAAATTATTCAAATTTTTTTCTTTCTTTTTTATTTAAGAAATAATTGTGTAACACAAGTTGGTAGTAAATATTTACTTTACCACAATGTATAAGATGTTTGATTCCCCATTGCCATAAAATAATTCTTCCAATCAAAGTTCAGTGGATGATAGTATGTAAAAGAAAAACTTCTTGTTTTAATTTCAGTTTTGAGAAGAGTGCTTCAAACATGCATAGAACACCAGTAAGTACGAATATTCCAAGGTCTGAAGACAACATTAAAATGCGCCTGAGAAACACAAAATCATCAGCTGAGAAAAAGCCTGCTACAATCGATGTTCACAACCATGAAGCGGTCCAGTCAATTATAGCTGTCTCGAATTCAGTAGAAAAAAGATGTCCTGTGCAGGAGCAAGAATCTGGCCCTCCTAATGACATTGTGGTTTATGGTGGATCATTGGAACAGTTTCTGAAAATAAATAAATCTGCTAGTTCTACCCTTGTTAACGATGTACAGAAGTCTGTTACTTCTAACGAAGCAGTTATGATGCAGTCCACCGATTCAGTACACGATGTGAACACCATAGTCTCTACTGGTTTAGTGGATGACTCTTATTATATGCTTAACTCTCAAAATCACATCAATTTGGGTACCATATTAACGGAACAAGATATCTTGGCAATGCCTACTGTAATAGTATGTGATGGAAATCAGTCTGCGCAATCTCACATAAAACCAGTATCCACATGTAAGTGAATTTACCTTTTATAAAATTGATTCGCATTTAAGGTATCTACCCACTCAGGTAAAATAAATTCGATCCATTACTATTTTTCGTCTTATTTTTTTTCTACAAAATATTCGATTTTCGCTATAGTATACAATAAAATACATTCAGATTGACATTAGGACTAGGGGTCTATCGAGGAGTCATTTTTCAAAAAGCTGGGTACCGAGTACTCTGTAATAGTATATTATACACGAGTTTATAATGAATGCTATTATTACCGAGGATGAAGTTTACAACACGAGCGAGTGAAACGAGCGAGTTTTGTAATCATCCGAGTAGGGATTCCAATTTTCGGGATCGGGATTCATTTTCGGGATTTCGGGACTGAAGATTTCAATCCCGGGATCTTATGTGATGTTGTAATGTATTAATATTTACTATTTTTATCAAATTTTTATGTAGTAAATTATAAATATATGATTTAAAAGTTTTATTCAATAAAAAACAAACTTAGATTCATAAAAATAAACATAACATAAAAATAACAATACCTATAATAACATAAATAAAACGACAAACATTCTAGAATCTAGACCTATAATAGCATAATAAGAATAACTATAAGTACATGAGTAGATAGTACAAAAAAATCCTATTTAACTTTTCTTATGTTATTAAAATACCCTCTCAGAAATACTAAGGCATCTATTGATGCATCTTTGAGGCGTGATCTTATTTTAGTTAGCAGAGCTCCAGCAGCTGAGAAGGCTCTTTCCGCCTCTACGCTAGTTGGAGTGACTATTTTCAAACGCTCATAACATTTTTGCAAAAACAAACCCCGCAACCCCCTGTTGGGGTTGTAAAGCCATTTCCTTTTTTATAACTGCAAGTGATCCTTTCTGAGGTTTTTGGGGCTTTGAGGCCGCTTCTATAGAGTCAAAATGCTCAAAAACATCTTTCACGTCGGTGGTACTTTTGAAGATTGCTGGATTTTGTAAATATGCAAACACATCTGACATTATGTTTCTACGCTCTGAAACTCGCTTTTTTATGGCAAATAACAGGTTCCTACTGAAATCTATACCTATTTTATCAAGATCCTCAAAAAGGAATTTAAAAGTCGCATCTGCTGTTGATAAATTTGCGTCTCTACTGCAGATTGCTTCTACACTCAATTTTACTGGCTGCAGACATTTTACAATATTTCCTAGAAAAGTAAATTCATTTTCCGTGAGGCTTTCCTTATATTCTAAATCTATTAATGTTTTCTGGACACAATCTTTTAAGAGCGCAAACCTCTCAACCATAGTCAGAAGACTGTTCCACCTGGTTTTACAATCAAGGATCAAATTCAGCTCTTTACCATGTTTGGCGACAATATACTTCTGCAAAGCATTGTTTCTAACAGGTGAACGTCTAAACATTTTCACGACTTTTCGAACTTTTTCAATTAATGAATGAATTTTATCATTTTCGGTCAAATCGTATCGGTCGTCTCTTTCTAATTGTTGGACAGGTTCTTGCACCAAGTCAAAACCTCCTTCTTCATCATCACTATCGCTAATTGCCATATCATTATCTTCAGTTGCTGTATTATCAACGACATTAATCTTTTTATATAAGACATCACTTACCGCGAGGTGAATTGCATGAGCGAAGCATAATAAATTGATGATTGGGTTTTATTAGATATCCAAATTTCTTCATTACACTCGCCCCATCTGTAGTCACGCAAATAATATCATCATCTAGAGAGATGTGAAATTTTTGTAGCCTTTCGGTCAACAACATTACACAGTCTTCAGCTGGTAGCGAACCTTGGATCCTAATCAATCCAAAATTCCAAACCTTTTCACTGGAATTGACTCCCATTAGTCCCATTCCGTGTAAATTTACGTTAATATATCTTTTATTGGCCGTAGATGTCCATTCGTCTAAAGTTAGACTAAAACAATTCGTGTTTTTCTTTAGCGTAGAAATTTCTTGAATGTAGTGAGAAATAATTTTTTCTTGATAGGCTAGAACTCGATTACAAATGGTAGTGACGGAATTGGGGATATTTGAAAAGCCCCTGGCTTCTAAAGCTACTCTCAAATCATCTGATGAAACAAACACCCTAAACGGTAACCCATCTAATGACGTCATCCTTGCAATTACGGCATCTAAAGTATTTTCATGAGAGGAGACAAAATAATCATTAATACTTGTAGTTTGCTTATGTTTTTTGAAAGGTGGGGAAAAATTGCTGTCGCAAGAAGAAACACCGACTTTTGTCTTTGTCCTACTTTCGTCTGTTGATTTTGACGTAGACGCAGACGCCCGTGTATGCTGTGATGTGTAATGCACATGTAAACCTTTAGTTGAGCCTCCTTTTATCCTGATAATCTTTTTGCACAATTTACATTTTGCAGTTTGTTTGTCGTTGCTAATAAAAAAATAAGGCCACATCGATGTATTGTCTGTGTCCTTTTTTGGGTGAATAACATATTCGCTATCGCTGGCTTCATTGCTCTCCATTATTATTGTATTAAATGCAAGAGATCTGCAATATCAATTATGTTATTGTAGTTTATATTTTATCGTCCAGTAAAATATATAAAAAGTACGTACTTACAATAATAAATTGCGGTTTAGCTTTCCGAATGCAATTTATAATATGAACACTGCTCACTGCTGTTACACCGCGGCCGCGTGATCACACTAATAACACCCAAGGAAAGAAACAGGCGACGACCGGGGATCGGGCGTTCGGGAGATGCGAGTATGAATAATGCAATGATGGATGATTCATCCCTCAACAAAATGATAAAACTGAAATCGTGCCGTGGCGAATTTGCCGAAGCCTCATGCCGAAGTCAATTATGCAGCTGTCAATAAACGAATAACAATCAAACATAGACGAATTATATGCATTTTTAAGTGCAATTTAATAACGAGATTTTTTCGGGATTGGCGGACGAAATCCCGGGATCCCGAAAGTATGAAAACGGCTGGGATCCCGGGATCCCGAGATCCCGGGATTGGAAACCCTACATCCGAGTTAATAATAGCATCATTATAACGAGTTGTACTTTGTCCACGACTATCAAAACAGATTCCCAGAAAGAATTTACCTTCATTTCCCTTCTCCATTGTAAGAAAGATTCATACATACGCTCTCAGGTATAATTTTCTTGGTTTTTTGGGTAATGAATCTAATGAGGCATGTTCTGCAGCTTCTTTTATTGCTGGTGCTGTTAAAGAAACCTCGTTTCCACTCTCACTACTCATTATATCTTCTTTTTTAGAATATGCATTTCAAATTAAAAGCAAACCATGCTGATTTGACGTTTCAATTTGAACTGACACATTGCGATCGCGGCCTGCTAAATAAATGTAAAAAGGGTCAAAGCGATGTTCCTATTGGTGTAGTGAATAATATTCATTAATCACTGCAGTGATTAATGTATCTAATTATGATTGAAGAAACACAAGTATAAAGAGTATATTATAAGATAGTCGTGGACAAAATACTCCTATGTAGGTGTTGCTTTAAACACTGTTTATGACATCAGGGGATCCCAACAGAAATCTGATCATTAACCAGTGGGGAACAACTAATATACCTGCATCACAATTTACCACTTCTAAATTTCAATTACATATTAGAATTGGGCACCTAGTTTTATTAGTTTTCGTGATATTGTTTCTTTTCAAAACCAAATCATTTGTGTTAATTTTGTATTTTTTTGAAAATAAAAATGATATTTTCATTTTTTGTTACTCGACTAACAACAGATAACTTTTTGCTTACGGTCACGTTACAAAAATGTATAGCATGTTTTTATCAACACATTTATGTTTCACAAGACGAAAATAAGTGGTGTGCCACAGGGCTCTATTTTGGGTCCACTTCTATATACAATTTACACTTGCGACTTCCACAAGTCTGTGAGAAATTGTAGTTACCACTTGTACGCGGATGATACGCAACTTCCCTACCATTTTAAGCCGAGTGTCATATTATTGACAAATAACATAATTGAGAGTGACGTCCCCGGTCTTGCGAGGATATCTGAAGTGCACTGTCTCATGATCAACCCGAGCAAGTCCATGGTGCAGCTATCTGGTAAAGAGAAGTTTCTAAATAGAACTCGGGAGAGTGTGTCAGTTCGAGTGGGGGCGAGCATTCTAAATTACAGTAATTGTGTAAGGAATCTGGGCATTCATATTGACAATGACTTAAGATTCAATGTGCATGTTTCCAAACTGTTACAGAGGGCTTATGTGAACCTCAAACTAATTTTTAATAACATATTATTTAACCCAGAAGGTAAAAATTCTGTTGTGTGATGCACTGGTTATGTCTCAATTTAATTTTGGTGATTGCATCTATGGACCATGTATAACAGCTGCCGATTCATATCGAATACAAAGGATGCAGAACTCTTGCCTCCGACTAATTTTTGGTATAAAAAAGTATCAAACAATATCACATAAATTGTTGGATGGTTGAATATGCGGAACAGGCGCATTCTTCATGCTGCCACTCTGTATCATAAAATCATT
The DNA here is from genome assembly GCA_963966045.1 of Xestobium rufovillosum. Lineage (NCBI taxonomy): Eukaryota > Metazoa > Arthropoda > Insecta > Coleoptera > Ptinidae > Xestobium > Xestobium rufovillosum. The sequence continues at coordinate 13,252,989 of OZ014494.1, forward strand.
TTAAATAAAACCCCAATATACTTGTTTAAAAAATTATCTTTCAGATCAGATATGCACAATCGTAACATTCAAAATAAAAACTTATTAAATATACCCACCCATCGGTCACAGTTATTTAAAAGATCATTTTCTTATAAGTAGTAAATGTGTATAACAACTTGCCGGATATCATGAAATCAATGTCTATCACTAGATTTTCGTCTCATCTCCGTAATATTCTTTTTGTGTCTCAACAGGGTTAATGTTGTTTATTTGATGTTTTTTTTGCTCTTGATTCTTAATTTCCCCACTGTTTCATATTTAATTTTTTATTTTGCCTCGTTTATGTTTATATTTTTTTTTTCTTCGGATTAAGTGGAAGACCAGGATGTGAAGCAATTACTTGCTACACGTGACTGAACTTCGCCCAGTTGTAACTAATTTTTTTTTATGTCTGTATATGTAAGGTAATTCCGGGTCAGATGCCCTACCGGGATAGATGCCCCACTATTTCTAATTCAGCCCCTACAATACAGATAGCGCTGCTTGTTCTGTTTTTAGAATCTCTGTTCAGTGTAAGTTTAGTCTGTCGATAACGAAGGTTGCACGCTGTCTAGTGTCGGATGAAATAATTGCTGAAAGTAAGTATTGAAATGTTTTCCGCTTGCTATAACATTCAGCATGATATTAGACTCATTTAAAAAATACTAAAGATGTTGCCTTCTGTACCTGTATGGATAATTGTAAATTACAAGGCTCTTAGAGGTTATGTGCATTGAAATGTATCCGTACATTTTCATACGTTACTTTATGGGGTGGGGCATCTATCCCGTATGAAAAGGATAGACGCCCCGATTTTTTCTGGTACAGATGCCCCATCATTTTTCTGGCTATTATGATACGACTTCAAGAGCAAATACCTAAATTTGCAGATAGCCTACGAAATACGTCCCACAAACAGAATCAGAGCTCCTCGATACATCAACTTCTAATCAAAACGACGTTATCCATACGGCAACTTTTCCAGCAGAACCAGTTCCAAGACCATCTACTTCTAAAGAAATTCCATCAAATATTCCAGCAGAACCAGTTCAAGGACCATCTATTCTAAAGAAATTCCATCAAAATATTTAGCAGAAATAATACTCCAGTACCATACATTCAGATAAAAATGGAAAGGTAAGAAACAGTATGCTACAGTTTTGACGTCTTTGGAACACGTAAAGAAGGTTAAGGGACATAAAGGAAAAGATATTAACATCAAACCAGAAAAATGTGGAACAACTGAAGACTCGTCATTAGATGAACTGCTTTCAAGTTATGTAAAAGATTCGAAGAATAAAGAAGTCAGAGGAAAAAAGGAACCAAAGAAAACTTCCGAAATAGCAAAGAGAGATGAAGATACGAGTGGTGAATGTACGGAGTTCTATTATGAAACAAGAGAAACCGTTGATTGGGTGAAGTGTGTGAAATGTGGACAATGGATGCACGAAACATGCACAATGTATGGTGCCATGTGTAGTAACTGCGGACGGGCACAAAAGCGGGAAGCTGTTTTAAATGCGAAGAAGCGTTAGGTATTGGGACATAATTACTGGTGGGGCATCTATACCACATTGGTGGGGCAACTCACCCGGACCCTCGGGAGAGGCGCTCCAAAACAGTATGTTTTTTGTTTTAAGTTTTTGACCATACTGAAGAATATTCTTTTGAGTTTTAAGAGTTTATTGTTGCTTAAGTTTATACATGATATGTCATGCACATTTTTATTAATAAAATCACAAAAAGAACAGTGTTCTGATAATTTTTGCTTAAGTCGGGCATCTCACCCGGAATTACCTTATATTAATTTTTGTAATTGGTTACAATAAAAGCCATTTATTATTATTATTAAAATTAGTTCTGTATATGCTTGATGTTTAGTCTTAAGTCAACATGTTCACGCATTGAAATGATTGAATCAAGTGATTAGTTTGTATTAGTTTTGATTGAGGAAAGTGGCTTTATCCCCAACGGATACAGCAAGAGCAGTTGCTTTAGTTGACGAAGGCCGGAACCAATAGTATGCGGTTCAAGTTCTAGGCATTTCTCATTCAGCAGTTTAAAGAGCCATTCAACGTTTTAATGAAACTGGTACCGGGATTGGGATGAAGAAGAGGAACATCTGAACTTGACGGAGGATTCTTGGTCTGTGCATGACAGGCTTCTGACTTCGGTTGAAGCAGCAAATCGACCAGAAGAGGTGAGGTGGAATAAAAATCCAAGGTGTGATCTGGTTAATTAGGTAAGTGCCGCCAAAATCCAAAGATAGTAGAATATTGTTACGAGAGTAACCCCCATACCAACGCCCATTGTTGTTGACGAGAGTGATTCAATGTCTGGTGAACAAATGAACAGCTATTTTTATAACAATGACCTTGCTTGTTTACTATAAATTGAATTGTGTAGAAACTTTCCAGAAGCTACAATGCCCAGACTATTATATAAAAGCAAGTAAGAGGCCTGAAGCAGCAGTTAGTTTCTGAGAAGATGTGATTGGAAAGAGAAGGCTAAAGAATTAGTCGGCGATACATCTGGGCGAATAAGAGTAAAGCGTTGATAGTACATGCCATAAAGTGAGTTTGACGGTGTGCGGGAAGAATTTATATTGCGCATAATAGTGTATACCATGGTGATTCAACGCGATATTGACCGTTGTTTAGAGAAATGAATTAAGAGAAGGCTAAACTTAATTTGTGTATTGTAGGATTTTTTAGTATTAGTTAATTGATTGTTTATTGTTTATTGCTTGTTGTTTTGCTGCTTATTCATTGTAAATTTTATGTATTCATATCACTTTAAATTGGAAATATGTGTGAAGTCACTTAATAAAAGTGTTAAATTGAAATACATTACATTATGTACCTATGCTAACAAACTAGCATAATCTGATCTTATCAGACAGGACGGGATCGAACCTGACTGAACCTAGCCTGACTAATAAAGAATGTCCAGATTACGAAATCTGGGACTCTGGCAACATTCTAATCAATTTTTTCGGATATCCACTATTCACATTTTGAGAGTGTCAACATTACCAAAGCAAGATTGAATTAATGTTATTATTCGGGTATTTACAACATTCACCAAATTACATAGTAACTGTGTTTATAGACAACTGTTGTCTATAATCACTGATCTCGGACATCTTCACAACACCTTTAAAATGAACAGTTTTATATTTTACAAAACTTGACAATTTTTGCAATCGATTGTATGAAATTTTGCAACCTACTGTAAAGTTCATGAGTTTTAATGTACAAACATTATTTTATATAATTTCTTATTATTTTTAGGTATCAGTCAGCCAGCACCTGTGCCTCGCTATCCGAAGATTTTGCCTGACACATCAAAATTCGATTCAATTACTTTATACAAATTTGATAGTCCACAAGAAGTATGCACACTTGTTAAACCAATTCCAAAAAAGTCCAATTCAAAAGTTGCAAAAAAGAAAAAGAAAGGTATTTCGACCAATGTTCTGAAAGGAGAAGGTATCAAATATGCTACTGAAAAACAGCTTAACAGTCTACAAAACCCACCATCTGCAGAGTCTAGCACAAGTACAGCAGTTACTACTGAAAAGTGTGAACCACTTACAATTCCAAGTGAAATTACACCTCCTAGTAAAATACAAGAATCTGTTGGAAAAAAGCTACCGACCCCTCGAAGTGGCTCTCATGTACGAGCTCTTAACTTCTCCTCCCCTTCTACTCTATTTCCAGCTACCAGCAAAATGGATTTGGCAAGTAAATCTGCGAGTGGCTTGGCTCAAAAGCAAGTTTCAAAGACACTTTTTACTGCAGAGACTGAAAGTGTTCTTAAACCAGAAAATATGCCTGAGGAAGTTAAAGAAATTAAAAAATGTATTAAAAGGCCTTCCGGTTCATGGGATTCTGATTTAAGGTCTCTTATTGCTGCTGAAGAAGAAGAAGAAAAACCAACTTTGAAGAAGAGTTCAAAAAAGAAAAGGAAAAAGGGAATAGACGAAATTGCTGAAAAATTGAGTCTAACAGAACAAAGTGCACTTCTTATTGAAAAAGCTTTAGCTGCTATGTCTCCAGAGAAACAAAATGAGGATGAAGAACAAAGTAGGATTGATGAAAATACCGAAACTTCAGTAAAAATAGAAGAGAATTTAGAAAAAGAAAAGACAGATGCTTCAGTAATAAACAGCAGGTCTAGAAGTGCAAGTAAGAAGAGTTCAACCAAAAAGAAGACTTTAGAACAAAAAAAGACAAGTCACAAAGGTGCAAAGGCGGCAGATTTATCGGAAGATGGGGTAATGAAAGACAGTGTTGATACTGCAAATCCGGAAGTAAAGAGTAGTGCCAAACCGCGAAATAAAAAAAAATGTAACACAGATCATTCCATAATGGAGGTAACATGTTTACAAATCAAGGAAATCAAAGCTGTAGAAGTTACAGACGACAATTGTAATAAGTTGGTCCTTTCGCCGTCGAAATTAAATGCAAGTAAACGTTCTTTAGTGGAAGTTGCAGATGTGCCAAGTACAAGCAAATTGTTAACACCAGAGATGGAAAGAGAGACGGTCAGTAATCCTGCAGTGGCAGCAAAAAGAAATATTACTCCTATTCTGGAAACACCTATTAAACAAGAAGTTTTACCAAGGGTCTCTGGGTATTTCAGCCCAATACGCACAAGTGACACACCATTCACTCGTGTTCTCAAAGAACAGCTTTCTGGTGTTGACATCGGAAGTATACCTACACCCCGTTTTCCAGTCACCCCAAATTTGCCAATCACTCCTGGAGGAGATGGTTCAGGGTATCCAAATAGACCTACGGATTATTCGTCCTCGAGTTCATATTATCAACCATCAGAAGCAGAAAATAGGTCTCTTGAGCAACTAATGATAGAAGAATGCCATCGACTGGAAAGTAAACCAGACACCCCGGGAAAATTCGAAATGGATAAACTCATAATCTTCAATAAATCTGCCACCCCAGCCAAATGTCATAAAAGTAAACTCCAACAGGAGATACCACTTGAAAAACCGGTTACGCCAGGTAAATTTATCAGCACTAAGTCGGATTCTGAAACGGAAGAGAATAATCAAATGATGACAAAACAAGTTGGTACTTCTAAAATACAAGTTTTGGAAGAAGTACGCTTTCCCCCAGAAAATATAAATGAAGTAAAAAATCAAATTAAAGTGATTTCTGACAAATTAAAATTATTGAGTCACAATACGGTAGCTCGTAAAAATTTAAGTCTCCTTAAGCAAACGAACAAAACAGTGGAAGACGAAGATTATTTTGATGATTCCTCATTAAGTTCTGAAAGTTCTTCTTCTGATAGTGATTCAGAAAGTCTTTGTAGCAATGACAATGACAAAACTGTGAAAGAAGTAAATGTTAGATACCCGCTGCGTTCAAAGATCGGAAAGTCTCCTGCTTCAAATGCAAGTGATGTAAAAACTATTAACACCATAATTAGTCAGGTAGAAATCAAACACACGCTTGATCCAGAGAAGACTGTCAACCAGAAATTGGAAAAAGAAAAGGTACTGGCTGCAATGGAAGAGAAACGAAAGAGGACCATAGCAGAAATGAAAGGTATGGTGACATCAATTTTAACAGTTATCCCTTAGAACTTTGCCATTTTCATTGCAGCCACCTTCTCCATAAGAATCTACTACTTTTGAAATCGGTATGTTTGCCACTCCTGCATTGAAGTCGCCCATTAATATTATTTAATCAGAGGCGTGTTCGAGAACTCGGATCACCTGTATTCCCCTATCGCTCTGTAGCGTTCGAATTTTTTTGCATTTATTCGGAACATCTTTCCAGATCTCACCACAAAATAGTGTGGAAAAATTAACTCGCCATCCACAATCCAATGAAAGCTGGAAAATACCGTTTTATATCTTTGCCTTCGGCTAAGTAAAAATTAGGAAGTTCCATTCTTGATGTTAATTAATAAATTGGGTTTATAAAAAAACTGCTGCTATCGTCTAATCATCATCATGAAGTTCTCAGTCCGGCGACTGGTTGGACGCGTACCTCCATTCTGAGCTAACCTACGTATTTCCCCAAAAGTAAAAAGTGCTACGTCCCCAACATTTGGGAACTGTAGTCTAATCTGGGCCTACCCCTACCTCTTTTTATCCCTATCTCCGACTAGTAGGTCGGGAACTATTCCTTTGTGTTTCAGAAGGTGTCCTACCATCCTATCCCTCCTATTCTTTATTGTCTTCCATACCTTTCGCTTTTCCCCAACTCTTTGTAATACCTCCCTATTGCTAACCTTATCTATCCATGGTATCTTCATCATGATGCGTCTGTAGCACCACATTTCAAACGCTTCTATCCTCTTTCAATCTGCTTCTATTGTCTTAAGTTTCGCACCCGTACAGTGCCGAACTCCAAACATATGTCTTTAAGAGTCTCTTCCAAGTTTGTACATTAACCGTTTCTGAGCATAACAGTTGTTTCTTATTGTTAAACGCAACTCGGCCCTGTGCTGTTCTTTGTTTTATATCTCTAGTGCTCTCCAAATAGCAGAAGTCCGTGACTTCCTCTATATTCTCATTTCCTATTTGTATTTGTATTGCAACTGCCATCAGTTGATAGATATAGTCATATAGTATACCTCGATAATACATTTTTAATGAGAACTCTTCTAGCTTTGCCTTCCCAAATTAAAACACAACATCTGTGCCTAACCTAACTAATTCAGATGAAAAATTTCATTAAGCTTTTCCACGTTGTAAAATTCCAATATATGTATACAGGGTAGTCCACCACGCGCGCGTCGGTCAATAGTCGCTAAACCGTTGGACTTATGGGAAATTTTTTTAAATAAAACTTGTAAGGTTCCATCTTTGCTGCAACTGAAAATTATTTTCAATTATACAGGTTGTCCCATTTCTTCTGCGCAGTGCCTAACTCAGTTTTTTTAAATGGAACACCCTGTATTTGATCGCATTTTGGAGTTCTTTGTTGAATTTAAGTGCCACTTTGTTAACCGTACATTGGGTCTAAGTCCCACAGTTTCAAAGTTATTTGATGTTAGAAATCGTCATTTTTCAAGTTTCGCCATTTATAACTTTTAAAATGTTCGAAATAAAGAAAAATGACTTACGTGTCCCTATCTTAGTTTTTAATCCTCATGGGGCTGGAAAATGGTGCTTCCTGATTGGTCAAAAAATGGCAAAAAGTGACCTATCAGGAAGCAGTATTTTCGCACCCCATTAAATAGAGGATTAAAAACTAAGATAGGGACATGTAAGTCATTTTTCTTTATCTCGAACCTTTTAAAAGTTATAAATGGCGAAACTTGAAAAATGACGATTTCTAACATCAAATAACTTTGAAACTGTGGGACTTAGACCCAATGTACGGTTAACAAAGTGGCACTTAAATTCAACAAAGAACTCCAAAATGCGATCAAATACAGGGTGTTCCATTTAAAAAAGCAGAGTTAGGCACTGCGCAGAAGAAATGGGACAACCTGTACAATTGAAAATAATTTTCAGTTGCAGCAAAGATGGAACCTTACAAGTTTTATTTAAAAAAATTTCCCATAAGTTCAACGGTTTAGCGACTATTGACCGACGCGCGCGTAGTGGACTACCCTGTATAATTTTATGTAATGTGTTTATGTTCTATATTTTGATTTTTTTCCAGAAAATTCGAACAAAGTAACTCGTTCAGCTAAGAAAAAGAAAAATTGTTCAAAGGCCTCAAAGGCTGCTAAAAGTCCAGCAATTATGCCTATTAGGAATCCATGTCGAAAGTTTATTTCTAAGAATGCAATTAAAGAAGGCAGCCAAAAGAAATCAAACACAAAAACAATTTCTCCAAGTGAAAATAAAAATAAGGAACCCAATAAAAAATACTGTGATGAAAACGAAGAATTGGTAAAAAATGTTGAGAAAAATGAAACATATCAAAAGGGTGACGAAGGAGAACATTTAGAACCACTTGAGATGGTTGAGACTGAGCTGCTTGAGAATTCTGTGTCTTCAACACCTATTCATGAACTGCAACAGACTAGTTCACCTGTAGTTACTTTCGATAAAATATTGGAATCTGTGATAAGTAATGAAAATGTTCCGAAAATTGAACAAAAACCAGAATTAAAAAGCCATCAAATTGAAGTAAATTCTGACCAAGAAGCTGAAAATTTAGTAAAAGGTTTAAAGCAATGGGGTATACATTTGGTGCCTAAGAAATCTTCGGAAAGGAAAACAGAAGAACCTAAAGCAGGAAAATCAAAAGACGTGAATGAACCTAAGGATATTTTAAAAATTAAAGTAAAGGATAACCCGAACACAATACTTGAAATGTCACTGGAAGAGGGGGAAATTGTTAGTGATACCGAGAGTTGTAAAAATGAGAACATTAAAGAAAAGTTGCCAAAAATTGCCAAGAGTTCCAATAATAGAACTTATAGACATGACAGCAAATCAGCAAAACACGGGGTTCGAGATAGACAAAGAGATATTCGAAAAGATAGAACTGATGGAAAGGGAAAACCAAAATCCCAAAATACGAGGATAGAAAAGTCTAAAACAAGTGTGATAAAAAATTTATCAACGACAAATGTAGAAAAAAATGAAGAAAAAGATGTCAATATTCGCCAATCGCAAAATAATAGAGAATCAGAGTGTGAAAAAGAATTGAACACATCAGTGCAAATTACATTTGATTGCAAATTGTTTGATAAGGAAACATGTGTATTTGTCTATGATCCTCGTTGTAAATCGAAGAAAACCATCAAGGATTACAATTTTACTTTACTCAATAAAGAAATCAGTGCAAATGTCTACATTGACGACTTAGATGTAGAAGTTGAGAAATTCATGAAAGTTTCTCCATTTGAATTACTATTAGATCTGCCAAGTACACCTAAAACAATTAAGAGTAAAACTGGAGAAAAGAATAAAAATTCTGCGTCTTCTGTTGAAGACCAACCTAGAAAGACTCCAGTAGGTATGCTATATGATTCATTAGTAAATTCAAGTAAACCTACAGGTAACGTAGAGTTTAGTTGTAATTCTCCACTAGATGATTTATATGAAACTACAAAAGATAGTTATTCTAAAAATGTTTGTCATAAATGGAAGAAAGAAAGACGAAAATCCTTAAGTTGTGAAAAGTCCGACAAAGTTAGTAGTAGGAAAAAAATTCGAAGTAGAAGCTGTTCATATAAATCAGTTGTAAGTAAAAACGAACCTGAAATTAATTGTGATGAAAAACATGTGGAAAGAAGTAAAAGTAGTTCAAGTTCTTTGCGCAGGAAAAGCAATGAAAAATTACGAGTTGAACCAAGGAATGTTCATCGAAATGAAAGAAGAAAAAGCGAATGTCCGGAATTATGTAGCACTCCAGTTACAACAAACGCAACCGAAGAAAATGATGATGAGCTGATGAATTATGCATTAGTTGGAAGTGAGCGAATAGAAAATGAGGATGTGCTACTTCAGGATAAAAGGTATGAAACCTGCTTTTATGATAGAACTGCAAAACCAAAGGGTGTTTTTTAAAAACCTGCCCTATATTTGTGGTTACGTTTCTTAGAATTACTTCTGTAATTCATCGACTTCATTGTTATAATGGTAATCTTTCAGTTACTTCTTATTTTCAAAACACGTTCTTAATGTTTCTAAAAGTAAGCAAAATTCATTTTGACATAAATACTCCACCCATTGTTATACAGGATGATTCAGTTTTAATCCTGGTAACCTTCGAAATCAATGGAAGTGCCCAAATTAATCAGGGTTTTTCTAATAAACTACAGTGTAAAAATACTTCTTTTCCGAGTTGGAGAGCGCCAAGTTTGATATTTTTTTCAAATTTTTGAGGATATCTCTGAAACTGAAAAAGTTGCATGCCTTCTTTATGGGATATGAAACATTTGGTGTTATAAATGAAAGATTCCTCTCATGGGGGTAATACTCTTTATGGGGTTTGTGCCCTGAAATCCATCCCAATTTTTTCACGTTGCACCACTGGTTATACTTCATCTTAAAACTTGTTTACCCATTTCTTTACAAACAGATTTTTACTCTTACGTCTCCAAATTTTTTGCTCTCGTTTTTTAAGTAATGGGGTCGTTCACCATTTTCTGAAAACCGGCTTAAATAAAAGATTTTGTAATAAAAAAGATGCCATTTTTCCCTTTTTGCAGTTTCTCACTTTTAAGTTCAAATAAAATCACTGGCGCTTGGCATCCAGCAGATTACAGTTAAGGCTGGGATTTATCTGCTGTTAGTGCTGCCACCTATCGCCCAAAAGTGTGATTAGGATTATGCCAAATATAGTCACAATCTATTATGATTGGTTTTTATTTCAGCTGCAACCTCTTCAGACGAAACCTCTACAGCTTGGAATTTTCAAGGTTTTTTGCTTTAGCGGCAACCGAATAAATCTGTGAGGATTAGTCGGCTGTCCTATCTTTAAATTATTATTTTCTATATAGAAATAAGAGAATAAACTGAAGGGCCAGCGCCATCTGCATTGCAATGGTCACACTACTACTGCTGTTAAATATCCAGTTTACTGTGCATCTCGACTAAATATGCACGAGATGGAGAGATTGCAATATAATTTTTATTCCAACACGGCCGTTTAACCAAGTAACGTATCAAGACGTTCTTGATCAAAAATGAAAAACGAATAATTACCTTAGACAACCCTACTTTCTAATTACGATAAATATGTGTACAAATAGTAAAAAAGGTGTCTTTATGATGGATTTATGACGGATTTTTCAATAATTTGAGAGAGATTTATTTAAGGCGAACGAAAAATATTACTATAAAAGTAGTGCGAGTCTCTAAGTTGATCCTTTATTGATAAACCTTTGTTTTATTTAACGCCCTATCTACTTTAATTTCAGCATGGTGTTGGAATAAAAATGTGTCTACATGTCCTGTTTTTAGTGCTCAAATTTCGCACCCTTAAACTCGATATTTGTAAGAGTTGTCTAGCTCAAAAACTAAAATTCTAATAAAAGGGGTGTAATATCTTAGACAAATTGAGAATAGGACCATAAGGGTTTGTTGCATTACTGAGTCAATTCAAGGTGTAGTGTTTTGTGTAGCAGTTTTTAAAACAAACGTTTGTTTGTTTCAGTGGGAAGAAACGGAAACCTGACGAGCCGTGTGGGAACAGTCAACCGGAGAAGAAAATAAAAACAGCGGAATGTCAAAAACTGCTCAAGAAAATTGACGTTGACTGTTTCCTTATGAAATTGCATGGTGAATAAGAACTTAATATTTATAGAGTTGCAGTTTTTATTTTTTTATACGTATTACTTTACCGTTTTAAGATTAAAAATTGTTTTGTTTGCTACCTGTGTGTGTTTTTTAATAACATACAGTCCGTACTGATTTCGTTTATTCTTGTATATTTTTTTTGTATATACATACTTTTAGTCATTATATATGTTACGTTAATTTCATGTTAATTTATAGCCACATTTTTATGATAATTTAATGCCAAATTATAGATTACTTAGCTTTTGTTAGGATTGAATGTTTTATTGAAAGTTGCTGTTGTTTTGACTTGATTTTAGCATCGAAAATCTAAAATAAAAGCATTGTAAATATCTCATACATCAATATGCAGAAGTTTTCATGAGCACTAAAAGGGCTGTGTGTCTTTTAGTTGTACCTTCCTTAAGTGTTACGAAAATGGCAAAAAAAGTTAGTTAATAGGTACATAATTAAAAATATTTTCAACAGTTTTTGATATAGTTTACTGAAACAAAAATTCCAGTAAACTACAATGACTGGAGGCTTACATTGAACCAGTAGCTATTCTGGTGTCTTGCGGAAACCTTTTTGCTCTGAACTTGGTGTTCCCCAAAATTTGAAAAGTATGTCAGAAAAATAAAATTGGGTGAAACTTGGAGGAAGCAGGAAAGTTTTTTAAAATAACCACTTGAACTCTGAGTAAGATTATTTCTTAAGTTTTCGGATATACGCTTTGTCCTTTATTTTTACAAAATTTAATATTGGAATAGGAGTTTCATAACAAAAGCATTTATTGTAATGGACTCCTACTACTACTACTACTACTTATAAGTTTGTACCTGTCTCGCTACCTTCCGGCTTTATTAAATTGTCTAATTTGTACCTAGCGTGATCGTCTGTAAAAGGACCACTACATTGTGCTTCCCTACTTAAATTCCACTACAGCTCAGGTGACTTTAGAGGGGGTGAGTTACGGAAAGGACATTAAATGACGCCAAATAAATTGAACCAATTTATTTCTCAAAAGGGCACATGGAATACTTTTGTTTATTGGAAAATGCAATAATTAAACAGACGTCTTTGTTTGAACATTCTATTGATTAAATTATTATTGATTAAATTATTAAATTATTAAAGCAGAGGATGTTCCTATCTGAACGTAGCCATTAACACCCCTGTATGGTCTAACACCTTCGGACCATTGCATTATCTTTGTCATTCCATCTTGAAAATTGCATTTCTAATAATGAAATATTCTTTCGGGCATTGACATTCTGGATTGTGGTTTAGTAACGATGCTAGAAGCCGGCATAATTTAGATAGATTCTGCCACGCTGGTAAAAAATAAAAAACTGAAATTGTGGCTTGTGTGCCACTGTCCACATCATATCCGTTACATCCGACCACATTTAAAACCGTTTACAGGGCGTTACAAAAAAGTAGGTCAAGCCGTTAACCACAGATTATCTGGCCGAAAATAATGGGACTTTCTTTATGCCATTTTTCATTTAGGCTTCTTTCCTTCAAGATGCAGGGTGTTAAAGTTAAAATTTAAAAAACGATTTTTATTAATAACTCCTTTGTTTTTACAATATTCCCTTGAAATTTTGTACAACATTTTTTTATATACCGGCACAATGTTTGTGTAATTTTCATCAAAAAATCAATGCGCGAACGGAGGAAAGGGGGGGGAGTCGTAATACCCATTGACCCCCCAATTTTTTCCTGAGCACTTCTATGGTTCAAAGGTATTGTTTTTTTATACCATGCATTCATTCCTTTAATTTTTTTCGCTCTTGTGAAATTTTGATTTAGGGCTTGGTTTACGAGATATTGCAACTCATTTGACTATGCGTTGTTGATCCACTCGCTGTTTAAATCTCCCAATTTTTCTTAGGTGACGAATTAAGCTCAAGAAAAATATCCTTGGATGGATATGTCCCTGCATAACGTCTAAGCCCTTTTTTATTAATAATTATTTTGACAACTTAACGCCTACCTGTCTTTCTTTCCAATGCCAATTTCCATGCAGGAACATGTCCGAACTGGTACCATCCAATGGCATTTTTCTGAAGCTTAGATGTTATGCAGGAACATAATTCATCCAAGGACATTTTTCTTGTACTTAATTCGTCACCTATGAAAAAATTGGAGATTTAAACAGCGAGTGGATCAACAACACCTAGTCAAATGAGTTGCAATATCTCGTAAACCAAGCCCTAAATCAAAATTTTACAAGAGTGAAAAAAATAAAAGAAATGAACGCTTGGTATAAAAAGACAATACCTTTGAACCATAGACGTGCGCAGGGAAAAGTTGAAGCGTTTCCTCCGTTCGCTCATCTATTTTTTTATCAAAATTACACAAACATTGTGCCGGTATATGAAAAAACGTTTTACATAATTTCAACGGAATATCGTAAAAACAAAGGAATTATTAATAAAAATCGTTTTTTAAATTTTAACTTTAACACCCTGTATCTTGAAAGAAAAAAGCCTAAATGAAAAATATCTAGAGAACGGAATCAAGGATGCAACAAATGTGTTTCCACCACCGTAAGAACGAATTTGTAATGGCTTATAAAATATACTTTCAGGCTGACCTGGGAACTAAAAAATTAGTTTGAAAGATTACAAAAAATTTAGACCAAAAAGTAAGAGTTTTCTTATATCTTCTGTACTGTTTTTTCGAAACATATCAAGTTTTGACTCAATATTTGAACATTCTTCCTCAATCTTGCATATTTTTTTTAAAAACGTAATACCGTAGACTACGGTAATAAGCTATGAATTTACGCCAAAGTTTCCTATCCAATCACTGAGAAATATAATGTTCTCGAGACACCATTTGCAGTATTTTTAATTGTTATTCTTACTCGCTTGTATTTGAAAAATCAGGTTATTTAAACTAACTGGTGATGGCAACTGTTTAACGAAGCCATTCTAATTTTTGAAATAAGGAAAAGAAAAATTGAGGAACTTTTACACTCTGTATCCTGAAAATGAAGCAAATTAGGACACATGTTTATGACTTTGTTTCTTATTTTGAGTTACAGAACACACCCCCATCATTTATGATTGTGTTACACCGTGTGTAACAAAGGGCTGTCGTTAAATCATATTTTAAACATATTTTCTTTGGCTCACCAAAGCGTACCAAGTTAAAAATCATCTTTTTAAATGGAATGCTACTTAACTTTAATAAGCATGTGCGAAAGCCTATCATACTTGCGGGTACCAAAAATAAGGCAGACTCAATCGAAAAAACCCAGAAAACTTGCGAAAGATAGGCACGTTTCCATATACTTTAGTACCAGCCACCTAACCATTTGAGCCAGCTGTAACCAAGAAGTACTGTTTGGCTGAAATAATAATCCGCAAACACAATGGACATTATCTTGCCTGAAAAGGCATGGATTGCGAAAAAATTGATTGCAAAAACAACATTTTATTTTTTGCTTTTCACATACAACAAATTTACTTGTGCAAATGGAATGAAGCGAGTTGTACTTTTACAATTTAAATTTGATCAGTCAAGTACATAGCGAAAATTTCATTTTTAACAAAAAATAATGATATGTATTTACAACATAACTTCTGTATTATTCACGACAAGGTGGTCTCTGTTCCCAATCTAACTCTTCATAAAATCGTGGATCACTTATCCGTAATGCTGCTCTTTTGTAGTAATGATAATAAATAGGTGCAACTACATAAAATAGAATATTTTAGTTAAAGCATAAAAGTTACACAATATGCCGTACCAGATTTTTGCAAAGCATAAAAAATTTGAAGGCCCACGGACCAAGTGTGCTTAAAAGGGTCATTCCATCGTATTGCCAGTGTCCACACGAGAAGTACAGTCGTCAGAATAAAGTAAATCATGCATATTATAATTGATGTTCGAAATCTATCATATAATAATTCGACTAGTCCTGCCTGTAAAAACAAGTTAAGTTAGATATGCGAATTATACTAGAGTGAGTCATAAGGGTTTCATTTTCCTTATTTACAGCAGCATCTATTGACCTTGCCAAATAACTAATAGTTCAGTGGACAATCAGCAAGTTTGCTAGGGTTGATGGAGTTTCTAATTGATTGTATCAGCAACCCAGCTGGTGTCAGACTTAAGTCTGTGTTACTTTTTTTGAACAACCGGGCTTTTAGAAAATCATGGAGAATTGGATTGCATGTGTCCTAATTTTATTACGGAGAATGCTACGACTTTTTTTAATTTTATGTTGGTACCTGTCAAACAGTTGTCAAGTAATGACACTCTCTAATGAAGATTGGAATAGGTATTTAATTCAAATGTTCACAATTTTCGCAAGCTTTTGATTTGCACATTTTAAATATAGTCATTTGCAATATCCTTGAATACAATGGGGTAGTCGTTATTCAATATAACAAAACGCCTAACTCATTTTTTTTTATTCTGGCCTAAATTTATTATAGGCTGGGTTTTGGATTTACGCTAATTTTGTCGAATCTCCTAGGTCAAGTTTTCATTTCTCTATGGTCTAAAAAAAGTTTTTCAAAATTCGTCTATAAATGTAAAAGTTACAGAGGTGTTGCTGCTCAAAGTGAAACACACTGTAGATAGTTTATCTAAAAGAATTGTTTTTATTTGAGTAGAGGTTGTTAAAGCTCTCTGAACAAGTGTTACTATGTGGCACCCAAAATCCGGGCACTTCGGGGCATTGCCCCCCCAACTACCATTATGGTAGTCACGCCACTGGGAAGTACATAAATAATAAATTGGATTAATTTATAAAAATGCAAAACGTTTTACCTGGAAGACATATGTTGAGAAAAATGTTATAAGCAAAGCAGCTAACGCAAATATGAGACACACATCCTGTATTCTAAAACAAAAAGAACAATAATTAACAAAAACTTCTCCCAAAATATGACAATAGATACTTACATGAACAAAATAAGGGTGACAGAAATTTGTTTCCTAATTATAACTGAACACGTATTAATTGCAATATCCACTGCAAGAAAAAAAGCTTGAGCTGCTAATATGGTGGAATATCGCGCGAGGGTAAATTTCATATTTTTAAAAAGCTGCCTTGGTTTTTAAATAGCGATATTTTTTTCTACACATCACGGCCTTTATTTAACCCACTTAACTGTTTGACATTTACAAACAAACGCCGTATTGAATTCTGCTCTCCCCCCGACCTAGTTACAATTTGCATTTTATGACGCACAAAGAACGACGCCGACGCTTGGCGTCGCAGTTTCTCAATTTCGGACATTTTCGTAGTATTAATCTCAAATTGCCTCCATATTCAAAAAATTATGAGTTTTAATTTTTAAATATTATCTCTTGCTTAGTTTTTGAAAGTTTGTACTTTCAAGTTTTAGCAAAATGTGTATGGAAAGGTTACAAAATAAGAAGTCCGACAACACCGCCTTGTTGCGTCAAACGAAAATGTCAACAATAGCATAACCTAAAAGTGCAGTTGTCAAACAGTTTAAATTTGATTTGTTCCTAATTAATTTGTATTTAAATGGAGAGTTAATTATTCGTAAGTATATTTTTCAAAATGTCAGTTTAATTTAAAACATGAAATTCAATATTATTTCAGAGCTATATGCGGTCTCCAAAATGAAACATAGTATCGAATTAAATACCAGAACACTCTTAACAAGAGGGGCTTTATTTTCTTGTGTGTACATATTATTACTCTTTTTGGCTATAAATTATTTCTCTAATATATATTCTATTGGGAAATTTGACGTATGGCCTTTTGGAGCGCTACTAATAATCGGAGAAGTTCTAAAGTACATTATAACTTCGAAAAGAGATCAATTAGTAAACAAAGAGAAATATTCTAAGAACAAGAAAAGTGCGAAATTTAAGTTTGGCGATTTGTTCAAGTGTGGATATGTATTCTTGGGCATGACGTTTGTTTATTATGTTGTCGCAGTATTATTTGGTGCACCTGTATTTACGGAAAAAGAAGAGACATTTATGTTTGCTCTGCTGTTAACTATATTGACTATTTTACCATCAATTCTAAATTTAGGTCCTACTGTAACCTTATCTTTACTGAGCTCAGTTACAGCTTATGATGGTGATATGTTTACAGATATTCACATAATTTGCATAAGATGTGTTTTATTTGGAGCATGGTTAGGTGCTATAGTTATACCATTAGACTGGGACAGACCATGGCAAGCTTGGCCGATTCCCTGCAGTATAGGTGCTCTTTTAGGCTATATAGCTTCTCAAATTTTTATTGTATTTTTAAATGTACCAAAAATAGGAGCAGTGTTCGAGAAAAAAAGTAGAAAATTTGATTTATAATAAACAAAAATATGAAAAATTCATTAACTTATTTTTATATTATCTTATATTTTTGTCAATATTTTTGATTTTGACCCTACACCAGGTAGGGATGAAGCACTTTCGTTTTTTGTACCAGCTTTTTTTTTTTATTTCCTTCGAAGTGGTGTAAAAGTCCAGGTTTTCCTATTCCACGATTGTCAGAAAAAATAAATAATGCAGCTCAATTTCAATTAAAGTACATTTTATTGTAATGTGGAACTTTAAAAATTCAAAATTACGTTTATCGTTGGGTGCTCTTAGCAATTTGCTCCTTCAAAACTAAAATACTAGTTCGCTGCTCAGGTGGCAGCATAGCAATTTGTTCGTCAGACAACTGCAACACTTGCATAATAAGTGCAGCCTGTAACAAAAAAACCCATGACAGACGTATAAAATTATGATTAAAGAACAGCATACTTTCTCCTGGTCTGATGCACCTGCCGGTCCTATGTTTGGTGATATTGAAGCTGTAGTTCGAGGTGGCATATTTGCTGAAACAGGCGCTGGTACTGGTCCAACAGGTGGTCGCACAACTTGAGTTTGCACGGGTGTCGGAACTGGTTCTGTGCAAATGAACAATATTTAGTAAAACTCTAGACAAAAGTGGTATTTGCATAAAAATAATGCTTACGAATATTCTTTTGCCTGGGATCAAGCCGTGACTGGCGAGGATCATTATAATTGCCCATTGCTGCCCGAGGATCTCTTGAGAAACTAAAAAGTACAAGTTTCATCACATAATGAAGAAAAGGGCATATTACAAAACACAAACAATCTTAGCACAAAATCAAAAACTGTATTTTTTTGTTCAAATCATGCATGGCAAGTAACTCTCATTCATTTGCTCACACGACAAATACCTTTCTGGCTTTACATCCATTTTAGGCAAGCTATAAACAAGAATAGTGTTTATAAAAATTTTCCTCGAAAATTGAAATTAAAAATACGATGTCTAAGAAACATGTCCCGTTACTTTCTTATTGTCAGAGACTGAAAGTTGTTTGGACAAGTTCAAATAAAGTCATAATAAAGTTTTTAATGAAATCTCTGGAAGCGACCACCATATTTTCCTGTCCTGAGTTAACCCGCACATTTTCCCAAAAAAAGAATATCCTACATCCCAACTATTTGCCAACAGTACGTAGTCTTCTTCACGTCCACTTCTTTTCATTCCTATCTCCGCCTTTCATATGTCTCGAACTAATCTTTCGTGTTCCAAGTGTTCACCATCCCATCTCCCTATTCTTTATCGTCTTCCATATATTTCTCTTTTCCCTAACTCTTTCTACTACTTATCTCCCTATTGCTAACCTTATTTATCTGCGATATGTTAATTATCTCTCTGTAGCCCTACATTTCAACCGTTTCTCCTATCGTCCTCGTTTTACAACCATGCCATGTCAAACTCCATACATGTGCTTTTAAGAGTCTCATTAAATTTCCTAAATTTACCTTTCCCAAGCGAAATAGGTGGCTGCTTTTGTTAAACCATTCTATTCTTTGTTTTATGTCCCTACCGCCATAAGTTAAAAACCCCCAATTTCTAAGATCAGTTGCAATTTTTAAAATATCAGTATTATCAAAAAAAAAGTTCGATTTTTTTTAAATTCAGCAGTTTAGCAGAACACCAAAAAGTTTTAGACTAGAAGTGCCCACGAAGGACAAACAACACCCAAAATGTCAGTTCAATAGCTCTCCTAGTTTCAGATATTTTTTTTCTAAAAACTTCAACATCGTTTTATCGGGGGTAATTTTAGAAAATTCCTATTCTGACCTCTTCAAGCACCTACCGAGGTTCTTTACACTCGTTATGAATGACCCTGTGTATTGCTCTCTTGAATTTATCAGTCTTATTTTTCATGGATCTTCGATATTATTATTCAATGCATATTTAATGTATCTGTTACACCGAACATAGATTTTTGGGAATGTCTAATAACGAATATTCAGCCACAAATAACTACTATTATTATTAATATTATTTATTAATATTATTTTTCTTAATCCTATGCCTTTTTACCGTGAGGTTTAAGGTGGTTTGAGGTGCGTTTATTGTTTACTTATTCTACATTGCTCTCTCCACGACTTTCTATTCATCTCTTCCTTTATTCCTTCCCACTTTATTCCTCTTACCTCAGCTTTCAACCGGCTTCGCACAAAATGTTCGGTGCCGAATATTCAGAGTCGAATCTATGATCCTATAAGGCCGAAGTTGAATTATTCAAAAAGGGCAGTAAATATCGACCGCCATATAATTACGAAATAGTCGGTACATCCCTACAAATTAACTACACTACCGGCATATATGGTGTGACATGGGGTTCCAGGCACTCAACAATGTATCGGTGTGCAGTCATTGTTTCATTCTAAATGAAAATCAATTCTGTGTGAGCCATCAGAGATATTCCGGCCCACACCGTAATGCTACCACCATTGAAACTGACCCTGGGAGATATACAACATTGACTGTACCGCTCCCCTGGTCTTCGCCACACCTTGTCACGTCCATCTGGTGACTTGACACTAAATCTTCACTCGTCCGAGAAGAGCACGTTCCTCCATTGATGTTCGTCCCAATTTACATATTGCCGCGCAAATGCAAGTCATGCTCTGCGATGTTCTACGGTCTACAGGGGATCCGTAGCTGGCTTTCTTGAAGTCAAAACATAATCGTTTAGCCTTTTCCGAACTGTTCTGGCTGAAACTGCCACTCCTCGAACTTCGGCTAACCGTCCAGCAAGAATAGGTGATGGCAATGCTCGATCGGGCAGCGCAGCAACATGGAGAAAATGGACATCTTGATGGTTCGCAGTCCGTGGACGACCAGATCCGACCTTCATTACAAACCCATGAGTTTCACGAAATCGCAAGAGTACATTTTGCACTGTGTTACGGGGTATATTCAGCACTTGAGCAATATACCGCACTCTTCGGCCATCGTGGCTTAAAGCAACAATTTGTGAACAAATTTCGGGGTGCATTGTATGGAAAATGTTAAAAGCTGACATTTACAAATGAAATTTCACCAAAAAACCAATAGAAAATAGAGAGCAGCCCAATAAGGTAAAAGATTTTGATGTTTCAATAAAGATGCATGAAGAGTCAAAATGCTGATTTGGCTGTTTAGGCTTACGAAAGGTGCAATATTCAGCTAAAACTTTCTTTTTCCTCACTAGTAGGGCAATCGTTAATTATTTGCGTAAGTTAAGTAAGATAAAAATGTTGTAGGGCCTCAAAATAAAAATAAAAACATGTGTCCGTTTTTTTTTTGTCGGACAGTGTAAAAACAATGGTAGAATCAGACCAAGTAAAAATCCAATACAATAAGAAAAATGAAGTTCGTTTAAATTATGAATTAATAAAATTGCAAACTACACCATTCAATTATTTTTACAAAGTTGTTTTATGAATGTTGAAAATATTTCTCAATACTTCAAAATTTCTAGCAAATTTTAAAATTTTGCGATTTTCAAATTTTTTTAAGATAAAACAAAAACTACAAAGTTGATTCGCGTTGTAGATAACATAATAACCTATTTTGTCCATCTAAGCTACTTTCCATTACTGGATAATAATATTCATGTTAGGACACGAATCCCTAGACACCGGTATAAATAATAAACTACTAACTTGTCAACTTGTGGCATTGGATTAGTCATTTGGCCAGGTATAGTTCGCATATCTTGATCCACCATTCGAGCCATGCGTGGATCATTTCCTCTTGGATCGAGTGATCGAAGATCGATATCTTGTCCTACTCACATAAATATAACGCAGTCAAAAAATTAAGAATTACTGCTCTGATTAAATATCTACCTGTAAATGGCTGACTGTTTTGGTGCATAACTGGTGGCACCATTTGCGGAAAATCATTTCTAATGGGTGGCTGTTCTGGGGTGGGTGCCGGCAAAAAGTTATTGTTGATGGGAACTGGCCCAGCTGCAGGTTTATCAGTCGGCACCGCAACTGGTGGCACATTATTTTGTGGATGCAACATGGTCTGAAAGTTTTTCACCAACACAATACACATAAAACAAGAAAGTTACATTCACTTACACAAGCTGTTTGCGGGTCAATTATTCTCATTACAACCTGTGCTTGCAATAAGGCATATGCCAATTGAGGGTTTTGTAAAAGCATTTGGCGTGCTTCAGCAGGGTTATTCTAAAAAATACACAACAATAAATAGTATTATTATATTAAGCAACATAAAATTTTATGGACCTATACCACCAACACAATATGCAACTTGCTGAAATTAAACACCTACACTTCGCAAAATAGTAGAAAACAAATCAATAGATAAATTTGCAGGGTGCATTCAGTGAAAAATAACGGCTTTAAACAAATCTTAATCGTATTAAATTAATTAGAAAAGGCAGCGGTATCGGAAGTAAACAAATGCGTTGTGCGACCTCCAATGCTAAACCCGAATACGGGCAGTATTGAGCAGAAATAATACAATTGTTTTGTGGAAAACCTGAACTAAATAAGTGAGGAAAGTGTTAAAGTGGTAAGCAGAACCGAAAAGTAAGGGTAAGAGATGAAATTAATAAAGATATAAATCAGCCGATACTGACGAAGCCTTGCGCTAACGGAAAGTGTAGGGAAAGTAGAAATACAGTGTCTGGGTAGGCAACATAAAATACACGGGAGAGTAATCACGGTAGCAGTGAATATGAAATGAGAGATATACAGAGAGTGACGGTAGTAATGCAAAGGGGTTAGAGAGGAAGTGAAAGAGAACCGAAGGGAGAGTCAGTGAGACGCGACCAAACTGAAGAGAATTTTGACGCGGAAAGTTGAAGATTCAGAGAGTGAGGACAGTAAAAGGGAGAGGGATAGCCCGGAAAATTATTTCGTAAGAAGCAAAATAATGAAAAGAACACCAGTTAAAGACAAAAAGGAAATGAGCGAATCAGATATCGAGGAAGTAAAGGAAATGTTTTCGAAACTGATGAGTGAAATGGCAGAGGTTAAAATGAGTCAAAAGAAACAATCCGAAGATATGGAGAAGTTACCTGCACACATAATTTCATCTGTTTCATAAGCTCAAACATCTGCTCTGGAGGTAACGAGGCAACTGCTTTACTAATTGCTTCAGGTGCCTTTTCAGCTTGAATTGGTTCGCCATAAGGATTTTCGACTGGTGGTTGATTAAGCAAGTTTTGCATTTCCATACGAGATTTTTCAGTACATGCATTATCAACCCGCAAATTTCGGCCTCCTATTTCATACCCATTTAAATTTCTCATTGCGCTTAGGGCGGTTTCCTGATCTCTATATTCACAAAATCCATAACCTTTTGGTTTGCCTGTTTCTCGGTCAAAAACAAGCCTAAAAAACTTTCACTTTAAAATTTACGAAGGCGGAGAAACTTGATTAGAATACTTGAACGATAGAACTTGGCCAACTTCTCCAAATATGTCTTTCAATTTCTCTTCAGTAGCTTCATAAGGTATGTTTCCAACTAAAAATTACCCAATTAATTACAAAATTGCAAAAAAATATTTAGTACCTACCAAAAACGGAGCGCATGGATTTATCCATAATGTTTGCTTCTAAATTGTCCATTGTTGCTATTGTTGGAGCGGCCAATAAAAAAATTAAAGGAACAAGAACCGTTTCTATGGTTTAATTATTAATTTTATCTAGCAAAGCTAGGCAACAACAATTTCACAAAACAAAAACTTATTTGTTAAATGTCAACTGTCAAACTAAATGCCAAATTGATTTTCTCATTTCCCACAACCAACATTTGAAATTCCCCCAAAGTTGAAGGCATTCGCTTTCCATTGATCTAAAGTGTTTTCAGTGTTTGGCGTTATTTTTCTTACTAGACATTCTATAAATTAAATGTTCAGCTTTAGAAACTATCAGAATACTTCACTTTCATTTGAGTTGTTCAATAAACAATTAACGAATAACGAAATGGAAAGAAATGTCTTTTCACAGGTTTTTTACTGAAACACACTGCTCCTTTAATTATGCTACCTGTTGCCTGAACAGTTATATGCTTTAAACTTAAATAGTTTAGGTTTAGGTTTCAATACAGTACACAAGTGCATCCGTCGTACGTCAGATTTTCATTCCAAACAAAACAAAAATGCATTTGTCATTTGACGTTTATCAGTGTTATTGACGACGTCTTGAGATAACTTTTGCAATATAATTGTTATGGAAGTTTTGCACAGAAACACCTTATTTTCAATTTGTGTGTTGCGCTTGGAGCATAAGACTTTGTTTTGTTGGAATGAAAATTTGACGTTTGTGACGAGCCACTTTTGTGATGTATACCTAAGAATACATAATATACAAAAGTGTCAAATATGTTACTACATTTCTCTCTCTCTCTCTCTCTCTCTCTGACTGTAATTTTACGGGTATTTATTATCGTAATGGGTATCACTACAAAAATCTGTGTTTCAATACCATAAATTAGGTACGGTAAGTGCATATATTTTAGCTGTTAGTCTCTCAGATAACCCGAGGTATTTTGTATATGTATAATCCGTGTATAATAGTTCAAGTATTGCTACACCAGCCGCAACGACCACCGTCTCGCTTGAGAACTTCTAAACGACGCGTATTTCTCCATTCTC